>JNEY01000019.1:353877-417032 GCA_020875895.1 Aphelenchus avenae
GGGGCGGCCGCCCCGCCCGTCCGCCCCGGCCCGGAAAGTGGGGCGGAAAAATTTCAAACTGCTCCAATCGGCCTGAAAATCGCTAAGAAGGTAGTTTGATGCGCTGATTCCGAATCAGCTCTTCTTTTTTCGCCACGACGAGCGGCGACAAAGTTATGCCGCCCCGCCTGACTACAGTAAATGCGCGATCCGCTCCTGCGGCCGCCCCGTTACAGTAAGTTACTTACTGTATGCGTGGAAGGGAGCGCGTGCTTCCACAGGACTGTTACTTTACCGTTACTGTAACTGCATAGGCGTACCATATTACAGTATGTTTCAGTGTGCGCCCGTTACAGTAACTTATAGTAGGTGTGCGAGGGAGCGTGCCACAGGAGCTCAATGCTTGACGAGTGCCACAGGAGCTAAAAGTTTGACACGTGGCACAGGAGCTAAGAGGTCGACCTGTGCCACAGGAGTTAAAAGTTCGACTTGTGCCACAAGAGCTAAAACTCCGACTTGTGCCACAGGAGCTAAATGTTTGACGTGTGCCACAGGAGCTAAAAGTTCTACATGTGCCGCAGGAGCTAAAGGCTCGACTTGTGCCACAGGAGCTAAAATTTCGACGCGAGGCACAGGAGCTAAAAGTTCGACTTGCGCCACAGGAGCTAATTCGACCTATGCCACAGGAACTAAAAGCACGACTCTAAAAGTTCCATCTGTGCCACAGGAGCTAAAAGTTTGACCTTTTCCACGTTAGCAAAAAAATTGAACTGCCCCCAGTAGCAAAAAGTTCGACCTGGGCCACAGTAGCAAAAAGGTTGTTCGTGCGCCACAGTGCCAAAAATTTCGACCTGCGCCACATAAGCAAAAAAGGCTGGCCTGTGCCGATGTAGTCAGGAACACACTAGCAAGGTTCGACCCACGCCCCAGTAGAACTAGGATTGGTTTCAGAATTAGCAGTGTAAGCTAAGCGCCACAGGAGTTCAGAATTAGCAGTGTCATCTAAGCGCTACTGGGGTTCAGATCTGTCAGAATGATCTAAACGCCACATCAGTTCAAAATTAGCATTGCGAGCTATGTGCCACATGAGTGCCAGAGGAGTTTAGAGTTAGCACTGTGAGCTAAGCGCCACGGGAGTTCAGAATTGGCAGTGTCAGATATGCGCCAAACGAATGTCACAGGAGTACAGAATTAGCAAGCACCAAAGTAGTTCAAAATAGTAATGCGAGCTAAGCGCCACAGCGGTTCAAAACTGCATTGTGGGCCAAGCGACACATGAATGCCACAGGAACCGAATTAGCAGTGCGGGGTAAGTTAAGCGCCATAGGATTTCAATGTTAGCAGTGGGAGCGGTATGAGCTAAGCGCCTAGCAGCGTCACAGGAGTTCGGAATTAGCAGTGTGAACTAAGCCCAAATGGAGTTCAAAGTTAGCAGTGTGAGTTAAGGTAAGCGCCGCAAAAGTTTAGAGTTAGCAGTGAGTGCTGAGCGCCACAAAAGTGCCATATGCTTACTTTAGCAGTGCATCGATTTGGCAAAATTTAAGTAAGGTATCGATTCAGGTATCGTTTCAGTAGGCTCCTTAACTCCGTCTTTAGCAATGCGTTCACATAGTGTACGAACTAAGGAGCAGTGTAGGCTCCGAACGGCAGAAGCTGAGGAGCAGAGCAAGCCTTGACATGAGCTCAAAGTAAGCAGTGCATGCTCCGCTTGCTCTTGACATGAGCTCAAAGTAAGCAGTGCATGCTCCGCTTGCCAGGAGCTCAGAATACGTAATGCAAGTTCGGCATGAAAGGAGCTCAGCGTGAGCATTGCAAGCTCTCTTGACAGGAGGCGAGAGTGAGTAGTGCATGTTCCGCTTGGGAGGAGTTCAGAATAAGCAGTGCAAGCTCCGCTTGATATGAGCTCAAAGTGAGCAGTGCATGCTCCACTTGGCAGGAGCTCAGAATAAGCAGTGCAAGTTCCACTGACAGGAGCTGAGGAGCAGTGCAAGCTCCGCTTGATAGGTGCTTCGAATAAGCAGTGCAAGCTCCGCTTGACAGGAGTTCAGCGTGAGCAGTGCAAGCTCCGCTTGACAGGAGGTGAAAGTGTGTAGTGTATGCTCCGCTTGACAGGAGCTGAGAAGCAGTGCAAGCTCCGCTTGACAGGAGCTCACAATAAGCAGTGCAAGGTCCGCTTGACAGGAGCTGAGGAGCAGTGCAAGCTCCGCTTGACAGGAGCTTAGAATAAGCCTGTGCAAGCTCCGATTGACAGGAGTTCAGCGTGAGCAGTGCACGCTCCGCTTGACAGGAGGTGAAAGTGAGCAGTGCATGTTCCGCTTGACAGGAGTTGAGGAGCAGTGCAAGCTCCTGTGACAGGAGATGCGGGTGTGCAGTGCAAGCCGAGCAGGACATGTGCTGAGTGCAAGCAGTGTAAGCTAAGGTCAACAGATACAGAGAGTGCCTAGGGTACCTAAGCTAAATGAAGTGATTAGTGTAATCGTGGGTCCACACAAGCAAAAGATCAAATAGGTTGGCTGAACTGGAAAAATCCTTCGCTGACAAGCGAAAAGGTTGAAATCTTCGTGGAAATGTTAACTCTTAGTTCGAATGCTGATGTAAAGCTAAGGCCAATTACATTCATCAAGTCGAAACTGTTCTGCGCCAGGTCCGTATGTTAAAGTCTTCGCAAGGTGAAAGCCACACGGCCGCCCGCGTAGCGGGCGGCCCATTTAATGCTAGTTCATAATTAACGCGCAAAGAAAGCGATCGAACTGCGATCACCATAAGGGAAGGTGCAAAAATATGTGTCTCTGTCTCGCTAGCGAACTACGAGCAACACAAGAGAAAGTACAAAGGTAAGTGTGTCAATGTGTTTCGCTGAACGAGCTGACCAGAGCGCTTCATGATGGAAAGCTATTGTTAACAACCAGGAAAGTAAGTTTATCTGGTGAGCAGAGTACAACTCTTGACAACTCGCTTCCTAGTTGAAGCACGTTCATGCTAGTCCTTAGTCCCGCCTTTCAAGCGTGTACGTCAAAGCGCATGGTCTTGGAAGACTCATGCGCGTCATTTGCGAGAACCCACAGACGCACCAGCATCATTGCCCATTGGATCGAACCTAAAAGCTCGGCACTTGTTGGTTGCGTACCAGGATAATCTGTAGCATCCGCCTGCTGACTAGAGCTAGCACTCACATGACCATTTGCATATTCATTCCCATTGGATAGGACATGCTGCCGCCGTCATAACCGGATGGATAGAAGTAAATCATTGTTGCGCCCGTATTAAGCTCCGTATTGCGCCGACGCGAGACAAGCAAGGAGCAGTATCGGAAAAACGACGCAAAACAGCTTATGCATTAGCGCCATCCTCGAACCTATCTAAAATTAACCAACTCTATATGGATACAGCGCTGAATCGAATGCTCATCGAAGGAAGTGATGGCCTCGTGGGCACGTAGGTATCACATTTTCTGTCATAATTGGTTCAACACACTCCTCGAGTTGGCAGGAGCATCAAGGGACAGAGTGGTTTTATGTCGCTCAAGTACCGCCTGCGGCCTACTTAAGCTACCAGGCGTTGCTTCCGACGCCCTATTCTTGACCTTCAATGGATGCTTGTATTGCGCGAAAATCTCTTAACGAACGTCCGTTAAGTGCCTCACGTTCGAGCAGGTTTGGTCGTCAAATTTTGCATGTTTATGTGAGAAATTAGGGCGGACCTAACCTCCGGAAGTAGTACGGCCGTAAAGTAAAGTATGATGTACTGAGTATGTTACACCTATCACTTATTGAGTACGCAAATACAACAGCTCATGAAAACACATTGCCCAAAAGGTAAGCACATTAGTGCTTGTTCTTAATTCCGCTCTTCGAAAGTATACTAAGAAACCTTGAATGCCGTTCAATACCACAGAGTGGAGTTTCCTCATCCGGGTCTTTGTTCACGATGAGACTTGTGCAAAAGATTGGTTTGTGACCACCTCGGATTAAATCAAAGCATAAGTCATTTTCAACACGCATAGCCGGCCTCATGACGTTGGGGTTCCCTCAGGGTTTCCAAATGAAACACAAATGAGGACTGGCTTCGTCTACNTCCACCGACGGGGCGCAAGAGTGCCCTAAGCCGGCCTGCGAGTGGTGCCAATCGTCCGCAGCGTACGGAAGCGACAAAGTGGCCTCCCGGGACGCGGCACTTAGAACGTCTAGAGGGCAACCTCCAGTAGGCATATTAATGTCGGCCAATAGACCTATGCCGATGTACATCGATTTGTTGTGGATAGACACGCAGAGGAGACATTCTTAACTTGTCGTGACTGGCTATTCTTCCGCCAGCAAAGTACGCATCGCAGAAAACTTCGCGTCAGTAGTGCACATGCGCGCTTTGTTCGTGGTTTTTGCGTTAGACCAGAGCATGCACGATAGAGTCGTGAACTCAAGGGCTCACGGGCGAATCACTGTGGAGGACAGATTCCGATGCGTTCAAAGCGTCAACGTCGTTCCGTGCCATGGCACACAGCATGCGTTACGTGGGGTAACCCCGTACTAATTTTTATTCTCAACCATTTTCAACTTCACCTGCTTTCCGCCAACATTTGTAAGGTCATATTTTGCTCCGTCCATTGCATTCCGGGAATTTCAAGGGCCCTCGTAGCGCATGAATATTTCATAAGTTTACTTCCGTTCAGGGGCACATTCCGACAGCGGACGTGAGCTTTTTGACAGGCCTCGCGTTCCGTAGATACCGCATGGACGCGGCCAGACGAGGCCGGCATAGTCCACAAAAATATGTAAAACTTCAATACAACAACTATGGAGTGCGCAAACAATTGTAAGATACTTTTGAATTTGTGTCAACGAAAGCTGCTCTAAGTACGGAATACGAACATGCTACCGACGACAATATTCGTACGTCTTGGTCGTCAACGTAAAAGAAAATCCAGCAACCTAAATTTTTCTTATCCAAGTGGCGAACAGCAGTTCCGTGGACGTTTAGAGGCAACCGAAACAGAAACTCTGGCAACTTTCGGGCCGAAACCGATTGCATCCCGAAACGAAACTCGCCCAGCCCTGGAGTAGCTCGGTTCATCAAGGGTTACATGCCTACGTTTAAATTTAGGCACACAAAAACTGTTTTATCTCGTACAGAAACGTCAGAATACGACACATTCACTTCCTCGAGTGCTTACTCAAATTCATTAGCCCCGTGCATCTCTCCTTCTAATGAATGATGCTTGGAGAAAAGCCATTAAACACCCTTAATTCAGTAACTTCCGAAATGTTACATTGATGTGGAACAGAAGTTTTCTCGGTCGTCCTTGTGCGTAGAGTTCTAATTTTTTGCAGGCGGGTCCGCCTTGGAGGGCGCTACAAAATTCCGGGTTTCATTTTCGGGGCGGCCGCCCCGCCCGTCCGCCCCGGCCCGGAAAGTGGGGCGGAAAAATTTCAAACTGCTCCAATCGGCCTGAAAATCGCTAAGAAGAAGGTAGTTTGATGCGCTGATTCCGAATCAGCTCTTCTTTTTTCGCCACGACGAGCGGCGACAAAGTTATGCCGCCCCGCCTGACTACAGTAAATGCGCGATCCGCTCCTGCGGCCGCCCCGTTACAGTAAGTTACTTACTGTATGCGTGGAAGGGAGCGCGTGCTTCCACAGGACTGTTACTTTACCGTTACTGTAACTGCATAGGCGTACCATATTACAGTATGTTTCAGTGTGCGCCCGTTACAGTAACTTATAGTAGGTGTGCGAGGGAGCGTGCCACAGGAGCTCAATGCTTGACGAGTGCCACAGGAGCTAAAAGTTTGACACGTGGCACAGGAGCTAAGAGGTCGACCTGTGCCACAGGAGTTAAAAGTTCGACTTGTGCCACAAGAGCTAAAACTCCGACTTGTGCCACAGGAGCTAAATGTTTGACGTGTGCCACAGGAGCTAAAAGTTCTACATGTGCCGCAGGAGCTAAAGGCTCGACTTGTGCCACAGGAGCTAAAATTTCGACGCGAGGCACAGGAGCTAAAAGTTCGACTTGCGCCACAGGAGCTAATTCGACCTATGCCACAGGAACTAAAAGCACGACTCTAAAAGTTCCATCTGTGCCACAGGAGCTAAAAGTTTGACCTTTTCCACGTTAGCAAAAAAATTGAACTGCCCCCAGTAGCAAAAAGTTCGACCTGGGCCACAGTAGCAAAAAGGTTGTTCGTGCGCCACAGTGCCAAAAATTTCGACCTGCGCCACATAAGCAAAAAAGGCTGGCCTGTGCCGATGTAGTCAGGAACACACTAGCAAGGTTCGACCCACGCCCCAGTAGAACTAGGATTGGTTTCAGAATTAGCAGTGTAAGCTAAGCGCCACAGGAGTTCAGAATTAGCAGTGTCATCTAAGCGCTACTGGGGTTCAGATCTGTCAGAATGATCTAAACGCCACATCAGTTCAAAATTAGCATTGCGAGCTATGTGCCACATGAGTGCCAGAGGAGTTTAGAGTTAGCACTGTGAGCTAAGCGCCACGGGAGTTCAGAATTGGCAGTGTCAGATATGCGCCAAACGAATGTCACAGGAGTACAGAATTAGCAAGCACCAAAGTAGTTCAAAATAGTAATGCGAGCTAAGCGCCACAGCGGTTCAAAACTGCATTGTGGGCCAAGCGACACATGAATGCCACAGGAACCGAATTAGCAGTGCGGGGTAAGTTAAGCGCCATAGGATTTCAATGTTAGCAGTGGGAGCGGTATGAGCTAAGCGCCTAGCAGCGTCACAGGAGTTCGGAATTAGCAGTGTGAACTAAGCCCAAATGGAGTTCAAAGTTAGCAGTGTGAGTTAAGGTAAGCGCCGCAAAAGTTTAGAGTTAGCAGTGAGTGCTGAGCGCCACAAAAGTGCCATATGCTTACTTTAGCAGTGCATCGATTTGGCAAAATTTAAGTAAGGTATCGATTCAGGTATCGTTTCAGTAGGCTCCTTAACTCCGTCTTTAGCAATGCGTTCACATAGTGTACGAACTAAGGAGCAGTGTAGGCTCCGAACGGCAGAAGCTGAGGAGCAGAGCAAGCCTTGACATGAGCTCAAAGTAAGCAGTGCATGCTCCGCTTGCTCTTGACATGAGCTCAAAGTAAGCAGTGCATGCTCCGCTTGCCAGGAGCTCAGAATACGTAATGCAAGTTCGGCATGAAAGGAGCTCAGCGTGAGCATTGCAAGCTCTCTTGACAGGAGGCGAGAGTGAGTAGTGCATGTTCCGCTTGGGAGGAGTTCAGAATAAGCAGTGCAAGCTCCGCTTGATATGAGCTCAAAGTGAGCAGTGCATGCTCCACTTGGCAGGAGCTCAGAATAAGCAGTGCAAGTTNGCCACCGACGGGGCGCAAGAATGCCCTAAGCCGACATGCGAGTGGTGCCAATCGTCCGCAGCGTGCGGACGGGACAAAGTGGCCTCCCGGGACGCGGCAATTAGACGTCTAGAGGGCAACCTCCAGTAAGGCATATTAATGTCGTCCAATAGACCTACGCCGATGTACATACATCGATTTGTCGTGGATAGACACGCAGAGGAGACATTCTTAACTCGTCGTGACTGGCTATTCTTCCGCGAGCAAAGTACGCATCGCAGAAAACTTCGCGTCAGTAGTGCACGTGCGCGCTTTGTTCGTGGTTTTTGCGTTAGACCAGAGCATGCAGGATAGAGTCGTGAACTCAAGGGCTCAAGGCCGGATTATCATGCGATACGTGGGGTAACCGGGTACTAATTTTTATTCTCAACCATTTTCGACTTCACCTGCTTTCAGCTAACATTTGTAAGGTCATATTTTGCTCCGTCTATTGCATTCCGGGAATTTCAAGACCCTCGTAGCGCATGAATATTTCATAAGTTTACTTCCGTTCAGGGGCACATTCCGACGGCGGACGTGAGCTTTTTGACAGGCCTCGCGTTCCGTAGATACCGCATGGACGAGGCCGGCATAGTCCACA
Organism: Aphelenchus avenae; assembly: GCA_020875895.1. Lineage (NCBI taxonomy): Eukaryota > Metazoa > Nematoda > Chromadorea > Rhabditida > Aphelenchidae > Aphelenchus > Aphelenchus avenae. Next base: position 361,790 of record JNEY01000019.1, read on the forward strand.
AAAATATCCAAAACTTCAGTATGAACTATGAACTCCGCAAACATGTTGTACGATTCCTTTTAACTAGTGTCAGCGAAAGCGGCAGAAAATAATGAACAGGAACATCCTACTGACGACAATATTCGTACCTCTTGGACGTCAGCGTAAGAGAATATCTCGACCGAAACTGGTACTAATGACAGCTTCATCTAATATAAAAAAACGACATAGTGCAAAAATGTAACGTTTTTGTGTAGACACCATACTGTACTTTTCGTAACTTTTTTCATACTGTATTTTTTGGTGGTTTCGTTACTATAATTGCAAAATGTTTGTGCGCTGTTACAGTATTTTTCGAAAATTACAGTAAAAGTTACGGTCGCGGTGGCATGTTATGGTGGCGGAACGCGTGTGGCGTGCGCATTAAGTGGCATGCTCCAGTGGTGAAACGCGTGTGGCGCGGTTGTGCGACATGCATTGCGGTGGCATGCTGTGATGGCGCAATGTAATTGTTAGGTGGCGCCACTGTTTTGTGGCATGATTTGGACGCGGGAACGTGGTGGCACCGTTGTGCACTGTGTCTGGTAGCACGGTTAGAGGTATGCTTTGTTGCATTATCTGGAAGCGTGTCGCTGGTGGCACTGCTGTGCGACGTTTCCGGTGGCACAGTCGGAGGCATTCCCTTTGTTCCAATGTGTGGTCGACCCATACTGTAAGGAAATGGTCGTATTTTACAGTAAATACGGCTTTTTCTTACTGTAAATGTTAGCGCTTAATACAGTAAAAGCTTAACGTTCTGTGAAAGTACAGTAAATTATGACCGTTAGTGGGCATATAGTATAAGTACGCGATGGCGCGCGCATTTGGGTGGCATGCTGTGGTGCCGAAACGCGTGTGGCAACCGTTGTGCGAAAACATTCCGGTGGCATGATATTGTGGCGCAATGTGATTTACGAGGTGGCGCCATTGTTTTGTGGTGTGATTTGGAAGTGGGTCGCTGGTGGCGCATTGTGCAATGTGTCTGGTAGCACTGTCAGAGGCATGTTTGTGGCATGGTTCGGAAGCGTGTTGCCGGTGGCACCGCTGTGCGACGTTGTTGGTGGCACAGTCCGAGGCATATCGTTTGTTCCAACGTGTGATTGACTATGCTACTGTAAAGAAATAGCTGTATTTTACTGTAAATACTGCCCTTTTCTTACAGTAAATATTGGCACTTACTACTGTAAATGCTCAATGTTCTGTGAAAGTACAGTAAGTTGTGACCGTAACAGGGCGTACAGTAAAAGTTAGCGCTCGCTACTGTATATTGGTCGTGAAACGTATGTTCACCTTTGTGTGTCATGCATTTGGTGGCATGCTCTGGTGGCGCAACGTACTTTGTGCATTGGTGCTGTTGTGTGACGTCTTAAATGGCACGACCAAAGGCATTTTGTTTGTTACAGTATGTGCCCGTCTAAGAATGTACAGTAATATGTGACCGTAGTAGAGCGCTGCTTGCAGTGGCGCGTTCCAAAGGTTGAATGCTGGTGGCGCCGTTGTGCGATATGCAGTCCGGTGGCATGCTCTGGGGCGCAGGCATTTATGGAAGCTGTGTGCGGTTGTATTGTGGCATCTTACGGAAATGAAGCAAATGTGGCACCGTTGTGTGACTTTGATGCACGACCACACACGGGTGTCGCGATAATTCAGCCATGGTAACGTAGGAATTACTGCAATCCTAACGTTTCTGCAACGAGGAAGTGCAAGTGGAAGATTTTTTTGGCAGTCCGAGTGAATCATTCGTCCCTGGATCAGCATTTCCCACTGGCGATTTGTGCAATTCCGAGAATTCGGGCTCTCGACGTGTAGGTAAAGCAATGATGTGGCGCTTAGTTTGTTGACGACCGACAGCGCGTGCAATTCTTGTCACGGTGCTACTGTAATAAGCGACATAAGTTGCAACACACCGAAGCCCGCTCAGTTGCAACGTGCAATGTAACTTCGTGGTACCTCTTCCTGGTACCTCTTTCTGGTACCGTTTCCTGGCACCTGTTCCTGGTACCTGTTCCTGGTACTTATTCCTGGTACATGTTCCTGGTGCCTGTTCCTGGTACCACTTCCTGGCACTTCATCCTGGTACTTCTTCCTTTTATCGCTTCGCCGAGGGCGACAAATGTCTTCTCCACGAAACCTCTGTGTTCCCTCGCTAGATGCGTTTTGCGTTTTGTACAAATGCCATCAACACGAAAGCTCCGTGTCTTCTCGCTAGATGCGTTTGTGTCTTATAGATCAAGGCTAGAAACGCTTCGCCGAAGGCGACAAATGCCTTCCCCACGAAAGCTATGAGCCTCCTCGCTAGATGCGTTTGAGCCTTGTAGATGAAGGTTGGAAACGCCTCGCCGAAGGCGACAAATATCATCACCTCGAACGTTCTGCGTTTCCTCGCACAATACGTTTGTGTCTCGGCGATGAAGGTTGGGAACGCTTCACAGAAGGAGACAAATGTCTCACCACGAACGTTCTGTGTCTCCTCGCTAGATGTGTTTGCGTCTCGTCGGTGAAGGCTAGAAACACTTCGCCGAAGGCGACAAATGTCTTCCCCACACAAGCTCTGAGTCTTCTCGCTAGATGCGTTTGCGTCTTGCAGATGAAGGCTGGAAACGCTTAGCCGAAGGCGACAAATGTCTTCTCCAAGAAAACTCTGTATCTCCTTCCTAAATGTGAGAGCGTCTTGTAGATGAAGGCTTGAAACGTGTCGCCGAAGTCGCGGCGTCTTTTCCATGAAAGCTCTGAGCCTTCTCGCTAAAATATGTTTGTGGTGCCCGTGAAGGTTGCAAAGCTTCGCCGAAGGTGCACTGTATTCCCATAGAAAAATCTGATCATCATCGCTAAATGCGTACGTGTTTTTTCGATAAATTTACGGGTTCAATAAAACGTCGAAAGCAGTTGTGGTACATTAGATGTCGGTTAGAAACGTGAAACGGTGATTTACTTTTGTTTAACATTCAGTCCTCCCTATTAAATGCGAGTTTCTCTGTCCGTCCGGACATGAACATGCGTATGTCCGGTCAAAGTGCAAATTTGCATACATGAGCGAGAACGCGGAAACACTATAAATAAGACGGGAAACGTGAGCCGATATCATTCTGTGTTCTATGCTAATCACTCTCAAGTGAACTCCTGCTCCGTTCTTCGCTTCATTCAACAGAGCCTCGGCTTTGACTACTCCACGGCACCGATGGAACCGTCGACAACGCCGAACCCACCGCCATTGTCGAACCCACCGGCAACGGCGTCTACGTGCCTGCAGCCAACTACAGGTATGCGTTCCACTCCTTTGCTTTTACATGAACGCCGTGATGTAGTACTCTGCGTGCGTCAGCAGGACTTCTCAAGATTCCAGCCGCACAACGTAGCGAATCAATCAGGAAATCTCAGATTTTCCAGCAGGACTACGCGGAACTTCTAGCAGCACTCTTCAGGGCGTCAAGCAGAACTTCGCATAGCTTCAATCCGGACTATGCAGAACTTCCAGCAACACCACCATACGCCGCACTGCAGGGCTTAATCTGCACGGAATAAGCATTCAAATACTATCAACCCAAGCGAGACTCAAGCAAAACCGCACAAACTTTACTTGGAGCTAGCATCATGACGTCTCAAACTGCAACACGAGCTTGAAGCAAGACGAATCAGACCTCAAATCATAGCACGAAGCACGACGTCTCCGACATTAGCTCTAGAGCTTGAAGCATGGCGTCCCAGACCTTAACTCAAAGCTTGAAGCACGGCCTCTAGGATATTAGCTCAAAGCTGAAGCACGATGCCTCAGACTTCACAATTGATTAAAGCAAGACGGATCAGACCTCAGCTCATGGCATGAAGTACGACGACTAACACTTCGATAAGAGCTTGAAGCAAAAGTCTCAGACCTAAACCCAATGCCTAAATGACGACGTCTCAGACCTTAACTCAAAGACTCTAGGACCTTAACTCAAAGCCTGAAGCCTGATGCACGTCGTCTCAGACCTTAACTCAGAGCCTGAAGCATGACGATTCAGACCTAACTCAGTCGTTTCAAGTAAGACGTTTCAGACCTTAATCGACAAAACTCAAAGTTTAAAGCAAGACAGAGCTTTAGCTCGAAGACGCAGACCTTAACTCAGACTCGAAGCAAGGCGATTCGATCCTCAACTTTGACTTTGAAGCACGAAGACTGAGCCATTAACTCAAAGCTTTAACCGAAACGACGCAAGCCTTAACTCAGAGCTCGAACCACGAAGATTCGCTCCTCAACTCAATGCTTTATCCGAGGCGAATCACACCTCAGTTGAGAGCTTGAAGCACGAAGACTCAGTCCTCACCTCAAAACTTTACCGAGACGAGTCAAAACCTTAAATCACAGCTTGATACAAGACGACTCAGGCCTTAAGCAAGGCTTGAGACAAGAAGACTCACGACCTTAACTCAAAGCTCTAAATCTTGCAACAAGACTCAGAGATTTAAGCGAGAGGACTCAGACTGCTGTTCACCTGATCATGTAACTTACACATAAACAGGCCGCCGTAGGCGGCCCCTCCTTCTAGTGTACATTAGAAGCGAAAGGAATGCAATGCACAAATATGTACAGGGTGCGCCTGAAGATTGCCGCATCGCGTATGCATACCCGTTTTGCGACTTTTTTTGCTGATGCGGCGTGTGTTAAAAAGAAACCAATGAAATGCGCAATAGAACATAGCAATGTCTACGGCGTCGCCCGAAGGGCGACGCATCGCAATCGCTTCGCGCTAGTAACTAACGTAAAAACCAAAGTGCGCGATCAACGAGCACCACACGGGAAAGCATAAAAATGAGTGTGTCGATCTGACTCGCTGAACGAGCTGACCAAGTTATTCCGATGGAAAGCTATTGTTATCAACCAGGAAAGCAGTTTATCTGGTGAGCAGAGTACAACTCGCTCCCTAGTTGAAGCACGTTCATGCTTGTCCTTAATCCCGCTTTTTAAGCGTGTACGTAAAAGCGCATGGTCTTGGAAGACTCATACGGCGTCATTTGCGAGAACCCACAGACGCACCAGCATCATTGCCCATTGGATCGAACCTAAAAGCTCGGCACTTGTTGGTTACGTACCAGGATAATCAGTAGCATCCGCCTGCTGACGAGAGCTAGCACTCACATGACCATTTGCATATTCATTCCCATTGGATAGGACATGCTGCCGCCGTCATATCCGGATGGATAGTAGCCGACATAGTTGCGCCCGTAGTACGATCCGTAATGGTAAGCTCCGTATTGCGCCGACGCGTGACAAGCAAGGAGCAGTGTCAAAAGAACGACGGAAAGCAGTTTATGCATTAGCGTCATCCTCGAAGCTACCTAAAATTAACCAGCACTATATGGGACACAAAGTTGAATCGAAAGCTCGTCGAAGGAGGCGATAGCCTCGGGGACACGTAGCCATCATTGTTTCTGTCATAACTGGTTCGATACTCCTGGAATCGGCAGGCGTGGCGTTCAAGTGCCGCGTGCGGACTACTTAAGCTACCAGTCGGCGCTTCCGTCGCCCTATCCTTGACCTTCAGTGGATCCCTGTATTGCGCCAAAATCTCTTAACGAACATCCGCTCGTGTGTTACGTTCGAGCAGCTTTCGACGTCAAATCTTTTAGTGTTTAGTGAGAAACTAGGCGAAGCTAAACAAACCATGGAAGTAGTACGGCCGCAAAAGAAATAGTACGCAATGACGACAACTCATGAAAAAGCGTTGCCCAAAAGATAAGCACATTCATGCTTGCCCTTAATTCCGCTCTTCGAAAGTATACTAGGAAACCTTAAATGGCGTTTGGTACCACACTATGATTGCCTCATCCTGCTCTTAGCTTTGTGATGAGAGTTGTGCAAAAGATTGGTTTGCTACCGCCTCGGATTAAATCAAAGCTTAAGTAGTTACCAATACGCATTGCCAGCCTCGCGACGTCGGGCTTTCAAGCCCTCAGGGTTCCAAACTGAAATAAATATGGCTTCGTCTACCACATTTTTGCCCTATACCTCAGCAACAGCGACAACGAAGCGTACGTCACCCCACGACAGCTTCTATCATGGCGTACCCTTTCGTTGCTTTCGCAGCCACATTCTTGCTAAAAGAGCACCTGCGCTGAGTAGAGGGTGGATGCCGATTTAGTCGCTCTTTGGTGTCCGCTTGACTTGCCCTGAGCATAAAAACAGTCGTAGAGCGCTGCCATGAATGGCGTATGCTGTTTGACTACGTCGGTATTAGCGGCATGTATGCTGAGGATTGAATCACGAAAGCTCTGAACGAAGCTATCTTGTGTAGATCCCTAGCAGCGAACAACCAGTAAGCGGATATGACGATAAGAGTCAAGACGAAAGCTCACTAAGAGGAGGTAAAACGCGTTGTTTATCGGTGCGCTAACGGACGGAAATAACACATCATGGTGGACCATTGTGACGAGTTACAGAAGAAACGAGTAGAAAGCTTCAGGTGTCTCTCATTTCGTCCGATTTTAACGCGATGTGAATGCAAGCAACAGACTTATCACCAAAACACGCAGTGCATGTAGGGCTGTGCGATGTTGCGCACTCGACGGGTAAGAGGTCCACCATAACACACATCTTGATTCGCCTTGAACGCACCTATCACCGTGAATCTCGACGGATATGAACCACGGTAAGAGCCGTTCACATGCTAGCTTATTCTGAGTTCAGCTAAGAGTTTCCAATTTTAGCTGGTTAGTTATATCTCAGTGTAGTCCCGTTATACGGACAGTTATCACACTAGTTTGGTAAGAGCGTAAAGAAATCGCGTGCTGATCAGAAGAGAGGGGTTCACTCTCATCACGATCGATCAATCTTAGTGAGGGGAGTGAGATTTGGGGAGGGGGGGGGGTTTGGGCAGGTCATCTCGTGTTTCCAAACATTACGTGGGTGGCCTGCAGACAAATGTCCATTTCCTCTCTGTTTCTTTCTTAGTTTTCACTTAAAACTTCGTCGATGTAGCCTGCGGCAAGCCTTTTGTTCTTGTATTTCTGCTTATTTGTTTCTCGTCTTTGTTCTTGTTATATGTTTATCAAGTGGTCACTGTGGCCAAGTTAAAGGGCCAGCTCTTTAAAAGTGCCCCATGATATCAGCAACTTTCTAGCGGTCGTCCATGCCTTGAGTTATTTGTTACCATTGTCTGTACATCGAACGCAACCTCGGTGTTGTCGCGGTCGATTTCAAAGCCGAGTGATTTACGTTCGTTTATGACCTCTTTTGAGGCAAAGTGATCTGTATTCTCAATTGTAAAACCAGTCTTTTTGTCGCGTCTGATTAAACTATGCCTTATCAGGCAGTAAAGCAAATCCACGTTTTACTGCCTTTTTCGCCCACCCGTCTATTAGCCACCTGCAACACTGAAGGTTTATGCACCATGCCTCACGATTGTTTCTTATTCATTCCAAGTTTCCGAGAATTTAGCTACGTACACCGTCTTTTAAGGCGAACTAGCGGAACGCCAAGTTCCGTGCACTGTTTAGAGAACTTATTCCTCCCGCTCAGAACGTTAGCCACAGCAATCCACAACAAGCACTCCTCCGATTCTAGCTCTTTCGTAACTACGTCGCATAGCACTATGGGAGCAGAATCAGAATTTGTAAGTTTTAGGGAAAACATCTTGTTAGCAAGTACTTGACACAAGAAAATCGAGCGGAAAGTTAAGTCACTAAAGTAAAGTAAGTAGCTGGAAAAGGCACCAACATAGAAGCTTGCATTAATCCCTACGAAATTTTAGATTAAACGGAATTTCATCCACGCTTGAGTAAATAAAGCGCACAATTTAGCATTTGAGTAGCACCAGTTATTATATGCCATTGAGAAATCTGCCTGTGATAGCGTTAGGTCTTACATAGTTGTTCGACTCGTTAAACGGCGTCGATACCCCTGTTTTCAGGACCTTTGGGAGGCGATTCTCGCAGAAGAAAACGACGATACGCCGGTGCCGGATCCACTCTACAAAGGGCGTTTCCTCAACGAAGTCAAGCCCGACATACGGCCACTACCGGCTCGGTACGCCAACTTTCACAACTTAAACATCGACTTCCCCCTTGCCAAGAGAAGCCTCTGTCAAAGAACATTAAGAAGGCTAGAATCTGAGCCCATACACACCTGAGTTTTAGAACTGGGCATATTTGGGCGCGGAAAAATCACAGTTGATAAATCGAAGCTAAAATCAAAAACTCGAAATAAACTGAGATTATCTCATCCTAGCGCAAATGAGCTCTACCGTTGAATGCTACAACGCTAGCTGCGGCCACGTTACCAAGACTTTTCTATGTTTACATTCTTTCAGAACAACCACGACCGGTGCACCAGTGCTCGCCATGAACAACGGTACGAGTGTGACCGTCAAAAGCGAGCCGCAAGAAGCACCTCCGCCCGTTTCGATGATCAGACCGGCTCCGGTTCGAACAGGAAGAGTGGCCCCAAGGGAACCAGTAGCGGCATATGCACCTGCTCCTTCCTTCCGTGTCAAGGAGGAACCGGCGGAGGAGGACGTCGAGATGATCAGCAGCGACGCACCGCGTCTTCAAGAGGCAGTTGCAGCGCCGCAACGCGAGTACGCAGCGGCAGGGAATGCATCTACGGCAGCACAGAATGTGTCTTTCACAACGCAGCAAGCGCGTACAGCGTCAACCAGTGCGTCTGCGGCGCCGCAACATGCCCCAGCAGCTCCGTGCAGTTCATCTAGCGCTGTCTCGGGTCCGAAAACTGCGTCTGGAGCGCCGCAGAATTCGTCCACAGCGCCACAGAATGCGTCTACATCTGCCGACGACGCGTGGAACGACGACGAGCTCTATGCGGACCTTGCCGCTGATTCCGACGTCGTGATCATAACCGATGACGACCGTGCACTGAACGCAGAGCTAGAGCAGTTGACGGTGAAGCAAGAAACGTACGAGGGTCCGCCGCGCGTCAGCGACCAGCCGCCAGTGCCAATCGGGGAAAGGCCGACTACGGGTATGTCAAAATCTTCTGAAGTGCGCGTAACTTGTGCGATTTTAGAGAGTCTTCTCAAGCTGGTGCAGATGCGAGCGGAAGAGCTGCGCTACGAAGGTGTCACTCAGCGTCGCGAAGTCCTCCTGGAGCTGCAAAGCGTCGCCGTGGGCGTGCTCATGTCATCCTACAAAACTCCGAGTAAGTGGATAGTTTACGTGACAGGATGGCTGACTGATCTTGTTATTTTTGCCGTAGCATTCCAAAAACCGAAACATATCTAGCCATGATTGCTCTTATATTCTCGTCTATTACCACTCGTTTCAGCGATCCCATTGGCAGACCTGATCACCACTCGGATGCAGGCGTACGCGCGAGCCAAGCCCCGTGATCACATGATGAAGGTGTTCCAGATCCAGGAGACCCTGCGCTCCCTGGCAAAGGAGGTCCACCGCATCTATGGCACCAGTCCGGAGACGATCCGACCCGGCAGCGCATATCGTAAGCGTTCCTTAGCCGATTGACAAGATCGCATAGTATGAGCTTAGAGCGTCGATTGAACCGACCGAAGCCTAAGCCGAAGTTCCTGAGCGTGCCGGACACTCGCAAGGGGGTCGTCATCAACAGCAAGCGTGCCATAATGGCCGCGATTAGAAAGGTTAAGACACGTCACCTGGTCGTGGCTTTAATCATTCATGTTTAGAAGCGCAACCAGCAGCTCGGACGAGTGATAGTCAAGCGAGAAAAGCCTGAGTGGCCTTCCGCACCCACTCCGATGCCTGCAACGCCAGCTCCTGAACCAGAAGCGTTTGTCGGTTCTGAGGACGATAATGTAAGTCTTTCCGTCAATGACCTCACGTCAGCGAAATTTAGGACGACGGCTACTGGACCATGATGGGATGCGTACCGGGCGCAGGAGCCAGCAAGGACACATCGACCTCAGCAGCGGATGAAGGCCGTCCTTGCTGTACGACCCCCACGAAGCGAGCGCGCATGGAGCGTGACGTGGGCGAGTCAGGAGGTGGACGCTTCGAGTACATGAGCGACGACGACACGAACACGACTGAGGGAGGCGGTAGCGCAGAAAGTACTTCTTCATCAGGTGGCAGCGCAGGGCCGACAGCGCCGAAGCCGAAGTCACGCCGTCAGGAGCTGCGTGAGATGCTCGCCGGTCACGTCAACGTGGACGTCGTCGCGCCGGAGAGGAACGTAGCCGGCAACACCGTATCGCGATCGGAGCGACGCTTTCACGTGGAGGACGGCCAGGAAGAAGCCGCGGCGCCGATTGAAGCTACTGAGGTGCACGCAGCACCGCCAGAGCCGCAACCGTCGAGCAGTCGCAAGTACGGCAGAACCGGAAAGATGCAGATCATCAAGGTACGCTTCTTTTCTAGTAGGTGCCAAGAGTACCCCACAAAACGTCGCTAAGGCTGCATTAATCTGAGAGAGTCCTTGTCCAATCCTGCTCGAAAAATCTTTATTGTACTACCTCCAACTTCAGTGCTTCATTTAGCTCAAACGATCTCGCGTGGGCCCCGCTGGCGAACGCTACGTGGTCGTGTGCCGGCCGCCGCCCGATACGCTGAAGGGCGTCGTGAAGCGTCGAGACGGCGGCGGTGCTCGTTATCGCCAGGTAAGCGGCATCGTGGCGACCACCAACGTAATTAGCGCGTTTAGACAAAGCGAATCGAGATCGATCCTGTGGCGCAGGTGCACGAGTACGACTTCGACTTCACCGCCTACGGGCCGCTGCAGGACAACGAGCTCGGGCCCGAGGACATTCCGGTATGTGGTATTCGTATGACTTGAGCTCTAACTACCGTCGTTTAAGTACTCCAATTGCGGCCACCCGAACCCGAGGATGAACATCCCTGTCAATCGTCGTTTCACGGTAAGCCACAGAGGAGTATTTTGGAAGCGAAAAGAAGCGCGTCCTTTCAGAAGGAGGTGTCATTCGAGCCCGAAAACGTGGCCGGCATGTCGCACACCTTCTACTACCTGCCCTGCTCTGATACGAGTGTCCGTTGCCGAACGGTAAGATGCTCTTCTATGCTGTATGGGAAAGGGGCCTCGCTGGCCCAATTAGGGGTGTCTCCGAGTCCTGAAATTCCAGCGTCATAATTCCGAGTATTATTCCAGTTCAGAATTCAAATTCCGCCGTTTAATACTGGGTAAAAGGGCCCGCCGCTAGACGTCGGCATCTCGGCCGTATTTTGTTAAACTTTCCAAACATGGCTCCTTCATAATTCGGATTAAAATTGAGACCATTCCCACACTTCTTTGGGCCCGATCATCAAGGACTATCTACAGGTCATGACGTAGAAGCAAATCCCAGATAGATGATCATTGCTTTTGATTTACACAGCCCGATTTAGCGCCGCCAACCGGACGAATCGGGCGCGGGCCTGAAGAAAAAGCTGAAGTCGAAAGTGATGATCGAGGTCGGCAAGATGGTCGCCCACTTCCAGCAGATGCAGTTTTCGGGTGGCACGCAGTTCTGGCTCATCACGGACATGCTGCTGAAGGGCCTCGACGAGACCGTCATCAACCGGCGGAGCACGCTCATCACGCGCCTTGAGTTCCCGCAGCTTGCCATGTAAGCGCTCACGCCCCAGCGAGAAAAGACATTGTTTTAGCTGGATCACGGACGGACTGCGTGCGCTGGAGAGAGAAGCGGTGGACATCACGCTGACCCACGTCTTCCTCTGCCTCGGATTCGACCTCGAATTTTGCCACTCCGGCTCTCCGGAGAAGATCAAGCCGATGATTACTAGCGAGATCGAGCGCATGATTGAGTGGTAAGTACCGCCGTCAGAGCTATACTCTAGTCGAGCACAATCCCTCGCTTAGGTGGAAGAGGGCGCTCGTCGGCAAAGACGTTATTCGCGTCCGCGAAGAGTCCACCGCAGACGTCTCCATCCCGGCCAAGATCGAGCTGCCGCGATTCGTCCTCTTCACGATTCCCGAGGTACGTACAGACTCGTAAAACACGTAAAATAGGTAGTAACAACTGGTTCAGTACGGGGACTGGAACGTCTGGAGGGAAGTCAACGAGAACTACCGCAATTGGGCGCACGACTACAACCAGTAAGTTTCGTACTTTATTGGGGTAATTCGGGCTTTTGTCGACTCTGATTTTCCCACTTTCAGGCGCTACCCGTCACTCGTGGACACTGTCGAGATCCTCGACTGGGCGAAGATGTGCGAGGACAAGTGGGGCAAGCTGGGCCCGGACAGGAATGGCAAGTGGGGCGTGCACCGCACCACCTTCGAGCAACGCGTCAAGCTGCTCATCGAGCACTGCAACTCCGAGTACGGCATGCTGCTCGAGCGGAACAACGTCGACGTGGTCGCGCCGCCCAACCAGTACCGCGAGCAGCAGCCGGTGGACGACGACCAATGGGCGCACATGGAGGAAGATGTGGAGCAGTACGAGGAGGACGTGGAGCAGCTGCAGCGCCTCAACCTCAACGAGGACGTGGAGATGGAGGAGCCGGAGAACATGGAGGAGGAGTACTGGCAGGAGGAGGACTACGCGGACGGCGAGGAGCAGAAGGCACCGACGAACGGACGACGCCGCACCAAGCGAGAGTACTAAAATCACCGGCCATAACGCATGTTCATCTTTTTACCAATTGTTTAAGTGTACTAAGCTTTATTTATAAATATCGTGTGATTGCAGTTCTGCCGAATCAATAGGTCTTTAAGTCGAACCTAGGAAGACGCATGGAAACAAGAACAGTTGACATAGCTCTATATGGAACCGACTAGCTAACCAAATCCTTGCTAGGAAATCTGGTTGGGTGTTCTAACTCAAGCTAGGTAAAAGCCAGGTAAACAGCTTTGAGGAACGTTCAGCCGAAAAGCCTAGCCACGCCTCGTCCGATAAAAGTCCCAACAAGATGGACGGTTTTACCAGGACGTTAGTTTATGCACGCCGTTAAACATGCGTTTTCCCTGATCGGGCCAACGCAGAGTGAAATTCCCGAAGTTCAACCAAACTTTCGCAACCGACTTTTGATAAGAACGCTAGCAGGTCCTTCTCTGCTGCTCTCGCTGGTAAATCACACCGTGGCGTACGCAGCTTGCCCAAGAGGCATAAGTCTACATCCATCTTACGCAAGCGATTGAACGAAAAACAAGTTGTTACTTGCTTGGTATCAGTTTCGCTTTTAAACAACAGGCCTTTTACCTCTGAAAACTGTCGGGCCTCATTAGTGAATGCATTCAAGCTGCAAAGGCCGTCTTGCAGCCAATTAGCAACGAACATCATTTCTTTACTAGATCAGAGCCAGAGTGCGTGAGTTCTTAATGCGATTATGCGCGCACACCCTTCCGCTTTTTGTTGGTTCTTCTTTGGGCGATCGAGCCCGTTCGGAACGCAACGGGGCTTGCGCAATCCGATGACTACGGGTTTGTGCGGTGCGATTAATAGCCACCAGACGCGTTGCACGCAATCGGGAACGCCCGGGCCAGCAACCTGTTCGAGTCAGCGCTGTACGCTTACAGTTCTCGCAGCGCCTACCGCTAAACCAAAGTTTTGCTCGAACCTGCTGTGCCTGATGCATGGTCCTTTCCGCATTGTGCCCGGCTTCTCGGTTTACGCTGATTCTGTGTGCTAAACCATTAACGAAAGATGCCACTGTACATTTACCCGTATGCCAGAGCTGAACACTTTCTGGGTAACATGACCTAGGCCCAGGACCAGGTCCTAACCCTTTGACTGTGTTAGACCTATCTCGTTCTTTGACATTTATGTGCTAACCGGAAATGTCCCATAATCCGCTACCAGCATTTCAGCGAGCTGCATTTGGAACTCTAATGGATCTCATGGAGAATATCGCTTGATCTTAGGTGTTTCGCGAAATTACCTGTCAAATTTGTCACGCCTCGCGACTCGTCTTCTTGCGGAGCGTGGGAAATTAATGACGGTGTTGGTCGTCCTTTGCAGACGGAAAACTCGCACGGGAAACACGTCTCCCGGGGATTCCAGCGACCGTCCTGCGGCGGCCGCAAGTGTCATTTGTCACCGGAATGTGTTTGAAAACGGGTGCACTTATGGACAGCGCAGCGCGGCATTGAACATTCTCTTGTGTTGACAGCCGAGCCTCAGAGCGCTTTCATGAGGAAAGTGGCAGCCTCTTCGAATACAGGCAAAAAGCTTTAGGTTGTTTACACTAGTTTCGGCACGGCTTTATTGTTGTTGTTGGTTAGACTCTTGCGGAATTCAAAAATTTTGCTTCAGCATTCTGTGCAGTGGCCCGCAATGAAAAGCCTCACAGAATACCACGTTTACAGCTCAGGGCCTCAAATGACTTTAGGTGATGACATTGGGGCCTGCCTGCTTGTCGGTTTATTCAGCCAACGGTGCCTGCATGGACGCTTGCAATGGGCTAGTTGCCTCCCTCATATTCAAGTGGACATCGCGAGCGGGTTCAACTGAGGTTTTCGAATAATGACGACGTTGCATGTGCGATATTAAGTCCGGCATTCAGGCGTCCCAATGTGTTTTCTCCCTCGGGTGATTTATTCAGCGCTGAGGCTCGTAGCCGGTCATTCGGAGAATCCCCGGCTTTTGAAGGTGCACCCAGGCCTCCATTCTCAGTGTTTTGCGCAGGATGAGTGCTGTGAGCCTAAAGAAAGGGTTCTTTGTGAAGTAAAGACGCCAGTATCTCGCAGTTGTCTCGGCTATACCTAAGGAAAAACATAGGACCATATCTTGCTATAACTGAATGAGAAGAAAGTGCTCAAAACAAGCGTTCATTGTCCGCAGCACTTGCTCGTTGCGCATCGCAAAAGTGCACTTATGCGCTGCACTTAATGTCATTGTTGTTCGCTGGAACGTTTCACTACGTTGTGCGCCAAGCTTGGCATCCACTGCATAATAATGTCTCGAACGGCTCTTGGAACGAATGGCTTGGAACCAAATCGCAGCAGTGTTAAATTTCAGGCTATTTCCCTTTTTCCATGGCACAGAGTTGCCAGCCTTTTGTCGAGTGCGAAAGGTTACGCCAATCGTTCATAAATTCCCTCGTCGTTTTTTTACGCATTACCAAGATGTTTCGGTGCTGTACCGTGTGGGTAGCTGGTGGGAGACATATAGGTAGTTTCAACAGTCTATTCGTCATCAGAAAGAGCTTTTATCGTGGCTACAGCTTAAAAAACCTATTCTGCGATTCGCGGTTACATGCGTCGTAGCCATGCCTAGCAACTGTTGCGGCGCTTTTTCATTTCTCTGCGGTCGAGCGAGAACCGCTGCATGAGAACAGAAGGCGCAAAGTGTGCTTTGTGCAGGTTCGTCATGCGACCGAACTTCCGGAACTCAGAGTGCGAAGAGCCACTTGTGCTACGCACACCGCGATCGCTTCCATTTTGACGCCTTCTCGATCCGAGTTTGTTTATTTTCTTCTTTGTGTGATTAACGGAGGCCGGTCCCCGTCTGGAATCTGATCTCCGCGGTCTCTCATTGAAAGGTTATTCGGCTCTCCCGACGTTCAGATGCGTACATTTCCCTGGCCATGTGCGAAGGTAGCGTTTCGGTACCTCCTAGCTTGTGAGGTCACGATTACCCAGTCCCGTGTCCACCTGTCCTTACGTTGTCAAGCAGTCATTCTTTAAGTTTATCTCATCCTAGAAGCAGAGGTCGGAGGAGTAGTTAAATCCCTCCTATGTGCTCTTGCCCTACAGTTTTCAGTCCTTGGGTAGGGAAAAAATTGCATCGGTGTCGGCCATCAGCGGAGGAGGGAAAGACCTCTTACCGAGATCATACGTTCTAAACACTAAGTCTCCGGTTTTATCCGTTCGTCGCTAGCCCTCCCTGATATTGGAGTTTGCGCGTGCGAGAACAATCACTCTGTTGTAATTGATTCGTCTTACAGTTCACACCTTTGTTGTGACCGGAATTTGACGTTCTGACGGATGGCTTTTGACCGTCGTTGTTATTCCGGCCGACTCATAGGTGTTGTGAAAAGGGTGGCCTTGGATGATTGTCGTATTTTGACATGGCTATTCTTTACTTAGGGGGTCATGACAAATTTTGAGCGTACTGGAAGTACTTCATGAGTAATTTAGTGTAGGTCACTCTACCCGAGGTCTTTGTCTGTCCCCGACACTTGGCTAACAGTACTTGCTTAGAGTTTATGTCGATGTACGGGTTTTCTGGCGGTGGGCTTGCGGTGTGCGCTTGACTTCGTTTCTACTTTGTTGGTTGACGCATGCCGGACATACACAAAATAACTTTTTTTCATAGAAATCATTTCCGCTCCAAAAAGTATGCACTCGTACGCAGTTGTTTCGCGTAGTCAGCTACATTCTCGGTTTTTGTTGGTCCAACTTCACGTAATTCATGGTTGCTGTTTAGTCGTACTAACAGCGCAAATATTCCATTGACCAAAAGCAAGGTCATCGTTGCTAGCGGCCAGCACCCATCGCGATTTTCGGCTTTGCCCTTGGCGTAGCGCCCGCGAAAGCCGAAGCCACTAGCCCTAGTCAAGCTAACCGACGCCGCAGACTGCCCGCTGCCTGTTTACACCCGCAGCGCTGCCGCTGCTTCGAATCGGTCGCGTCGAATCATTGTCTGGCTCGTAAAAGTATTATCGCACTTTGGACGTCAATATTTTGACGTCTTCCTCGTTTAGAAGAAGAAGAAGCTCAACACGGCCGTTAATTGAGCACGGAACCGCCCAAGGACAACATCAGCTGGAGGAAAGTGTGTTATCTCGAGAGCAGCGGAGAAGAACCGAATGGGAGGCGTCTTGGAGGGACAGCGACCGCCCGATGCGTCGCAACAAGACGCAACAACACCGCCCGTGAAGCGTGGACTCTTCGGTCGGAGAAAAAGGCGCGTCCATAAGTTCTACAAGCAGCAGTGCAGTCTGCTCGAGAACTTCGAGAATGACAGCAAGCAGATCGATGTAAGTAGCCGGCAAAAAAATACGCAATCATCAAATGCTAAAGGAAGTAGTCGAAATTTTTGTTTGAAAAAAATGAGCTTCAGAACGATGGAGTAGAAGCAAATATTGTCTATGCAGTAGCATATTTTTTTCATTTTTGATGCCTCATTCTGGTACGGGTAGCTGTTCAACTTACCTAGCCCAACAAATGATTCGGAGTGGCACCTTAAAGCTTGGGTTTTAGGACTTCAAGCGGACGCGGCAACACCTCAAGTCGACGTCGGAGAGCGCGGCCGCAGTGGACATCATGAACGGCAACGAGACGGGTCTCTACCCCGTCGATCCGACTGAGCTGGCGGACGACTCGCCGCCAGGATCCAACGGACAGTCCAGTCTTAAGCTGGATCCGACAACGATCGCATTCCTCGAGTACGTAGACGACACTGCACACAAAAGGGCACGAAAATCACTGCTGCCAAATAGGCAGGGTAGCTGTATTCTAGCAAACCTTGGAAGTAATGCTCATCGTAGTCTACGACTAAGCCTCATCAACGGACACTAGTCGTAGTTCTAAGGCATTCCCCTTAAGTCCAGCAGCCTGGATCCTGGCTGACCAATAGGCCTGCGTCGTATTACCATACTTTAAGTATACCAGGTTTAGGTAGAACTTCACTAGACCCACCTGTTAGGTCTAGTTTCTGCTCCAACAGCCCTGATCCTCCCGGAGTCTGCTAAGCACTCTAGAATATGGGTCCTGGTTGACAGCATACAGATAAATTTGCTTACGGGCCGAGTCTTAAGGGACGACGCTACCGCAGTGAACCAGTGCTGCCCACAATATTTACCTTTGCCTTATCGCTCAAAAAAGATAACACTGTGCTACTTCTGTGTGATGGTCCTCGGTAGCGAAAACATTCGGAAGACGTGGTGTTTGCCTCCTCCGCCAGATGCTTGACGTATTTGTAACGGTTTCTGTGGCAGTCCTAGCTGGATATTACCTTGCCTTTTCGAGATACCGGTCAGTGAAGCAAACCAGAGTTTTGGGAGACTAATTCGGCAATATTGAGCCTAAGATCCAGTTAGCATAAAGAATTCAACAACCGTTTGCTATCGTAAGCTTTATTGACAAATCATTTCCAGCAAAGAATGCGACGCGGAAGCGGGTTCCGTGACCCCGAAGCAGCCATCCGAAGCCGCGTCCCGACGACTAGCACTCATAACGCTCGGCGTGAACGTCACGCTCACCATCGCGAAAATGGTCGCCTCCTATCTGTCCGGGTCACTCTCGATCATTTCCTCTCTGGTCGACTCGCTCGTCGACATCACTTCGGGTCTCGTCATCTGGATCACGTCGAGGGCCATCAAGAAGCATGATCCGTACCTCTACCCGGTTGGTCGAAGGCGGCTGGAGCCGCTTGCTTTGGTAAGCTCAACGAGCCTGCGTAAACACCGGATTCTTTTCCAGGTTATCGTGAGCGTGATCATGGCCGTCGCAAGTTTCCAGATGATCGTTCAGTCCGGGGAAGCGGTACGTTTGTGCAAGTCAGAGCGAATTTCGATAACGTGTGTTTAGATCATAAGCAGCCGGATTGACCCGAACATTGAGCTTCCGACGATATGCATCATGGTTGCGACCGTCGCTACCAAGGCTGTTCTCTTCCTCGTTTGCCAACGGTACGCTTTATCACATTCCTGGATGTTGCCGGGTGAAAGAACTGGATATACCTTCTTTTGTCATTGACTAGGTCTTAGCTCCACAGGGAATCTGAGAACTCTCTTTGACGCAACAAGACTGCGTCCTCTTCGTAGCTCCGTTTAAAGCAACCTTATTCTCCTTTCCGCTGGGTCGGGCTTAGTAAGCGTACCATACCGATAAATTTGTGCCGAACAAATGTAGGTATTCATGGGCGACCTAAGAGCCTGCAACCTCTGTACTTTAGTAGACTTAGTAAGAAGTATTTCGTACAGGTTGCATCAGCCGGCGTAAAGAGAAATTCCTGAAGCATGACCATGAACTGTTCCATGATTAAACTCAAACGAAGTCCTGGCTTGTCCTGAAAGTCTTGGCTTTGCAGGAACAAAGGCTTGGCATGACAGGTCTATCTGATGCACCGGACCAATGCTACGCTAGTTCCATCTGATGCTACGCTTAGCTGATAATCTTTTAAATCATATCTGCCGCTACCTATTTAGTCCAACGGTCAACTTTAATTCATTAGACTTCTACTCTAAGCATGATCTCTGCTTTTTTAGGTTCACGCATGATCCATCCGTGACCGTGCTTGCACAGGACCATCGCAACGACTGCCTCTCCAACACCGCCGCCCTTGTGTGTGCCTACTGCGCTCAGCGCTTCTGGGTCTACCTCGACCCGATCGGAGCCATTCTCGTAGCCGTCTACATCGCAGTGACCTGGTGTATGACCGGCAAAGAGCAGCTGGTCATGCTTAGCGGGAAATCGGCTGAGCCGGAGTTCATCAACCGGATCATCAAGGTATGATCTGCCAGAAATGTGTTTGGAGGTATTCACGTGTAAACTTCAGGTATGCATTGACCACGACGATCGGATCAAGTTCATCGACACAGTGCACGTGTACCACTTCGGGACGCAATTCCTCGTCGAGGTGCACATCGGCCTGGACAAGGACATGCGTCTGGAGGAGGCACACGACATCAGCGAGGCGCTACAAGTCAACATCGAGAGTCTGCCCGAGGTGGAGCGTGCGTTCGTCCACGTCGACTACGAGTTCGAGCACAAGCCCGACGACGAGCATAAGCCACCGCAGTAGGAACCGGGTCATCCACTTGTTGCATTCGTGTTTTGGTTCGGAGGCGGGCGTTTTTCGTGGAACTTGTGCACGGGCAATGAGCTAAGGGTATTGCGTGCAACGATGGACGCATGTAACCGGAACAGAGAGCGATGTTACCGACGCATGCAGCCATGTACCAGTACTGGTACGCATGCAGTACACGTGCATGGTGCACAAGGAAACCATAAAACATCAAATGCAAATGTTCTCGCAATGCAGTGGTGCTGCTCGCATGCTCTAGCATGATGTCGCATGCCGTGAAGGTATTCGCGCATGTGTTCACTTGAAATACACCTGCATGCGCCGACTGAACGCATTAATCGAATGCATGCACGCAATTTTGCACAAGCTCACGTAAAATACCTGCTTCCACCAATTACTTGCATTCTCACTAGGATCCTCTGCGTCTGTTGCAATCTATGATGCCAATCTCGGCCCGTTTCTCTTGAGTTCTCTTCCAACCGGTCTCGGCCCTTCAGCCCAGCATAATAATCCGCTGCTTTCTCCATTGTTTTTTTTCTGCGTGTGCAATCGTATCTCTTAAGGCCCTAATTCCCCGTGTCTCTCCCTATGCCCCGTAGCCATTCCCGCCCTGTCCACTGACCAGCCAAAGTTGTGCCCGTACCGTGTACCTTGTGGCCAAATCCTAAGCGTCCTTCACTCTCTGTCTGTTACAGGTGTTGTTCTCTCTGCAAAGGCCGGACGTACTTTACCCACATTTTTGTAATTAGCTGCCCATTGTTCCTTCCGTAGACGTTGAGTTAATAAAAAATTGCATTGACAGCAGAAATGAATGGTATAGCATTGACATAAATGCTTGGTTTCTACAGACACTGACTGTCAGACTTGTCAGATGCCAGACGTTGTCAGACTTTTAGCGCTGGTGGCTGAACACTGATGGTGAAAGCTCGCTAGTTGCACGTTCAAAACGTAGAAGTGTACAACTTTAGGCCGAAAAGTGTCTGCCAAACCCTGATTCGTTTAGTTCTTAATCGCTCTGTAATTGGTTCTCCGGAACCGTGGGGGTTCTTGATATTCGTTGAAGTTTGAAGCTTTAGTGCACTAGCTTGAAAGCTCGTTGGGACGGAAGGCTTCCGAACGCAAGCTTTAGCGCACTCCGAGTTTTTCCATCCGCTTTATCACCAAAAGTTGTGCTTCACTTTTTACGCGCTAGTGTCTTTTTTTCCTTTGTAATGTAGAAAAATATCTTCTTGTCGTTCTCTGAGCTTTAAAGCGCGTACCGTACTTTCAGGGAGAATTTGTCCCGGCACGAATGCGGCGCGCGCGAGAATGTTGCGACCCGGTGGCCTTTGAAAGAGGCCCGTCGTGATTTGCATGAGGGTCACGGCCGTTTATTTAACGCTGTGTCTCACTTCCCTGTCGAGGACTCGCGAAAAGAACCTCTAATTAGCATTTTTGAGTAGAGTGCACAGCAATACTCTCTTAGGGAGGCCTACCACTGTTAGACAGAAACCTTTGCTGCAAAAGCACTGTTTAGGCACTCTTTTGTTTTACGTTCTACCCAAAGCCCGCTATTTCACAGTTTCTCGTAAGCTTTTCTGATGCTTAGGTAAGCGTAAACGTAAAAGATCTAAGTGTTCTCATTGCCTTGTTTTTTCGCGTATTCTTAACGATGTCAGTGATTGTCAGCATGAGTCTACCTTGTGATAGCAGGTCTCTTCAAACACGATGTCCGACAACGAGAACAACGCTGACGAGGGTGGTTCGTTGCGCCGGAGCCGTCGAGAACGGAGCTCCACTAAGCGCTCTCGCACGGTCCTCGACGCCTTCAAGGAGGCGCGTCAGAAGGGCCGACATCGACAAAGGGTGCGTACTCACACTTGGCTGTGTCTGCAAGATATGCGATGGTTATGAATCCAAAATATAGACACGATATGCTGGATTTCTTAGCCTAAAATTCTCATCGCTGCACATTTATCGGTACTACGGTTCGAGTAGGAGGTCCTCTACGAAGGAAATATCCCGGCACAAAAATAATGCTAGTCAACTTGCTCTTCCCATAGGAACTTAATTATTTTTAACTTTAGGTGGACGATAACGTTGAGAACGTTTACGTGGACGCGTCCGATGAAGACGACGGTTTCATCGTTGACGACGGTATGCAAACGCTCTGTAGTCCATTTGCTCAACTTTACCACCTAGACGGCAACGGCGTGCGCTACGACGACGAAGAAGAGGACGACTACGAGGAGGCGGAGCCGCAGCGCAAGAAGGCCAAGAAGGAGAAGAAAGGTACATACTGCGTGCAGGGAAAATCTGAACTGATCTTCTGTGTTTAGACAAGTCGAAGAAGGGCACGCTGGACAGCATGTTCGCGGAGATGACCGCTAAGGCCAAGAAAGACGAGGTGAGTACAGATCCCACGTAGCCTCAGTTATACTGCAGGCAAACATTTTTGACCAAGCCTTTGGCATTCTTTACCCTTGGGTTGGTTGTCTGTCACACACTTCCGGCTGGGAACGTTCTTCATCCAGTAATAAACAACTGGAAATTCAAAAAAGCATACTCCCACGCAAAATCCCAGCACATACTTAGTGTGAACACTAACTTATGTGGTTTAGAGCAACGTGGACATTGAGACGGACGACGTGCTCAACGCGTGCCTGGCGAGTATCACGGGTCTCACCGGCGACACGAACGACGAGAACGCCTGCAGCGATGCGGCACAAGCCGTGCGTGTGCCACGCGTCCAGTACTCTCCGATGCCCGCCGCGCAGTTCTCCATGGTGCGTACCGCTGGGTTGTTCCGGCACGCTAATGTCAATTGCTCAGAACCATGCCGCCACGCTGTCCTTCGACCACGACCGCTTGCTGGAGGAGTTGCTGCCTGACTATGGCACCGCTGACAACAACGCTGAGCCGGAGGAGGCGAAGACCGCGAAGGTGACGAGCTATTTCAGGAATACACCATTATTTCTCCGTTCTTAGAATTCCGCCAAGCCGAGCACTGAAGTCAACGGGACCCTTGCACGAAAGGACAGCTTCTTCGACAACGATTTCGCTGACTTCGTCACTCCTGAAGACTTCCCACCACCGAAGGAGGGCCGAAAACCGAGTCCCTCGAAGGCGAAGTCACCGTTCAAGAAGGGCAAATCTCCGCTGAAACAAGTGGTTCGCTCACCGCTGAAGCAGAGGTTCATCGAATCGAGGGTCGACAATGGTGTGCACGACTACAGGTTCGTGGAGTGCTCGTATTTCTGGTCCTCATGACTGCTAACTTTTAGCTTCGGCTTCGACGACTCGGAGCCTGCGGCCGCCATTGAAGCCGAGAAGGCCGACGTCTCTGCCGACTCGTTCATTGAGACCAACGAAGACGGCCAGCAGGTGCTGACAATGTACTGGCTCGACGCCTTCGAGGACGCGCACAACAAGCCGGGCACGGTGTACCTGTTCGGTCGCGTTCAAGGCCAGAGCGGCTCCGAAAGCTGCTGCGTCATCCTCAAGAACATTTGGCGTCAACTGTTCTTCGTGAAGAAAGAGGACGACGACGTGACCATGGCGAGCATGCACCCCGACATCAAGAAGCGACTCGCGGAGGACTACCGGATCAGCATGTTCAAGTGCAAACCGGCGAAGAAGTTCGCTTGCGGCATCGGCAACGGGCTGCCGCAGGAGTACGACGTCATGGAAGTGCTTGTCAAGGTCACTGCATGGAAATTTTGTCAAAACTTATTAATTTTGCTTCAGAACGATGTCAAACAACCTCCGATTGCGCCTGACCTCAAGGGCGAGACCTTCACTTCTGTGCTCAACACAACGTCCACTGCGATGGAGCGCCTTCTGGTCGAGCAGGGCATCATGGGACCGTGCTGGTTGAATATCTCCAACGTCGGTACGCGCTCCTGCGGGTTGCTCAGGCAACGTTTTACCGTGTATTTGTTCAGAAAAGTCCACCTCTTCCTCCTGCAAGCACACCTTCGTCGTGGACATGAACGGGGCCACGAAACCTGTCAGCGTGGCGACCGAGTCCGCCGAGAAGAAGCTTCCTCCCACACCACCGGTCCGACTTGTAGCGTTCAACGTGCTCAGCATCAGCGAGGCGAATCAAGACAGCGAGGTAGAGGGCACTTTTAAATTCTTTATCTCTTCACGATTTCTGTGTCTAGATCGTAATGGTGTCTATGGTGTTCTACGAGCGCTGCTCTTTCGAGAGCTCGATCCTCAGCAAGCCCGAATGCGTGTGCAGTAAGTCGAAAAACTCACTCGGTCGTGCTCCAACATTGGTATTTAATCGTCGCGAAGCCCACGAAGGGCACGTTTCCGCTGGACTTCGACCAGCAGGTGGCGCGGATCCAGGCCAACCGCAACATGAGGAAGACCGTGCAGAAGGCGGGCAACGAGAAGCACCTGCTCAACCTGGTCGTCACAAAGCTGAAGGAGCTCGACCCCGATATGATCGTGGTATGCAATGACACCATTATCTAACCAAATATCGACGAAATTCGGAAGAAATATTGAGAACCATTGAACCGAAATCACATAATTTAGGGCCATGACATCGCTGCGCAGCTCAACCTGCTTATCTCGCGGATGGTGAAGCACAACACGAGCAACTGGCATCAGCTGGGCCGGGTACGCCACGAGGGCAACATTCGGGAACTGGGAAAGACCAAACAAGCGCACTGGAAACTCACCGCTGGGCGCATGGTCGTTGACTCCAAGTGAGCTCTGCCACAGGTTTCTAGGGGTTACGCGGAGCTTTTAGGACCTCTGCGATGGAGTTGGTCCGCTCACGGAGCTATGATATCGAGGAGCTGGTCGCAAAACTGTTTCCGACGAACAAGCAGTGGGCGGTTCGACTGAATGCATCGGACATCGCAGGACCTTTCTTGTAAGGTTTTTTTTTTTCATCACTAGAAATTACTAACGTTTTTGTGACGTCTTCTGCTGACAACATTCTTTTCAGCGACGCCACACCCAAGGCCCCGCTGTGGTATGTGATCGAGTGGTCATGGACGAGCGCGAACATCTCGCTAGAGATCGTTCGTCACCTAAACGCCATTCCGCTCTTCGTCCAGATTACGCAGATTGTCGGCGGCGTCTTGGTAAAGACACAGGCCAGTCGAGAAACAAATTGTTTTCCTTTGCAGTCTCGCACGTTGATGGGCGGCCGGGCGGAGCGCAACGAGTACCTCCTGCTGCACGCGTTCCACAAGCGCAACTACGTTGCACCGGACAAGCGCATCTTCTTTGGGAAAGGTTGCTACTTCGATTAGCCGGGATAAATAAAAATGACAGATTTCAGGCGCCAAGTCAAAGCTCGGGAGGACTCAAGTGCCCGCAGAGGCCGGGGAGGCTGCGGAGGAGGACCCGCATGGATCCTCGAAGAAGGCCCAGTACACCGGTGGACTAGTGCTTGATCCTATTAAAGGTACATCCATTTCTTTTCGTTCTTGGACATAACTCCATTTCAGGCCTCTACGAGACGTACATCGTTCTGCTGGACTTCAACAGTCTCTACCCGAGCATTATGCAAGAGCACAACATCTGCTTCACGACCGTCGAGAACGCCTTCGCGGACGTCCCCGAGAGCCAGCTGCCCAACGTGCCGGACTCCAGCGTTCCGGAAGGCATTCTACCGAGCGAGATCCGTGAGCTGGTGCGTCGACGACGTGAGGTCAAGGCCCTCATGAAGAAGTGCGACTCGAAGAGCGCTCCGTACAAGCAGGTCTGAGCTAGACACAACTCCACGCTGTATAACGTTAGAGTTTTAGTACGACATCCGACAGATGGGTTTGAAGCTGACAGCGAACAGTATGTACGGCTGTCTCGGCTTCGGCATGTCGCGGTTCTGTGCGAAGACGCTTGCCGCTATGGTGACGGCGAAGGGTCGTGAGGTAAGCAACTTCTAGTTTATCGCGACACGCAACTTTTGTTTGGTTTAGACGCTGATGCACACGAAGGAGCTGGTGGAGAAGCAGGGCTACCAGGTGATCTACGGAGACACTGACTCGATCATGGTGAACACGAAGAGCACCGAGCTTCCCGAGGCGAAGCGCATCGGGCTCGCCATGAAGAAGCTCGTCAACCAGGGTCGTCGCTACCTTGAGCTCGATATCGACGGTGTCTACGAGCGTCTGCTGCTACTGAAGAAGAAGAAGTACGCGGGACTGGCGGTGGACCTCAACGATGAGAAGAAGAAAACGCCCGAGCTGAAGGGTCTCGACATTGTCCGGCGTGACTGGTCCGACATGGCGAAGAAAGTTGGAGAGTAAGCAGCAAATGACAGAGGAATGGATCCACAAAATTTGCGCATTTAGCGGAATCGTCAACCTGATCCTCTTCTCGAAGGACCGCGACGAGCTCGTGGAGCAGATCGGTGCCAGGCTGGTGGCGCTGCGAGAGGCACTCGAGGCGGACCCGATCAAGATTCCGCTCGAAGCCTTCCAAATATTGAAGGTGCTACTCGAAATTATTGTTTGTCCTAATACCTAATCACAAACTTTTCAGCAACTGAAGCAAGACCCGTCGCAGTACCAGGATGCGAAGGCGCAAGCACACGTGACGGTGGCGAAGCGTCTCAACGAATCTAAGCGTGACCGCCAGTACAAGAAGGACGACGTCATCGCGTACATCATTTGCGACGTTAGTCTCTAGAGTACATTTCCTTACCACAGAGAAATGTTTACAGGACGGAACAGCAAATCAGCCCATGCAGCGCGCCTACCACATCTCGGAGATCCGCTCGCAGGAGAACCTCAAAATAGGTTTGCATGCAGCTTCAAAAATTTACCGCTATCTCACGTTGTCTAGACATCCACTACTACCTCGCCCAGCAGGTGCATCCCATCGTGTCGCGCCTGTGCGAGCCGATCGAGGAAATGGACGCAGTGCGCATCGCGGAAGCACTCGGTAACTCACGAGAGCTGACGTTCGATGTTCAACTGCCTTGACTTAGGCCTCGAGACAAGCGCTTACCGTCGTCACGTGGTGGACCGAGCGGCGGAGGACGCGGACATGGAGGACTTCCAGATCGGCCTCGACCAGGACTTCAACGCGTGCGAGGGATTCGTGTTTTTGTGCAAGAGCTGCGAGAAGGACACCATCGTTCGCGAGCCGGTCGTGGGCAAGGTAACGCGGACGAATAGGTTGCGAATAGCTCCCACACTTTTACAGGGCCTGGACGCACGCTTGGCGCTCGAGGAATGCTCTCAGTGCAAGTGCGACCTTCTCAAGCAGTCCGGCCAACTGACGGTGTGCTTCGTGAATGCGCTTCGCGAGCAGATTCGGAAGTACTTGCAGGTCAGTTAGAAGCTCAGTTGGGATCTATAAACAACTCATACTGTTGCAGAGCTCCTTCGAGTGCGACGAGGAGACGTGCCGCTTCGAGACGTCCGTGCCCGGCATGGACTGGTTTGAGAACGGTGACGCTTGTCCCAAGTGCCAGATCGGAACGCTTAAGAGAAAGGTACAACTACCGTCCGCAAAAGGTCACTAGCTCCTTCTCAATATTTCAGTACACCGCGAAGCGGCTGTTTGACCAGCAGTGCTTCTTCAAGAAGATCTTTGACCTGGAGTCCTGGCTCGCCAACGAGTGCTCTGCGGAAGAAAGCCGTAAGAGTTCTACGCACGTAGACGTTAACCAATGCTGAAATGTTTCAGAAAACCTGCGCAGGCGCGAGAAGTTTGCGGAAGCGTCTAAGCTCTATGCCTGCTTTTTGCGTCTGGTGGAAGCACGCCTGGAGCTGAACGAATTCAACAAGGTCGACCTCGGCTCCATCTTCCACACTCTGCGCGTCAAGGCCTAAGACCCTTTGACTACTCACACTTGTTGTATTTTCACTTGCATTTTGACGCGTCTTTCTGTCTAAGCCAAATTTATGCATCCTACCAAATCTCGTTGTGCCGTACTGGTATGATGTGCTGAGCAAACTCGCAGTAAACCCTTATCAGTTTACCAACTGAAAGGTCGGGTGCGCGCCATAGGCGTAGTTCAAACTAAGCATTGAGCGTCGTGCGGGTGTTGCAAGAACGATGTTCTTAAGGCTTTGTGAGTAAAAGGAGCTAAGCTTCTTGAAAAGGTAAGACCAAAGCAACAGAATCGTGAAAGTCCTATGTTGATGGTACCTGATGGTGTAACTCTGTGGACGTCTCGAAAAGCTAGGTGGACCACCCATGTCGCCTCCTACTACTAGATACAGTGACTGACGCGTCAGCGTATTCCAGCTTGTAGCTGCCGTCGACGGCAGCTACAAGCTGGAATTCGGATCAAGAATTCGCTCACAACTCGAATCTTTTCCAAGGTCTACGAGGCTATGATGGCGCTCAGATACGTTTAGATTTGGGCCTCCGTGACATGATCCGTGACGTGATATATGACGTGATCCACGTCACGACGCACGGCATGGGGGTGACATTAAGTCACGGATCCCGTCAAGAGGGTCATCGTGCCGAAAAGCTTTGATTACGGTTACTTAACTATTTCCCATATTCATATATCGTTCATTCACGATGGTATTTATCGGAGCTCCTAAGCTTTGCTGCAAGTTTGCGTTGTCGCCTTCGCAGCATGCTGTTTTCTGTAGGACCTAAGTGTAACCCGCAAGCCGCGGCTCATCCCTGAATAGGCGTCGTATCGGATGATCCCAGCGCGACGGTGTCAAATGCGGAAGCGCTGCGAGAAACTGGCCATTGCGTCGCGCAACTTCCCCTTCCGTTTCCGGGGCCTTCCCGCTGCGCTTGGTAGCTGGTGGCCAAGGGGTGGCTGGCCACACCGCTAGCCCGCTGACCGCCTGGGCTCGACCGGTCATCGGTCGAGAAGGTTTGCGCGCAAGTTTCGCGCACCCGAGAGAGCGCGAATTTATAAAATGTGCACAGGAAAACTTGAGCCTTTTTGCGTCCAGCGAGAAAGGCGCATCTTCCGGCTTCCGCGGATTTTCGGACGCCCCTCTTAAGCCGCGAAAGTCCCGAGTCGCGCCCTATTCAATAGGAAGACGATCCTTCGCGCGAAGCCTTCACACCCACCCAGTTTGAAATTTCCTGCACTTTGTTGGACGGCGCTAAGCTCGACGGTGACGCTCGACATTATCACAGGTAAGGCACAGAGGAGCAAGCTGTCCTTGATCGTAAGTAGGGAAATTGGTCGTGAGGCTAGGCGGGCGTAGGTGGGACTTTCAGCCACCAGAGCCGAATGTCGAAGGTTTCCTATGTCCGGGCATACGATTAGGCAGGCCACCCTATACGAAAGGGGCGGCATAAATGTCACTGTGGGAAGGTGTAAATAACTACTGGCAAAAGGCGTCTGTTGGTCCTGCTCGTCATTAGGTATACAGGCCTGTTGAAAGCGGACCCAATGTCATACTCTATTTGCCAGTAATTCGTCATTCAAGCACTGAAGTGACGTCAGTATTTTCCCGTTACTCACAGGATGTTCTCAGATATCGGGAATGTTTTCCATGCCTATGATGAACATTCACAAGGTTTATGGACCATACCGTCCTTAGTTGTTTCAATCTGTTTCTAGGCAAGAGTAACGACCTAGTTGTGACGGATAAACCGTCACCACTGTTTATTTGACTTTCAACAGCTTCTGTTATAGACATCAACAGCGGACGACATAATCTTCCGCTATACAAATGTGGCGCTTCTCATTAACAGTGTGTGGAAGCCTCGTAATTCTGCTCGACGTCTTATGGATCGCGTCAGCCGAGATACGCGCTAAGCGGCAGTGCGGATGCGGTGACTGTTGCGGCGGTGGCAATATGTGCCCGTTCGGCGGGTATGTTGCTCTTTAACGCTAGCAAACCTGATGCGAACATGCGGGTCCTAAGCTATACGTTCTGCCGAGTAACAGTTCGCGGTATTTACATTATCATGAAGGGCTAGTTTATTTGGCACTTGGAACGTACGGCGTCCTACCAGGAAACGGTGGACTTTACAAGGGAACACTGCAATAAATCATGCCCAACTTCTTTGGTTCCTTTTGGCGCATAGCATCACTCTCACATTTCTCCACTGATTTTGTGGCGCATAATGACTCCTTCGTTACAGGTACGGCAACGGTGGTCCGTGCCCGATGGGCAACTTCGGCCCCATGGGATGCATGTCCGGGATGCCGCAGGGCATGGGCTCACTTGGTGGAGCCGGCGGGATCGGCAACACCATCCCCGGCACCAACAGTAAGTCCCTCTCCGCGTGCAGGTAGTTGCGAGCTGACTAACTCGTCTCAACTTTCACGTAACGAGCTCGATCCTCTCTGAGCGGAGTGCTTTCAGCCACTTTCATCCCTCTCGGCCAAGTACTAATCCCGACCGGCAAAGAAGTGTGTTGTCCCTCTTCTGCTTCAGGTGGATGCGCGGGTGGCAACTGTGGCGGCGGGTGCTCTGGAGGTATGTCAAATCGTCTTCCGTCCTTCAAAATATCTCCAATGAAACCTGAAGTTTCAACACCTATAATCTTACAGGTGGCTGTGGCGGTTGCCCCGGAGGCGGTTGCAGTGGCCCCGCCTGTAATGGTGGCGGATGCCCGGGCGGCTGTTGTGACTGCGGAGGCGGGTGCCCTGGCGGTGGATGCGGTGGCGGATGCACGAACGGTTGTTGTCCGAGTGGCGCTTGCGGAGGCGGTATGGATGGTAGCGGCTCGCGCTTCAACTTTATTAGGAGACGTTAGCAAATTTTACTAAGAGAATTCGAATAGTTACCACCAACGGAATTTAAATACCCTCGTCGAAATTTAAAAAACGTAGCCTTAAAGATTTATGTCCTCTCAAAAATAATTGATGAGATAAAAATCCCGTAATTTTGCTTAGCGCCCACGTTTAAGTCGAATTCAGGTTGCCCAAATGGGTGCTGTCCAAGCGGATGCTGCCCCGGAGGCTGTCAAGGATGTCCAGCGAGTTGCCAGGGATGCCCGCCGAGCTGTCAAGGATGCCCTGGAGGCTGCGGAGGCTGTCCCGGCGGTGACTGCAACGGATGCTGCGGCGGTGGCAGGCGTCGCCGTCGCTACGCGAATCTGCTCGAGCTTCTACGGAAGCGAGTAGAAACCCGGCCGGCCGCCGAGAAGTCCTCGAAGGACGGGATTCTTTTCTACAACAAGTCGAAGCTGTTCCGTCTTAATGGAGCGAAGGGCTCCACAAACTCCTCCTAGGGAGTGCTTTGAGAGACGCTTAGTGCCAGTACCGCCGCTAGACTGCGCAATACGGGTTGCTCATCGGAAGCATATCATCTGTCGTCGGAATATTTATTCTCAAATTAGTGGTCTTTCTCTGAAACAATGATAAGTGTGATTTTCAATAAAGTATGCCTACGTCCAGGGTCAAACCGTAAAGTGTGACAATTGCCGGTGCGAGCATATTGCTTCACACGCCGAGTAACAATCTTTACCTATCATAGTATCCTTCCGGAGTGAACCCTCTACCAGAACTATCCGCCAGTTCAAATGCGGCCTCGTAAAGTGGATTTCTTAAATACTGGTTCTGCATAAACCACAGCGTCTCAAACGTTCTCCCAAATGTAGAACACTAGTCCCCGTTATGTAACAACCTGAGTAGTCTTAAGTAAGTGTTCTAGCAAGTGTCTACGTTTGGCCTGCAGTCTAGCTGTGCTAAGCTTGGGCTCGTTCTCAGTTTCCGAGGCATCGCTCTGTTTAGAGCTCACTGTTGTTTGTCGCTAATTTGGTCCGCGGATGAAACTTTCTTTCCGAATAAAGATCCGACAACAAGGTCACCACCAATGGCCGGCTAGCGTCACTAATAGTTGTGACAGAATGCCAGGTACTCGAACGGATAGTGGCCTGATGAGTGCCCCTTGCTTGTTAAGCTTGCCTTCTTAATTGCAGTCATTTAAGAACAATCATATTTCGGCAAGGACTTCGTTGTCCTGAACAGCTTACGATGTGCCTGATTGTCTGGCCAGTAGCTGAAGGCTTTTAAGTCATCAAAAATTAGCGACATCTCGAGCAAGTGTCCGTTAACTTATGTCTTCTGCCGCTTTACAACTGTGCTCCCTGGTGCTTCTTACTCTGAAATGCACGCTTTTGCTTAAGCTTTCTCCTCCCCGGGCAGCGGGTCCTCCGTCGCCTGGATGTCGCTGTGCGGACGCTGTGTCCCAACTCTGCCGCGCTGTGCTGCTTCCGTGCTGCGCGTACCACCAGCGTCATCACTGCACACCCTATCCTACGCAACTTTAGCGCACCAACAGGATCAGCATTCAAGGGCCATGGCGACGACACCGCCGGCAGCATCGCGTCACGTTCCGTCACAAGTGGTTCGCGATTCGTCCACTAGCATTTGGTAAGCGATAACCGGAAAGTAGCACTTAACGGCTTGAAAGTTTAGGGTCGAGTTCACGACGTTGGCAGCGGAGTGCAAGGCGGTCAATCTCGGACAGGTAAGAACTCGGACAATAGGTCACCACGAAGCTTGAAAATGGGGGTCCGCTGCCTCGTTAGCATTGGGAGCGTCAGAAGACTACCCGTTCTACTTCGTTGAAACTGCGACGTTACACATTGCACAGAAGGAATTTCCGCAACCTTTCTCTGTAATTTTCTTCAAGAAAACCCACTACTGCAGGGAATATTCGATGTCGTGTTTATTCGTTGGATTCAGCTACCCGTGACCAATACTCTCTTCTTCGCAAATCTTGAATCTCACAACCTTCCCAGTGATTTGACTTCTGTCTCACTTCTATCTCTACCTCTACCTCTACGTAGAGGTAGAGGCAGAGGCTGAAGTTCAAATATTGGCCAGATAGAAATGGAAGTAGAGGTAGAAGTTCAAATTTCTACCGGTAGAGGAAGAAGTAGAGGTTAAAGCTCAATTTCTACCCGGTGGAGGTGGAGGTCGAGGTTTCTGCACATTTGAGCTTTAATGTATTTTACTTGAATTGCTTTGCTGTCTTTGCCGCTACAACAGGCTGTGAGTAAAACGTAGGTCATCATTTACCGGCACGCCTACAACTTCTGTCTGTACCTACATCTCTACGTAGAGGTAGAGGTTGAGGCGGCAGCTAAAATTGTAACCCGGTAGAGGTCGAGATTGAAGTTCAAATTTCGGGCAGGCAGAAGTAGAGGTTGAAGTTCAAGTTCCTACACGGTAGAGGTAGAAGTAGAGGTGGAAGTTTTGGAGGAAAGACAAAATACTGAACCTTCCGCACATTTCAGTCCATAACCACAGCTATCTTTAGGGCTTCCCGGACTCGCCGATGCCGCAGTTCATGTCCGACTTCCTGGCGGAGATCGCACGCCATCCGGAGCGTACCGACTGGCATCAGTACACTCGCGGCTACGGGCATCCACGGCTGGTCGCTGCGCTCTCGAAGCTCTACTCACGACTACTGGGCGTGCCCGTTAACCCGACCAGTGACATCCTGGTGACGGTGGGCGCCTACTTGGCCCTCTACTACACCATGCTCGGATGGCTCAATCCTGGCGACGAGGTCATCGGTAAGGTCAATGAATATTTCATTATGCCGACGAAAATTTTACGTGAAACGAAGACCTTTGTCGAGCGGACTTTGCGGAATTGGTCGCTAACCTCGCTGGTCTTCTCGTAAATAACTTTACCTTTAGTGCTCGAACCGGCTTACGACTCCTACGTCCCACAGGTGCGCATGGCCGGCGGCGTACCGGTGCCCATCGTGATGGAGCTGCGTGAGGGAGCGACCACTAGCGCCGACTACGTCCTGGACCTGCAGCGCGTCGCGTCGAAGATCACACCGAGAACGAAGATGATCGTGCTGAACAACCCGCACAACCCACGGGGAAGCTGTTCACGGCGGAGGAGCTTGCGGGGATCGCGGAGCTTGCCACAAAGCATGACCTGATCGTGCTCAGCGACGAGGTCTACGAGTGGCACGTCTATCCAGGCCGCGAGATGATTCGATTTGGTAGGCGCTTCACGAAACAGTTTACAATTTTAAGCGAGGAAGTTTAGCAAGCCTTCCCGGAATGTACGACCGCACCATAACAGTCGGCTCCGCGGGCAAGGCCTTCAGCGTCACCGGCTGGAAACTCGGCTGGGCGATGGGCCCGGACTGGCTGCTCGAGCCGCTCAAGAAGATCCACCAGAACTGCGTGTTCACCTGCTCCACGCCCACTCAGGAGGGCATCGCGCAGGCCTTCGAGAAGGAGCTCGCGCTGATGGAGTCGGGCCGCACGGAGGAGAGCTACCTGCTGCGAGGGCTCGCGGCGGAGCTGCTGCCGAAGCGCGATCGTCTCGCCGACTACCTGCACCGAGCAGGCTTCAGTCCGATCGTGCCCGACGCTGGGTACTTCATGATGGCCGACTTCAGTCACTTAGGTAGGCTAGCGAAGCACGCTCAACATACGCTAAAGGAAGCACCTTTTAGACGGTCCGTTCAAGGAGCCTGGGGCGGACCCTCTCGACTACCGCTTCGTCCGCTGGTTGTGCCGAGATAAGAAGCTCGCGACGATCCCGCCATCTGCATTCTACTCGCCAGAGCACAAGGCGGGCAACGACCACCTCGTTCGGCTGTGCTTCTTCAAGGTTCGTTGTGCAAAGAAACTCAACCTCTATGTGGCATCCCTTTCAGAAAGATGAAACCTTGGACGCAGCCGAAGATATTCTGCGAGGCTTTTTCTCGCAGGAAGAAAAGAAGAAGGCAGCGAAAGCTCACGATTAGCTCTAAACTGGCCAAAGATTCGAGCTTTTCTTGCCGCTGCGGAGGCTTCATTCAATTCGACCAAAAAGTGTCTTACGTGTGCAGTGCACGAGTATTTACCCTGGTGCAACAGTTTGATAGAATAAAACATATTCTGATAACTTGCTTTTTCTGACGTTGGCTGGAATATTCCAATAGCATGCTTACAGACGAATGCACTTGTAGCCAATTGACACAACTTTTAGAGTCACCAAACTGTAACACAATGGCGGGCGAGGCGGAACTAAAGACGTTCAAGGACTTCCTCATGCAATACAACCTCGTTAGCGAGCAGTGCTTTATGGCGTGCATCAGCGACTTTACGTCAAGGTAGGTAGCCCGTAATTATCAAAAGCATACTGGTCAACTTTGAAAAAGAGGTGCTAGCCCCGAAAAATGGTGATTAAGAGCTGGGAAACCTTGACCAATTTTTGTATTTTTGGTTCCATTCCGTCGGCTAATTTTCAGAACTAACGGTCCGGGACATTCCGCTTTACGACATAGGATAGCCAAGTGGCTGTTTAGTTTCAAGCAGCAAAGTTTTGAGCCGATAGCACTCACGCCAGTTAAGTACGCACTTGTTGCAGCAACTTTTAAGATTCCCTGTATACAAGCAGGACAGGACAGAAACTGTTTCGCAATTGAGTGTACTGTTGAGGACAGCTAACTGGTCGTCTTTTTAGAACCGTCGGCGACAAGGAGGAGCGATGCGCGAAGAACTGCCTCGAGAAGTACCTCAAGATGACGCAACGACTGTCGTTAAGGTTCCAGGAACACCAACTGCTCAACGCCGAGGCACAAGGGGCACCTCTGTCAGCGCAACGGCAGTGACCGCCGCCGCTGCAGGGCATGGTTGTTACGCATTTTCGCTAGTTGTTATTTCGCAGTTTGTTTCGCCTAGAATGAAGGCAATAAATCGTTTGCAGCATAGTTGCATAAATGGATTTCACTAAAATGAAACCTTGGACGGTCGGCAATCCTTTGCATGTCAAAGGAGGGTTTGCACGTCACATGAGGGTATGGTATGGTACGATCGTGTTGAGTGCGTTAGTGTATCGTACGTACCTCCATCAATCCAGCAATCCACAAGTAGTGGATTTTTCTGACTTAGTGCTGCGGCACAACGCCAATCCGCTGACATGCGATAATAGCGGGACATAGGAAGGATGCAAGCCCTTTGAGCTCCGTCCGCCTGCTTAGCAAGGCAGTGATAGGCTACCAGTATGTAAGATAGGTTTCTTTCAAACATTTGCTTAACAATGACAGAAAATCGGAATCCTGAACAGCGGGACATCGCTGCCCATTACGCGTCGCAAATTCCGTTTGGAAAAAATGCGCCCGTTGGGACCACGCAGCGTTGATTGCTATGCTCTAGCGCCATTTATTTGGGTTAACGTATATTCCTTACGCTCGTCGTTTTAGCGAAAGCTCTCTTACTGACATTGCCGCCAAAACCACCGGGCGGACGACGCACAGCTACCGGTCCTCCATGGAGAGTCCCGCGGAGAGGCGCTGCGACAGCGGTAAGAGCTCCCCGAAGCTCCCCGAAAAACGTAAGGTTTCAGACACCGAGGAAAACGATCGTGCCACGAGCCAAATGTTCTCCGACCGAGTGAACACTCAAGCGCCGGCGGAAGACCCCACCACAGTCGTGCTGGTTGGTGAGCAGCTCAGGCGGGACGCTGAACTGATCTCTGTGATCACGGTACCGCTACGATTGCAATCACATGCTGAGCATTCTTCTAGGAGCGTTTTGGCCTGGAAATCGCCTTCAGCGACCACGGGAAGGAGTACATAAATCTCCACCAGTCAAAACCTCGTGTTCGTCGTCAGTGACTTCGAAGGTGGAGACTTCAACTACCTGAACGGCTACGCGCGAATCGTCAGTTCGGCATCTATTCGTTGTTGCGCTCGGAAGGGAAAGGTACTCGAGCACATTGTTGTTTCTCTTAGGCGTCATGTCGTCTAGAAATTCCCCATCATCCGAGCTGGGCGCCCGCTTTACTGCTATGCAATGCGCGGAAAGATGGTTACTCGCGGAGGGTGCGCCGCCGGGCGGTGGACCTCATCCACTTCATGGGCGGCATCGTTAGGTACGCTACGGTGAAACATGTTAACGGTAGGTCCGAGATTTGGAATGCTGACTTGGTTGTTTTAGGCAGAAGTACCGGAATTCACTGATCCTCATTACCAAGGATGCCGGCAGCACTACTGCCAAGGTAGTTACCGGCTTGAGGATAAAATCAAAGCACGTCTTACTCTAGAGCGCGTTGGCAGCCAGTACGGCCGAGACGCCCGTTCTCACGCTGGAATGGATCGAAGCCTGCTGGAACCTGCGTGACGACACGGATTTTCTACCCACTGACCAAGCCACGGTAGAGCTATCCAGTCTCACGTCAATGGAAACCTGCGGATTTAGATGGAGAAGTACAAGGTTCAGTGCTTCCAAGGTCTTCGTATCTTCTTCCTCGCCTTCCCGGAGGGATCCCACCTCGACGAGATGATAGAGAAGACTTATGAGCTGAGTAAGTCGGCGCATGAATGTAGTTCTATGCTAAACATACTTGTTCCGCCACATCCTGATTCGCCCATTTTAGACGGCACCCTGGCCAAGACTTACGAGGAAGCGACTCACGTCATCTGCGATATCGACTTTCGCGCCAAGCAGGCGGCCTGGAACGACATGGCACCAGGCTTCCCTCATCCCAAGATCGCTCATGTCACTTCTGAGGTGCAAAGACGATCCTACTGATCATCTGACTGTTCCCGTTTAGTGGTTCTGGCAGAGCGTGCACAAGAACCAGTGCCTCAGCGAAGATCTGTACCCGGCCATCGGGAACCAGGAGTACCGTCCACTACAGCCCAAACTGAATCTGCGCAAGAGGAATGCCGTTAGCCCGGTGGCGGACGAGGTTCGCAAGGGCCGCCGCAATAACTCGTCAAAGTAAACCGGTGGGAAGCCATGCTGGAATACAGCCGACATGTTTAGGGCCAGCGTGGACAACTGCGCGAACAGCTCGCTACCGAAGCACTTGGTCTCCTCGAATGCCCTCGACGAGCTCGCTTTGCCGCAGAAGAACGATAAACGCTTCCAAGTCTGCATGGAGATGCTCGAGACGGAGGAGAATTACCGCCGCATGCTCAAGCTTATCAAAAGTGTAAGAGGTTACCGTTTTCTACATCACCGCTCTGTCGTTTTAGGTCTACCGCGATCCACTGGAGGAGTGCCTGAAAGGAGACAAGCCCGACCAGATCCTGAGTCGCGGAGAGATCCAGAGGATTTTCGACAAAGTCGGGCCGCTTATTCCCGTGCATGAGAACATTCTCGAGAAGCTTCGCTGTACGATCAAGAACTGGAACTCGCAGCAGCTGGTCGGCTTGATCTGGGCCCATGGCGCGAACGACATGATCAAGGTCTACTCGCCGTATGTCAACTCCTACGACGACGCGCTGAAGACGTTGGAAGAGTGCGAGGAGAGTCGACCCAAGTTCCACAGCTTCCTCAAGGTCAGAACCCAGTAAACATCCAAATTCACAGTGCGATATTGAGGCTGGAGAGGCTAACCCGAGCTGCCAGAAGAACAGCTTGAAGGACATGCTCATCATGCCCGTTCAGAGGATTCCTAGCGTCCTGTTGTTGCTGCGAGGTGGCGCTGATGTTGCTTACGGTCATCATAAAGCCGCTTTTCAGAGCTGGAGAAGCGAACGGAAGAGCACCATCCTGACTTCCATGCCATCACGCACGGGATCCAGATGGTCGAAAATGTCTTGAAGTAAGCTACATGTAAAAAAGAATAACGTCAGCGACGTGACATTCAGAAAAACCAACGAAAGCCGAAGGCAAACGGAGACCTTTAAGCAATTCATGCTTGTCTGCAACGACATCGAAAACTTCCCGGTTAGCACCGCATTGCATTTCACAATGTCATTCCGAGAGTATACTACTTTAGTCTGAACTGATCAGCAGCAGCCGCGAGTTTATATCTCCCAAGCAGACTTTACGCTCCTGGAAGTGGACGCAGATGGGCCCCTGTCGCGCAACAAGAACTGTACCATCACGTTCCTGCTGTTCAACGACGTCGTTGTGGTTAGTCTTCAAATGCTGACACTGTACAGTACCCACTTAGATAGCAAAGGACCGGAATGCGGGCATGAACACGTCGGGGACACTTACCAGGCAGAGGTCCCTCCGCAGAATCGGCCTTCCTGCCTTCGGTAGCGGCAAGCAGAAGAAGAAGTACAAGCACATTGAGACGCTGAGGTTCAACAGCGTTCGCGAGTCCTTCTTCATCCGCGATCAAGGCATGCATTTACAAGCACAGGCTTACGTACGCTTCGATGCTTTTAGGCGTGTTCTTCATCAAAATTCGCGATGCGTCCGCCGACTTCCTCTGCGGGTTTCATATTTCGCAGGACACGACGGTCGATGCGGCGATCGACTTTTTCCAGGCCGTGTTCCGGAGGGTAGGACGAATTACCCAAAAATGCTGTATAGCAAGTTTCAGGTTGCTAGCACGTCTTTCCGACGCGAGGTAGTGCTGGAGGAGATCACCGTCCAGACGATGACCGAGACGAACATCCTCACGGTGGAAGATCGGAGCATCATAGGGCGCACATTGTATGTTTTAAACTTTTGCTGCTCGCTAAATCATTCTCAGTTCCACAGGAAACGGGGTACATGTGACGTTTAGGAAATCCACCGAACAACTCTCACCCAGCGGAACAATCCGGCGGCCGGCTCGTCCTCGTGCTCTCCAGCGCCTCTTTCTCCAGCCTCACGAGGTTCGCTTCAAGGATGACTCTCCCGAACATCAATGAAACTTTGGCGTAGCTGTGCGGGAAGTCGGACCACCTCTCTTTGCGTCAACTACTGCGCTGTCCACCTTAGTTTAGCTCAGATGCATCCGCTTGTCACTTCTCATATCGCATACCTGACACTGAATGTGCACATACCCACCTCCGTTGACTTGTGGTTTATCACCCCAATACGAATGAGACTCGATGAGGCCCGTTCCCAATCTGTGCGCAAATTTTTCGTGACCTCCGATTCAACTGTAAATATCGCGCTTTTAGCCAAACTGCCCTGTGGACGCCTTCCTGTGTTTTTCCGAGACTGATTTCCAATATGTGGTCTATAAATTATGCGGATTCCTCGATTATTACGACGATCTTAGTAGTAGCATTGTTAACGTAGAGGACAATGCGGCCACCAGTACCACTAGTTGCTCTTGTTGCATCGTTAGACTTGCAATAGCGTTGCGAGTAACTTGTTGCATTTAACGTAAGGGTCGCTTTGGAATGTACACAAAGTGGTGATGTCCGAATCTCGATATTGAATAGAAACGCTACGGTACCCAAACAGATTGCACTAGCCGTAATTTAAAGGAACCTCGGTACGTCAAATATGCGTATGATTGTCCATCAAAAACACTTCCTATTAGGTCGTCGGTGTCTCGTAGTCGGAAACCTCAAGATTCAGTTCTTGAACATAGTCACTAGACCAAAGCGCTAGAATTAGCCGAATATAACACAAGTGTCTTTAGTGTGTCCTGGTCACGTTTCCTTAAATAGCATTTGTGTTAGTCACCATTCTCCCGGTGTCTTAGACGACGACAAAAACAGCGCGCGCGACCGAGGATGACCTTTGAGCGGGTAGAATACAAACAACGTTCGAACAATCTAGCCAAGTTCCACTAGCGACTTTACCTTCACGGGGCGAAGAAATTACCAATTCTGTGAAATCACTTTATTTTCATACAAGCGCATCTGAACATGGAGATAGGCATAGGTAATCCAACGGGGGGTGAAGTGCGTGCTATGAAAGGAACTCAGCGGCGGCCCCAGAATCCCCACGGACCGCCACCCCAACCGCCGCCCCAGCCTGGACCCCAGCGTCGTCCTCCCCTAAAGCAGGCTGTTACAGATCTAAGCGTACTCCAAAGTGAAGCTATAAACTTTAGCCGCCTGGCAAATGGACTACTCTACGAAGAAAATAAGTTGCCTTACCATTCGTGCGAGAAGGATATGGATGGGCTAGGTTTCGACGACGTGTAGACGCATAAAGTCAGCAATACCGCCACAAATAATGCATAAGCAAGCTTTAAAGGAGAGGTCATCTCGATTAGTTCTCGTAGGGGTCCGTGAATTACACTGCGCGCCCCTTGTTTATATACCTTTTCGGAAAAGTAAACAACCCTGGGCCTACAAATAAATACGCCCAATGCGCCGCCTAAGGTTGTTGGGCAATAATGTTCGTTAAGATGAACAACAATCTCTTAAAGTGCATGTGACGGTCTGGAAGTGTTGGAACATTCATTTGGAATCACAGACGAAACCACAGGGTCCAGAAGGTATCTTGTTTACTTTCCACTTGGCCGAATTCGGACGTTCCGATCTTCTTGAACATTGTTGTTCATTGTCTTCATTGCGCAACTAATCTGGTAAATGGCGCTATTTCTCAGCTCGTTTATCGTTGTCTGAGTCTGCTAGTGGGAAGCTGCTAAACCTTCAGCGTCGACGAGACTATGACGTTTGGCGAATATGACGTAATCACCGGTGATCGAACGTCTCGACCGCTCTTCCGGTACTCTTCGCGCCAGCGTTGAGACTCCTGCAGTTTCAGGAACCTCCTCCGAGGACTTCGGCACCGCCTTTACCCTCTCCTGAGACGACGCCGTCGATCAAAGGTCTTCCCCTCAGGGATGTGTGGTCATGACGAGAAGACGGCAAGAACGTTCACAGCGGTTCGAGAGGGTCGATAATTCGAGTTTTTGATAGCAAAAGAAATGCGAACACTCAGCATCGCCGGCAAGCAGTGATCTTGCCGGTAGACAACGTCAGCTATGAAACGGACGCATGGCGGTACCAATGGACTACGTCCCATTGTGCCGAATGACTCGTTGTCGGCTTCCGGCTAGGAGGTGACGCGGAACGCGCAGCTGATCGGATTACATTCATACCTAAAGGCTGATGCCAGTGGCTCCAACGAAATCAAACAAGCAGAGTTGTTATTGAGGGGTACCGTTTCTTGCAAATGCAAATCTTTTCCATCGTGCAAGAGGCAAGCAGGACAAACGATTGACACCCATCGAAATAACACTTATGGATCGAAACAAGCACCCACGTTCTGTTCAACCCCAATAAAAGATGCCCCGAATAACGGATGATGCATTCCTAAGCCCGCGTCCTACGATTCGTCTTAATCTTAAGTGTGCACGACGTTTGGCGCAGGAAGTTGTGATTCGAGCGCTAATAAATACGTTCTCACATGTTTTAATTTTGCAAAAACCCTTTGCTGCAATTCGGCCGCTTCTCCCAAGCGACGGATTGCATCGTACCAGAAACACGCGAGCT
This sequence comes from Aphelenchus avenae, assembly GCA_020875895.1. Classification (NCBI taxonomy): domain Eukaryota; kingdom Metazoa; phylum Nematoda; class Chromadorea; order Rhabditida; family Aphelenchidae; genus Aphelenchus; species Aphelenchus avenae. Next base: position 403,410 of record JNEY01000019.1, read on the forward strand.
CCCTCAGCGCCCGCCATCGGGGTAAAATCGGTCCAGTGAATCTTCCCGGTTTGGGTGCGCAATGCTGATTTTTTGTGGACCGCGGCGGATCACAAGGCCGACGCTTGTTGCACCCGCAGTACTAGCCAGTTTTTTTTAACTGTGCCGCTCGCTCACCATCAAATAACTTCTTCGTGAGTCTAGCAAATAACTTGTTTTTTTAGAACAAATCTGCTCTGTGGCCGATTTTAATTTTATCATTTTTGCCAAATGTTAGAGCTTGCGTCTCGTGGTGTGTATTCATTTTTCAAAGACGGCGGCGTTGTCCTAATCGCGTCAGAAATCTTGCTTCGCAATTCTCAGGGAAAAAACCGCTTCTCTTTGAGCCCCCGCCCGACTTGTTGACGGACGGCGCGGCCTCATTTGCCCTTCGCACCCAATGCTGGCCGCAGTTGACCGTGAAAGTGGCTGGTCACGCACTTTCCAGTGCATGCTCAAGTCATCCTATCCCCTAAACACTAATCCTAATCTTCGTGGGTTTCCACAAACTTGCAGAGGTGAAAGCATAGTCTGTGAATGCGCAGGCAAAATGTTGCGTCATGTGTCTTTCTCCTCCGTCGTGCATTGTGGGCGTCTGCTCGTTGGAATCACGATATCACCACGAGCGCCCCCACCCGAATTACGAAAGCTCGCTTGAGACGGCACAGCGGTCACCTGGTCCTAGCTTTATCTTCGAACCGGACCTCTACCACCCATTCAGTTATCTTATCAGTTTGAAAGATATGTACCTCAGGACAGCCTTCAAGGTTTGCTACTCCAAGCACCGTATGTTGAGAACCTTCCGTTTTACGCGTGTAAGAGATTGCCATGCATTGATCCTCGATGGCTTGATGTTTGGTGTACGGCTGCCACTTGTCCAGACGGCGGCCTCTTTGTACCTTATCGCAGAGTAGATCTCGCTTCTCGGGTTCACAAAGAAACGATTGATTCCCAGTCAGGCGCAGCCGTGAGGGCGGACGGCTTCCTTTCCCCTACCGCCCTTGTCGGCTGCTTTTGCCGTTTCGGTCCCAGCGAGGGCAGCAGCACGACGAACGTGACTGCTCGTCTCGGGGCGGGCGTCTTAGCCCTCGTGCTCCCTCCCAGACGCTCTTCGTTGTTTCGTTGTCCATTTTGTCGTGAGAATCGCAGCTGGATGATCGCTGGTGCGTTGCGTAATGCACATTTTATTCACTTTCTCGGTTCTTGCTTATGGACAACTCTGTGACTGCTTACTTCTTCGTTAGTTCCTCCCCCCCCCCCTCGTTCTAAGCCTAAAACATTTCCAGTTTTAGACCTATCAACTGCAAGTCTGTGCACACTCGTTCCTCGTCCACTTAAATTACGCAGTTTTACTTACCTAAGATTCTGTTCAACCGGTATGTCCGGACTCGCTCCATGCTTATTGTGTTTCGCGTTCTTTTACCCGGCAGCTATTTACACTTGGCACAGTTTCCTTTTAGCAATGGATCTTTACCCGAACACGACCACTACAGCGACTGGCCTCATCGGCTACGAGGAACTCGAGGCGGAGCCGTGCGACGGCACCGGCACGGATGCGATGGCGAAGCGCTATCACAAATGGCACAAGGGTAAGCGCGTCGCATCCATCCCAGGCTTAACGCGATTCCTTTAAGGTGGCCCTGCCGTGCCTCAGAAGACCGAGGACGCGCAGAAGCCGATCGACCTGGCGGCGCTCGGCGCCTACATCTACAACCTGTGCTCCAGCGATGCCGAGGCGCAGCGCCTGGTCGCCATGTGGCAGCAGAGTAAGCGTCTCAGTGTCTTGATCACCTTAATGTACCCCGTCTTTTAGGTATCCGCATGGCTCACGCGGAGTACGCCGTGGGCGAGGTGGACCTGCCGGACGCTGCGGCCGAGACCGCGAAGCCGACTGCCCCGTGGAGCAAGACCACCGCCGCGGCCGAGCAGACGGTGGAGCCGAAGGTCGCCGAGCCGGCCATAACACCCAGCCGGACGAGAACAACAGCAACAAGGTAGGCAACGATTTCAAGCTGTTCCTTCATTGACGGCACATTTGCGCGTTTTAACGTTATCCAGTAATCTCAACACAAATAATTTTAGACCTACGTGTGCACCTACGACAGCATCAAGTACCGCGACTCGTACCCGCTGTGCAACGCGAAGTACCGCACCGGTCTCGGCGAGGCTTTCAAGAAGCTGCTGACTGCAGCTCCGGCGGGCGGCGTGCAGCGTGGGCCCGGTGGACCTCCGCGCGGACCCGGCGGACCTCCGCGTGGACCCGGCGGACCTCCTCGTGGGCCCGGCGGACCTCCTCGTCCCAACGGAAACCAGTTTAGCCGTTAGGCATCTGCGTCGTATCCTGCTGCACTGCGTGTGCCTCGCGAACGCATTCTATTTGTTCCTGTATATTTTTGATTTCACCGCAAGTATGCGCATGTCATTTATGTTTCTGTATGTCTGTTTCGGGTGTCTCTATTCCCAACTGTCGGTTCAATAAATTCTAGGAGAGCAAATGCCTTCATAAACGCGGGTCAGCTAGCACCAGTAAAACTTTGAGCGCAGAAAGCGAAGTGCACTTAACGGGCTAGTGAGCCATGTGCAAAAATAGAAGCGATCCAAAGATCTGTGCATCGCTTAGAACATTGCGAGTCTTCGGAAATGAGCTTAAGCAATGCGCGCAGGTGGGCGATTGTCAAACTTAGACGGGAAGTCAACGTGAATTAAGTTTCGGTAGTCCTAACGGCGGCGAACGACTGTTCTAATAACTCGCACTGTTCTAATAACCGCCAATAGGGGCAACAAAATAACCGCCAATAGGATTGATATATTCTTTGACTCGGCATGGGTCCTCTTCAGAGTGTCGTCGACGAAGGCATAGAAGCTGTTAAAGTGCACGACCGAGCATAGCAAGCGCAAGTAACTTCGGTCGCACATGGACACATATCAGCGACATTGATTTTTAGCGTTCCGGGTGCACGAAATTCGATAGCATTATGTTGCACTTCAATGTCAAACGAGGTAGCCACTGACCACTAGGGGTCAATGGCCAATGGCCTCACTGCAAGGTTGGCCCGACAAAATAAATTTGCTAACACAATGAAGCAGTGATGTCGAATCGGCTTATAGCCGGCTATTCTCGTCGCCATGAGTGTAATTTCTTAGCATTAGCTGTCATCGCTGCTCCATAATTTACCATTTGTCGGGCCCACGGATACACGTGGCTTCTTTCTCTGCCACAGCGAGACAGAACAATTCCTCGCTAGTGATTAGGACCCCATGCTGATGACTGACTACAGGCTGAACGGTTACGGCCCGGACTTTACCGTAAATCCTCTCGAAGTGGCAAAATAATTAGGGCCCCACCTCTAATTACCGCCCCTCTCTAATTAGGGCCGCCTTTGGGCCAGAGCAAAAAAAAATTAGGGCCATGGGCCCTAATTAGATGATTTACGGTATTGCACTGTACGTTCGCTGCCCCTCCTTCGACGTTCCTACCACTTCGTACCTTGAATACTAAAGTTACTCCATACCGCGTAGTCTTGCCTCCTTATGGACCATGCACATGCTGCTTTTATGTCAACAGTTTATTAACGACGTGCTACCCGACTCTAGGCGACTAGTATATCTGCACATGGTTGCACTGATGGCTTTATGAGATCATCTGTTCGACAACAGCGTTCGCTTTCACAGTGCCGTGGGACGGGCGGTGAAGCTGAGCTTCATGTATGAGCACTCGTTTGCGCACATGCGTCGCCGATCGTTGAGCTTCTTCACGCGGCGGTACGCGCGGAAGAACGGGAAGAAAGTCCACACGTAGGCGGCAAACATCAGCGTGCTGACAAGCGAAATAGCGAAACCATACTCGCTACCAGTCAAGGAATCTAAACTCCCGATTGATTCTAAGCTTGCATCAAGCAAATTGTGTACAACATTACAAAAATACGTAAAATTGTTTAGCCTACCTGTTGGGCTCTTGATGGAAACCATGTCGAACACGGAGAGCGTCGAGGCTAGCCACAGCCCGGCCACGAGAAAGCTCACCATTACGCGCAGAATGAGCTAAAATCGCTTGTCGTCGGTCACTCTCGGAGGTACATAATTCGACGTCAACTCGCTACCTCCGTCTTACCTCCACCACTAGGAACGGCACCATGTGACACTCCTTTTCCTTTCGCAAGCCTAGATAGTAGAGAACTGTGAGCAGAACTGCGAAGAGCATGGCTATCGCAGCGGAGACTAGCGTAGCATCGTAGAAGGCGAGAACACACAGAAGCACCGTTAGCGCCGCATAGCCTATCGCCCACATGACCGCAGCCACTTTCGCGCAAGTCTAAACTTGGTAGTCATGTAGCTTAAGTTTGAGCACTGCGTGGCGGACCTACCGTCATTTTACAGAGGCGGCAGCAGGTACGCGGCTCGTCAAGCAAATCCATGACCAAATTTCATCGACAACAGCGGCTCAGCCAGCCAGTTTCGCCCATGTGGAATGAGTAAGCAGTGTTCGATTGGCCATCCAACGTTCATCGGGTCATCATTAAGCTGATTGTGTGGTTTCACAAAACTGGATGATTCAGCGTTTAGAGAAAAGACTAGAGCAATGAATAAATCGTGGGAATCGTGGATCGCAGTAAACAAGTCCACGTCACGCGACTATGGGATGTGGACAATGGCGCTGTCCACTAAAGTACTTAGATTGACGAAAAAAGCTAAAATATCTATTTTTGATCGTGAATTGCATACAGCCATTTACTCGATGCCATCCTAGACAATCTCGGAGAGACAAACTGAACATTTTGGAGATTTTGAACTCTCGTTCAAAATCAGAACGACGCAGAGAAAGGAGGAACCCTCCACAGAGGGCAAGCGGAAGTGCACGTAGAAGACACTCCCTTCAATGGTGTAAACTATCTCCGGCACAAGTGGGATTATTAGCACTCCGGTTGATGAGAGACGCAAAGAAGGCACTAATAGCGCCAATAATAAACAGCTGTTTGGGCGCGGTTTCTCCGCTGCGTATTAGTGGCCGCTCGAGAGTGGCGAGATCTTTCAGCAACCGCACTCCTCCCCGCGTCAAGCGGTTGCCCTGGACAAATGGACCCTGGCGAGGAGGATGAGTAGCTTCAACAACTTTCCCGCCCGCCGGACATATCCACCTGCAGAAGAAGAGGAAGCACGCGGTGCACAAGCGGAGACTTGAGGCATCTCACGTACAACTGAGGCTCGGACGGACGTCTGTCGTTAGCACTTGTCCACCCGTCAGGCGCAATAAAGCGAAAACATTAGGCATACGTCCAGTGGCTCGTCATCGCCGGACAAATTGCCACTTGGCCACGCGGTCAGGTGCGGTCAAGTGGTCAGTGACTCCTGGAGCTTTTATGACTTTTATCGGCTTTACAACCGGCCAGCTTAATGCCTCCGCGATGCTGATCGGCAGCTGAGTACTAATCTGGTTAGCGGTAGGTACACTTAGTTTCGGAAAATTGTTCAGCTTGCCTTCAGACATTCATAGCCACACACTTTACGCCTAAGTGCAGTATTTTATTTGGGAAAAAATTGGCACTTTGCACATGTAGGGGTATCACTATTAGGGTTGTGCACAATCCCCATTTCGAGGAATGATCAAACTGCTATGGCATTTGTCGACTTTACTTACACCTACACGACAAAGTCATTACTGGACTCTATAGACAGTGATCGATGACACTTCCTTGAGTCGACTAGCGATGGTGCGACCTTGCTTTCCTCTGCTGCCACCGGCACGACCGCTACTGTTGAATGCGTTCGAGAGGGGGTCGGCGTGGCCCAGGGTTGTTGTTCAGCTGAACATGGGGCTATGCAAAAGCAACGTCTTTACGGCAGAGTACCTGACGCGAAGATCATGAAGAAGCCGCCAGCTGCAACGTTGACCGCAGCGATGACGCACCATATCGAGGTCCACTCGGCTGGCGTTCCCTAAATGATGGCATAGTCAGCAGAACAGTTGAACACGCGACGCATACATCCGCCTTCAAGAAAGCGACGATATTCGGTGCGAGTGCGTTCGCGATCACTCCAAACGTCGTGCACATCGACAGCGACGTTCCCGTGTACGGCGGTGCTAAGCTGAGCACGCTGGTGTAGAAGCCGGAGATTCCGCATGAGAAGCAGAAGCCTGAAATCCCTCTGGTAGAGCTGAGCCTCATAAAGCAAACAGGCAGGAACTGCTACGCTTAGCCGCTGGTTGCTTACCGAAGACTGCCAACAACGTCACCGCCAGGTACAGTCGGTCGCAAGTAACGAAAATGCCGAGAGCGAGAAAGCATAGAGCGGAGCCGAAGTTGCCTACAAGGCCTCTTTATATCCCGTTAAGAGAAGAAGAGTAGCACCTATTCCTTGGAATATTTTGCATGCGGATGTTCCGCTGAGAATGCCGCGTCGCTTGAGCAAGTCCGATAGCCATCCCGCTATGTTCTTTGAGATCAGCTGAGTCACGAAAGGAATGATGGAGAAGAAGCCGTTCTAAACTGTTGTGATACACTGCCTATTGAACACCTGTTGACGTTTAGCTTCGTATAAAGTAGAAATTGAGTGTACCTGCGCGAGATCCAAATGCAGCACTTCCTTGAAGTACGTGGGCAGGTAGCTTTGCACAATGGTGGCAGTGAAGTTGAAGCTCATTTGCGCCAGGATATCGGCGTAGAGAGGTAGTGACGTGAGCAGGTTGCGCCAGGGTACAGGCCCGTTAGCTAGCTGAACTTCCAATTACGCTTGTTTATGGTGGACACTCGCTAACCTTCTTCGACCCATTTGTTGTGGAACGCTGGGAGGCAGTTGCATCGATAATGTATTTCTTCTCTGCCTCACTAATCCAACGATTGTCTTCCGGCGCGTCGGAGACGAACACGCACCAGAGCACCGACCAGACCGCTCCGACAATGCCTGAAACACGTGCCAGCTGCAACACACGCAGCATGCAAAAAGGAGAGAGGATACAGATCAGCTAGCGTACCGAACATGTAGAAGATCGCAGGCCAACCGCCCAGGAACTCCATGCCGCACAGCCGGGAAGAAATGAGCATTCCGAAGATGGCCGCCAGCTGGTTGCCAGAGGTGTAGAGAGCCGCCATTCTACTACGCTCAACGGGAGTAAACCAACGTGCTGCAGAGGAGGACATGGTCGGAGAGATGAAACCCTATATTTGGTTGACACATTTAACATCCCCTAAAGGGCTTACCTCTCCTATACCCATCACCACACGAGCCACGAAGAAAACGTAGAAGTTACTGGTGGCGAGAAAGGGCGACAAAAGAGACACTAGAGTGTAGTCGAGAATCGCCAGGAGGAAGAGCATCTTTGGCCCGAAGCGATCCGCCAGGTATCCAGAGCACCATATAGTGAGCAGACTGCCGTAGAAGGTAGCGGAGAAGAGGAGCGACTGCATCTTCGGGCCCCACAGCAAGGTTCCCTAAACACAACAGTGTTCTTGAAAGCTTCGTATGTGCGCTTACGTGATAGCCGCGATCTGCCGCCGCTGCACTTGATTCATTCAAGCGACGACACTGAGAATTTAGCGGAATTTCGAGCGATTCGGTCGAGATGGCCAGCGGCCCTTCCGGAGCGTCGAAGGCAGTCGTGTTGACCATGCAGACCATTGCCATTCCGAGGTTCATGCGCATGGAGGTAGAGCAAAAAAGGCCCATCATGAGGAGCAGCGCAACGTGTACGCGAATTGAGCCGAGTGCTAGCAGCGGCACTCTCTTCGCGCTTTTCGGATTGGAGGTGCACATCTAAAAATGAGCCCTTGCGTAGCTTCAAGAAGCGTATTGATAGAGCCACGGTTGTGCACGCACGACTCCACAATTGTGTAACCGTTTAGTAGAGATGGCACGCCGTACTATGCCCTGTTCCATACCGTGCTGCTTGGTCGTATTTATGGCGGCATGGTACAGCACGCTGAGGGGGTCAGTACGGTACGCTGAGTGGATCAGTACGGTACGCCGAGGGGGTCAGTACGGCACGGAGTAAACATGCCGTATTGTACAGGTCTGTGCCGTATTTAGTGTTGACAGCACGGCATTGTTGGCTCGCTACATCACGGCTATGGAGTGGTGCCAGTAGGAACGGGTACGGTACGCGGAACTGGCTCTGAAAATAGGGGCGCCCACATTGACGAATGTGGTCAAGCTGCTCAATCATTTCAACCTTCAAAGGACGCCTATTTGTGAATTAGGCCGTCGAGCGCCTGTTTTCCACGGCCGATATTTGGGTCTAGCTGGTTTTAAACATGACGCAAACTAAATGACGCCGACGGAGAAAACGCTCAATGCAAAAACGTTTCCGATGGTCAGTGACGCCGAGCGGGCCCATGATGAAGAGAGGTTAACATAGAGCGCTCTGAAGTCGTCAGTTGATGACTCGCGGGAGTATGCAAATGGCCGAATGGCGCGCCGGTGGGAAAACGGCGGTGCGCATTGTGAGCGATCACTGCTGGACGAACTTGCAAAGAGCACGCAGCACAGACAGCTCTATGGTTCCCAAAAATCGCTATGGAAGATCCGAGCCATCGTTTAGTCAGTGTTTTTAGCGAAGTCCATCGGAAGCAATGCGTCCGCCCGCAATCGCCTACGCTGCCGGGCGAAGGAATGTTGAGCTTACTCCGAGCTTAGATCCAGCTCCACAAATGGTCTGAATGTTTATCTCGTGAACAACTTTCGCAATGGACGTTTATGACGAACGCGACTGCCTGGATCATTAGAGGGTTGTTGGCCGCTGCTACAAACATACCTATATCCGTTTGAATTTGAGGAAAACAACAAACACTAGCATGGATCTTCGTGGCTACGGCTTTGCATGACGGATTCCCCGACCACTGCTGACGTAGAGGTTTATGGCGTAGTTAGAAAGCCGCATCTTGTTTAATCAGTTCAGCATGAAATGGTAGCGGGCTATTGACATTGCTTGGAAGACGCGGGTACAGCCGAACAAATGTGAAGCCTTGCGAGACAGTCAGATGCGGTTAACAATTGCCTCAGTCAGTTACCAAGAGCGTAGCGCTATAAGCCTACGCGGTCCTATTTACCATATGACTCCCATTATGAATGATATGCATCTTAAGCGAGGTAACTCCTCATAGGTTTGATGCTGTGCCTTCAAGTTCCTACGTTGGCTATGAGCCAGATTTCCGCTCCGCTGATGCGCGACACGCTAGATATTCATTTATTGAACGCGGTGCAGTGAATATGGGTCCCGAGCACGGTTTCGGCCTCAACCTCAACCGTGACCTCAACCTCAAGTTGAGGTTGAGGTTGAAGGTTTCTGAATCACCCGGTTCAGGTTAATGTTGTGGTCAAGCTTCAGTTCCTAGGTTGTGTTGTGGCGTGACGTGTTGTGGGAGCTGCGTGAGCTGATTGCAACTATTTTTAGCTTAGTTATCTGCACTGTAGCAATGACATTCCGGTTCTGTTTATTCCAGTATTATTTTCGGCAATAAATCGAGAAGTGTTCATAAACTTATTGATGAAAAATTAACGTTTTCCCACATATGGTTGAGGTTGAGGCTGAACCTCAACCGGTTGAGGTTGAGGTTGAGGTTGAGCGTTTCGCACTACCTCGGTTGAAGTTGAGGTTGAGGTCGAGGTGTTTTTCAAAAGGCCCGGTTGAGGTTGAAGTTGAGGTTGAGGTTTTTCGAAAACCGGAAACCCTGGTCCCGAGTCTACCTTTCCTAAGGAGGATCTCTGGGCCCTTTTAGCGCCAGACGAAGACACTCGAAGGTGAGGATAGAATCTCTAGGACGAAGCGCAGTAAGCCGCGGAATCTTCATCTGACGACACCTCAATAATGTCGTCTCCTTTTCGCTTTAAGCCCTATGCGAATACCTGACGCCTGCCCTAGAGGGCTTCTCTTGACGATACAGCCAAGTGTTTAACAGCTCCCTATCACCCACTGGCTAAATGCATTCACGTCGAGGGCAAGCATCGGGCCGCGGACTGGTTGGAGTAAGGTGACGCTAGTGGCTACAATGCAACTGTATCGTCTTTTTCAAATAAGAAGAACACCTTTAACTCTTCTTCATTGCAGAAAGCGTCACAGAAGTTTCTGCAGGAGCCGATATCAGTTCCGTAATTACTGGAAGGTGTTCATATTCATGTTTGTTCAAGCACGTTATTTACTTAATTTAAAAGGCGAAAAAACGCAGAAGCGATAGACGTGCCGCTATCAACGTGTCTTGAACTCTCAATGGCATACGAGGTTAACCACATTTCCGGTAGCATGCGGCTTATTTCTTGACAAAGGCTAAGCCAATAATATGGCTGGCCGGTTACGAGTAACCTGATGTTGTCGGCGTTTCTGACGCGGTATGGAAACTCATAATCCTTGATGCAAAGGCCTAGTTTTGCGCGGAAAATGTGTAAGGTAATTTTTTCGTGCTTGCAGCTGTGTACTTTGCATTATTCTCGCCGAAATCCCGATTGTTTTTCGCATAATGAGGCGTCTGCATTTGTTAGGGACACATGGCCTTGCCAGGTCCCGACACGAAATCTTCGAATGCGTTGCGCCTCGCCAACTACGGGCTTGTTGTCCTTGGACCCTTGGTGGCGGTCAAAAAATCACTTCAAACAGCTTTTTATCGACCCGTCCGAACCTGGAGTCTCTTGCACCGTTGTTTGGAGTTGTCCAAATGCGTTCGGAACTTGTCCGTATTGCTCGCGTATCCCTACCACAGAGCGTAAAAACGGAGTTGTGTTCGGTGGACAAACATTCCGCCGCACAATGCTGAGTTGGCCATTGTCTGGACAAAGTGACGCAGGCGGGTCAAGTGTGTTGACCCGCAGCGCTGCAGCTGCGCAGCATGTAGCGGTTCCCCGCGCACTGTTCTTTGCTACACAATTTGCTTTTGCGGACAAATCCGTTACGTTGATTCAAAGTTTTAGGTATGCCCCGGCGGACATTGCTGTGCCTGGTGTCCCTGACGCTTACCATCCTCTGCGTCTACTCACATTCGCATAGCCATGAGGCTCCGCATCTGAAGTACACTCGTGAAGTCAACGAAGCGGTACGTAGAACTTCATCTGGATCTAAGGCTTGTGGTGCTTGCTCAAGAGGCTCCTGGTTGCCTGCCTAACAAAGCTAAAACTCCGTCTAAATTGATTGCAGAAAGTATACTTCCGAAACCGCCCGTTATTTCTTGATCTGTACTTCTAAACAAGCATAAAAAAGCAAGGAGATACCAGCTTAGTGCAAGCGTAAAATCCCCAGTTTTCTTTTAGGCAGCTGCCGACGAGGACGACCACTTTGAGCACGCCCACTCCCACGGTCACTCTCACCACCATCATGACGAGCACGACCACGATCATGGGCACCATCATTCTCATGACCACGAGGAGGAGGAGGACCATCACCATGCCCATGCACATGCGCACAGTCACGACCACGATGACGCCGGCGGCTGCCCGCATGCGCATGCTTGCACACTCGCATTCGCATGATGAGCACGACCACGGTGCGCATGGTCACTCTCATTCGGAGCCGCAGAAGCAGCGGCGGAGCGCCCTTAAGGAGTACGAGTTCGATAAGAAAGGGTTCGTCTGTATTTACGGTTAACTTTCTTTAACGTTCCCAATTATAGACTCCTTGCTTTCATGAACGACGCGAGGAACCGCCTCTGGGTCTACTCCATCGGTTCCACATTGCTCATCAGTGCCGCTCCATGCCTTCTGCTCAGCGTCATTCCCATAAAGGCATGTCCCACCAACCTTCTTATCCAAGACCGTCCTCTCGTTCAGGCCAACCACGAGGACAACGACCCGCTTCTGAAGAAGCTTCTCGCACTCGGAGCAGGCGGCCTTCTTGGAGACGCGTTCCTCCACCTCATCCCGCATGCCGAGATGGCGCATGGTGGTGGAGAACACGCTCATTCGCATTCGCATTCCCACTCGCATGCCCCAGGCGAGGCCCACGAACCGCACGACATGTCCGTTGGGCTGTGGGTGCTCGGAGGTAGGCAGGTTCTTTTTGAAAGGAGACAGTTACAGGACATTTTAGGCTTTATGGTGTTCTTCATCGTCGAAAAGTTCGTTCGCATCATTCGCGGTGAGGATGGACACGGCCACTCGCATGGTCATGGGCACTCTCATGCGGCACCCAAGCCGAAGTCGAAGAAGTCTGACGCCGAGAGCACCGCCGAGGAAGAGTCTGAAGGAGAGGTCGGCTCCTCAAATCATGATTTTTTACGTTGCCCTAATTTGCCTTTAGGCGAAGAGCGACAAGAAACCCCTGACCCCTAAGGAGCCAGAAATAAAGGAGCTCCCGAGGATCCGTGTAGCAGCGTGGCTCAACCTTGTTGCGGACTTCATGCACAACTTCACCGACGGTCTCGCCATCGGTGCTTCCTTCATCGCGGGGTCCACCGTGGGATTCGGTAGGGCCACCTATGAAACAATCTAAGTTACATGGAGGTTTCAGTCACAATGCTCACGGTGCTGGTGCATGAGGTGCCGCACGAAATCGGCGACTTCGCTATCCTCGTGCAATCCGGGTACTCCAAGCCGCAGGTAAAGCCAGTCAATTTCCGGAACATCCTAACATCTCAACGTTGTAGGCAATGGGCATCCAGTTGTTGACCGCATTCGGCGCTCTCAGCGGCTGCATCCTCTCGCTGTGGTCCGTAGACCCGTACGCACTCGCGGAGGCCGCCCAGTCCAGCTGGGTACTGCCGTTCACCGCCGGTGGCTTCATCTACATCGCCACCGTCTCGGTGATTCCGGAGCTGCTCGAGAAGAGCACCTTCTGGCAGAGCGTCGTCGAGGTGTTCTTCTTCCTCGTCGGCGTCTACATGATGTACCTGATCGCCTTGTACGAGTGAATGTCGTGTAGCGCAGTAAATTATTGCTTCCCGTAAGCTACTCTCTCTGATTGTTGTTGTCTGACAAAGTCTTCCCCTCTGTGATATTGTGACTCTTCCGGAAGGTTCTTTTCGGCTTCAGATGATTCCTTGCAGAACCGTAAATTTTTGCTTCCCCTAAGCGGCATGCTGCAGTTGCGTTGCTTCGTTGTTTAATTCCTCCGCGTAATTAAGTGCACTCTTGTCAGGTTTTATGGGTTTGAGATGCGATAAAGTTGGTGGAAGACTTCCGCTATCTCCTTGGTCAATGCGTCGTGACGCACCTATCGCTATGGAATTGTTCCACCCGATTGTCTGAACGAAATTTACTTTAAGCCCGGAATGGCGAGCAACATAATCAGTGTCCAGCTGGGCCAATGCGGCAACCAGATCGGCATGGAGTTCTGGAAGACCATTTGCGCCGAGCACGGCATCGCGCCGGACGGGACGCTCGCGAAGGAGGAGATTCGAGGAGCGGACAACAAGGAGGTCTTCTTCTATCAGGTACTATGCCAATGGTACCACGACAACAAAGGGGGTATTTAGGCCGACGACAACCGCTACATTCCGCGCTCGGTGCTGGTCGACCTGGAGCCGCGCGTGATCAACGGTATCGTCGGCGGCGAATACGGCCATCTGCACAACATGGAGAATGTGTTCACGTCGAAGGACGGCGGTGGCGCGGGTAACAACTGGGCGAACGGCCACAGACAGGGCTCGGAGGTGGAAGAGCAGATCTTCGACATTCTCGACCGCGAGGCGG
>JNEY01000019.1:417727-615273 GCA_020875895.1 Aphelenchus avenae
CTCTGATTTAGCTGCCGAATATGCTGTTCTATGGTCCACCCGGTACTGGTAAGACCTCCGCCGCGACTGCGCTGTGCCGTCAGCTCTTCAAGACGCCCGAAGCGTACAAGGACCGTGTGCTGGAGATGAACGCCTCCGACGAGCGTGGCATTGACATCGTTCGGCATCGGGTGCGAAATAATTCCAGGATTTGAAAATGTTAAAACACATTTTAGATCAAAGACTTTGCGCGTCGCGCAGTCACTGCGCACATTGGTAACGCGCTCAAGGTGATCATCCTCGACGAGGCGGACGCGATGACGCAGCCGGCTCAAGCCGCGCTTCGTCGCACAATGGAGCTGTACTCGGAGTCAACGCGTTTCTTCCTCATCTGCAACTACATCACGCGTATCATCGAGCCGCTCACGTCGCGCTGCGCAAAGTTCCGCTTCAAGCCGCTCTCGCGAGAGGCCCAGCTGGAGAGGTACATGGCGGTCGTATAGTTGGATGTTTGCCCTTTCCTTGCAGACTGCAGTACATCTACGAGAAGGAGAACGTCCGCATCGAGCCGGCCGCGGTGGAGGAGCTGGTGGAGATCTCGCATGGCGACCTGCGCAAGTCGATTACCATACTGCAGTCGCTGGCCTGCCTCGGCAAGGAGATCACGCAGTCGGACGTGCGCGAGATGTCCGGCTACGTGCCGGACGAGGTGGTCAACATGGTGATGGCGTCGCTGCAGACCGGCGACTTTGCGCAAGTCGGCAAGACGATGAACGAGCTGCGTCGGCTCGGCTACGGCGCGAACCAGCTGATCTACCAGCTCTCGGACCTGGTGATGGAGAACGACCTCCTGCCCGAGGCGGAGAAGGCTCAGATCTTCGAGAAAATGAGTGTAGGTTTCCGTGAACGTTGCCCTTCCCCGGTTTATATTTTCGCTTGTACGTTTCTGTTGCTACAACACACATTTAGGAATGCGAGTCGCGCTTTTCGGACGGCGCCTGCGAGCACTTGCAGCTGTACGATCTGTGTGCCTTCATCCAGAACCACTTCTTCGAAATCTCTGCCTGAGTCTCGCTGCCATAGTTGCGTTCGCTGTGGATCTACTACGCTTCGTCACTTACTTGCTCACTATTTTTGACTTCCCGATCTCCTCTTCACGGCTACTTTTGCACGCTCAAAGGTGTGCCCCTAGCGTTTATGCAATTAAACGGTTTCACTAGCCAAACATGTCTTCTAAGCAAAGTGTCCGTTGCAGTCACTTAGGGGGGGGGGGTCGGTTTTGTAACAGTCCGCTTCGCAGAATTTGATAGGCTTATCACCAAGGTATGCCAGCGGTGTGCTTTAGGAAACGCCAACGTAGCTTGCGGTCCAGAGTTGGCAACAGGTCAGCTTATTGAAAGTCGACATTCATGGTAAAATGCCACATTCTTTGACAGTTGTGGACGCCATTAAAGGCGGTCATCAACCTTTGATGACTGTATTCTAGTGTACGCCTCGATACCTGTCAGGCCTGCTAGCGTCAGCTGCTCTCTAATCTGTTCTCCTACACTTTACTGGATCGACAGATGGGAATAGAGACACCCAAAACAGACATACAAAAGTATAAATGACATGCGCATACCTGCAACGAAATCAAAAATTGGGACGAGGAGGTCCGCCGGGTCCACGAGGAGGCCCGCCGGGTCCGCGAGGCGGTCCACCGGGTCCACGCTGCACGCCGCCCGATCCACGCGGCGGTCCACCGGGTCCACGCTGCGCGGCGTCCGCGGCAGCTGCAGCCAGCAGCTTCTTGAAAGCCGCGCCGAGACCGGTGCGGTACTGCGCGTTGCACAGCGGGTACGCGCCGCGGTACTTGACGCTGTCGTATGCACACGAAGGTCTAAAATTATTTGTGTGCTCATTGCGGGGTAACTTCACGCACGTAAACGTAAAATAAATTAGTGCTGAGTTTCCGTGGCAATGTCGCAAATTCAATTCCTTCAACGAACAAACATAGATTGGGCTGCCCGCCATTTCCGTACTTGGATTTTTCCGTCCCCACGCAATTTCTTCTTCACAAGGCTTTGGTGTATCTAAGCCTAAGCCTAATCAGAACAACCCAGGCCTTAGCCTACGTAGAGGGATTAAGCTCTAGCACAAGTGGGACTATAGAGCTAGAGGGACTAACCTCTAGCGCTTTAGGGTCTAAGAAATCGCCGGCGATTTGAGGATTGTTTGTCGTTGGGGATGGTTTCGCAGCAAATTGCGGTGCTTTCGTTATAGATGGCCATGCGATGGGCTATGTTTTCGCTTTGTACGGGGACTGGAAAATCTTGGGACGGAAATGTCGCACACCGATAAGTGTAATCGTTACCTTGCTGTTGTTGTTCTCGTCCGGCTGGGTCTTAGTGGCCGGCTCGGCGATCTTCGGCTCCACCATCTGCTCGGCCGCGGCGGTGGTCTTGCTCCACGGGGCAGTCGGCTTCACGGTCCCGGCCGCAGCGTTCGGCAGGTCCACCTCGCCCACGGCGTACTCCTCGTGAGCCATGCGGATACCTAAAAGACCGGGTACATTAAGGCGATCAAGACATTGAGACGCTTACTCTGCTGCCACATGGCGACCAGGCGCTGCGCCTCAGCATCGCTGGAGCACAGGTTGTAGATGTAGGCGCCGAGCGACGCCAGGTCGATCGGCTTCTGCGCGTCCTCGGTCTTCTGAGGCACGGCAGGGCCACCTTAAACGAAAGATTTAAGCATGGGATGGATGCTACGCGCTTACCCTTGTGCCACTTGCGGTAGCGCTTCGCCATCGCATCCGTGCCGGTGCCGTCGCACGGCTCCGCCTCGAGTTCCTCGTAGCCGATGAGGCCAGTCGCAGTAGTGGTCGTGCGCGGGTAGAGATCCATTGCTAAAAGGAAAACATTGCTAAGTGCACATAACTACCGGGTAAAAGTTGGTCTCCATGCGCAAAACACATTCCAGTTGAGCACAAAATTGAAAATGTTCTAGACTTTCAAGGCGCTGATACGGGCAGAGGAAGGTAACGAATAAGCAAGCATCTACAGGGTTGTCCGAGACATCGCGCTTTTATAACGCCGAGACGCGAGGTCAGCTCTGAGAAAAGACAAATGTTCAGTGACCGTTCGTGTTCCGCGTACTGTTAAGAGTACTGGATGCCAAACGTTCACATGACATTGTGTGCGTCAGCGCATGGCACATTCTAAATGCTTCAAGCGCTGGGTCAACTCTGCGATAAGATAAATGTTCAGCAACCTTCTGTCGACGTACCGTTCAGTGAACTGCACACTGCTTCGATTTGAGTGCGTTTTGAAGGCTGAGTATACCGGACCTGTCCTACCGCCTTACCCACGCATGCAGTTTTAGGAACTTACGCCGAGATCTTAACCCTCAGAAGAACTCGTTAATCGAAGGGCTACCGTCAGGGCGGTGTGGTCATGCGAACCAGTAGGCCATAAAGTTCCTAGAGGCCCGCATTGACTATTATCATTGACCATTGACCAACGTTGATGAGCCTAGCGAGATTGGGCGTTTCCTCGAACGCCCAGGTCCACCGATTTCAAACTGAGTAAAATGAACGACGAGAACAACATCATTGACCTGAAAAGTAGCGCAAGAAGACAAAGAAATATAAAGTTTAGAACCACTGGGCCTTCCAAACACGGCCAAGTTGCGTGAACAAGATAAACTCTTGGATGAAGTGTTTGTGCATGAGTCCAAATAACTGTTCAAAACTTCCAGGTAGTCATCCATATGCACTAAACGGCTGGTGTGTGTGCGCCCACCAAAAAGTTTTCGCTATCGAATTGAGCTTGTTGTCATTCGATAGGGCTTCTAAGCTTTTCAAAGTGGAAAGTTTCAGCCGAATCGGTTGCCCAGAAAAAAAGCTGTGAACGAAAGTTTCGATATCTGATTCCTGCTCTTTCATGCGATAACGAGCGCTACGGAAGCATGGGCATAGCGGTCAAGGACGTACCTAGGACCCCTCGGGAGGGGGGGCGGTACCAAAGGGGGGACCCTTACCCATTTTTTCGGCGCCGGCCTTCGGCCNCAATTATAGACTCCTTGCTTTCATGAACGACGCGAGGAACCGCCTCTGGGTCTACTCCATCGGTTCCACATTGCTCATCAGTGCCGCTCCATGCCTTCTGCTCAGCGTCATTCCCATAAAGGCATGTCCCACCAACCTTCTTATCCAAGACCGTCCTCTCGTTCAGGCCAACCACGAGGACAACGACCCGCTTCTGAAGAAGCTTCTCGCACTCGGAGCAGGCGGCCTTCTTGGAGACGCGTTCCTCCACCTCATCCCGCATGCCGAGATGGCGCATGGTGGTGGAGAACACGCTCATTCGCATTCGCATTCCCACTCGCATGCCCCAGGCGAGGCCCACGAACCGCACGACATGTCCGTTGGGCTGTGGGTGCTCGGAGGTAGGCAGGTTCTTTTTGAAAGGAGACAGTTACAGGACATTTTAGGCTTTATGGTGTTCTTCATCGTCGAAAAGTTCGTTCGCATCATTCGCGGTGAGGATGGACACGGCCACTCGCATGGTCATGGGCACTCTCATGCGGCACCCAAGCCGAAGTCGAAGAAGTCTGACGCCGAGAGCACCGCCGAGGAAGAGTCTGAAGGAGAGGTCGGCTCCTCAAATCATGATTTTTTACGTTGCCCTAATTTGCCTTTAGGCGAAGAGCGACAAGAAACCCCTGACCCCTAAGGAGCCAGAAATAAAGGAGCTCCCGAGGATCCGTGTAGCAGCGTGGCTCAACCTTGTTGCGGACTTCATGCACAACTTCACCGACGGTCTCGCCATCGGTGCTTCCTTCATCGCTGGCTCTACCGTGGGATTCGGTAGGGCCACCTAGTGAAACAGTCTGAGTTACCTGGAGGTTTCAGTCACAATGCTCACGGTGCTGGTGCATGAGGTGCCGCACGAAATCGGCGACTTCGCTATCCTCGTTCAATCCGGGTACTCCAAGCCGCAGGTAGAGCCAGTCATATTTCGGAACATCCTAACCTCTCAACTTGGTAGGCAATGGGCATCCAGTTGTTGACCGCACTCGGCGCTCTCGGCGGCTGTATCCTCTCGCTGTGGTCCGTCGACCCGTACGCGCTCGCGGAGGCCGCCCAGTCCAGCTGGGTGCTGCCGTTCACCGCCGGTGGCTTCATCTACATCGCGACGGTCTCGGTGATTCCGGAGCTGCTCGAGAAGAGCACCTTCTGGCAGAGCGTCGTCGAGGTGTTCTTCTTCCTCGTCGGCGTCTACATGATGTACCTGATCGCCTTGTACGAGTGAATGTCGCGTAGCGCAGTAAATTATTGCTTCCAGTAAGCTACCCTCTTTGATTGTTGTTGTCTGACAAAGTCTTCCCCTCTGTGATACTATGACTCTCCCGGAAGGTTCTTTTCGGCTTCAGATGATCCCCTGCATCACCGTAAATTATTGCTTCCCGTAAGCGGCATGCCGCAGTTGCGTTGCTTCGTTGTTTAATTTCTCCGCGTAATTAAGTGCACTCTTGTCAGGTTTTATGGGTTTGAGATGCGATAAAGTTGGTGGAAGAATTGGCCGCTATCTACTTGCTCAATGCGTAATGACGCACCTATCGCTATGTAATTGTACCACCCGATTGTCTGACTGAAATAGTTTGCTTTAAGTCCGGAATGGCGAGCAACATAATCAGTGTGCAGCTGGGCCAATGCGGCAACCAGATCGGCATGGAGTTTTGGAAGACCATTTGCGCCGAGCACGGCATCGCGCCGGACGGGACGCTCGCGAAGGAGGAGATCCGAGGGGCGGACAACAAGGAGGTCTTCTTCTATCAGGTACTCATGCCAATGGTGCAACGACAACAAAGGCGGTCCAATTTAGGCCGACGACAACCGCTACATTCCGCGCTCCGTGCTCGTCGACCTGGAGCCGCGCGTGATCAACGGCATCGTCGGCGGCGAATACGGCCACCTGCACAACATGGAGAACGTGTTCACGTCGAAGGACGGCGGTGGCGCGGGTAACAACTGGGCGAACGGCCACCGACAGGGCTCGGAGGTGGAAGAGCAGATCTTCGACATTCTCGACCGCGAGGCGGAGGTGGGAGAAGCCGATTCCTTCCGACTAATTACGCGTTCCCTCTAGAACGCTGATTACTTGGAAGGCTTCATGGTGTCGCATTCGATTTCCGGAGGTACCGGCTCGGGACTCGGATCGTACATGCTTGAGCGGCTCAAGGACAGGTAAATCAGTTCTTGCTTTTGGAAAAACGGCTTTGAAAAGTGTGCAAGGATTTTCTGGAAATAATACTCAAAAACTTGCATTTTGGACAATGACGTCTACGGTTGGAGCTCAACCCGTTTATATTCAGGTACTCGAAGCAGTTGATCCAGACGTTCTCCGTGTTCCCGAACCAGGGCGATGAGCACTCGGACGTGGTCGTGCAGCCGTACAACTCGATCCTCACGCTCGACCGTCTCATCGAGCATCCGGACATGGTGGTCGTGCTGGACAACGGTGCGCTCAATCGGCTCGCCGCCGATCGCATGCAGGAGGTCACGCCGAGCTTCGAGACCGTCAACCGCATGGTCAGTACGAGGATGCTGTTTCATTGCCGTAGTCTACTTGTACGGCACATAGTTGTGCCGTACGGCAAGTCTGTACCGTATGTAGTACGGTACGGCTTTGCTTCCGTCTACAGATATTGACCGATAGGTAGCATGTACGCCCGTATCGTACCGACTCCGTACCGTACTGATATGTTACGCAGTACGGTACAGGGATGTCGGTACGGTACGAAAACGGTACGGCTAAATATTGCCATTCTTTAAAGCTTATCCGCCGTTTTAGGTGAGTCGCATTATGGCCTCGCTGACTGCGCCGATGCGCTTCAACTCGCCCACCTACTGCCGCCTGAGCCACTTGATCGCGTACCTGAATCCGTTCCCTCCGATGCATTTCCTTCAAACCGGTACGTGCGAAACGTCTTTAGCTCTTGCCTAACTTCCCTTCATAGCATACACTCCGTTCACGCCGCAAGACGACCGCTTCGTGGTGAAGACGTCGCCGACCGACGTGCTCTCGCGACTCATGAAGCCGTCGTCGATGATGGCCACCACCGGGTCGGTGCAGGAGACCGCCGAGCACTGCCTTCTGACGGGCCTTGCGATCCTGCAGGACTCACATGGCGAGATGGACGGCACCGACCTACACGGGGTGCTCGAGCGTGTCTCGATGAACCAGCGCCATAAGTTCAGGTGAGAATTTGTTAGCTAGCGAATAAAACTTGCTGGATGATGACATATGTGGTCACCGGTAGCTTGATCCGGTTGCCAGCGTTATCCAGTGTTTGCGCCGAACCAGAACTCTCGGACATTGACACTAGACACGAACTGGACTGGACATGGTTCAGTTCAGTGAAAATTAAACGAGTTTGCCTGTTGAATTAGCAACGCATTAAACCTCATTTTCCTAGGGCAATGAACCGAACTTGTACTGAAAAGGGTCTGGCTTAGATCAATTTAGGCCAATATAAGTTCTTTGAAAAGGCAAGTTACACGCTGACCTTAGGCACAAATGACAAGTGTGCGCATACTGTGATATTTAGCAGCCTTTCATTTTTTTCTTTTCATGTAATCACCAAATCTCGCCTTATACAGCTCTAAATGTTCTTCATTTTTAAGCAGAACTCATTATACCGCGCACTAAACATGAATGTTTAGATACCCGCCGTGGTCCAGCGCGACTCTCGACGTAACATCCTGCGCCTACTCGCCCTACCTTGAGCGCAAGAACAAGCTCTCCGGCCTGCTGCTCGCGAACCACACAAACATCGCGCGGATGTTCGAGCGCATGGTGTCGCAATTCGACAAGCTGTGGAAGAAGCGCGCGTTCGTCGATAGGTTCCAGGAGGGCATCTTCCGCGAGGACGTCTCCCGCATGGAGGACAGCCGTCGCAAGGTGGAGAACCTCATCGCGCTCTACCGGGAAGCGACCACCGAGGAGTTCCTCCCGAAGAACCTCCTCTTCCGGCAGTAGCAGCATCGACCGCATTCCTTCCGACGTTACGACGCTTTTAAGACACGTGTATTTGTTCGGTTTGACGTTTAATTTGTGTTTTGCATGCACACATGGACGCTCATGACAATAAGGACGATTTGACCTATTGCGACTGCCTTCACCTGCCTGCCTTCGGTTTACGCAATAAACGGATCTCACTTTCTCCACGCAACAATCGCTACTACAAAGCGGTTACTGACCGCATGTTCCTAGTCCGCCTTGGCGACCCAGTAAAGCGCTGTCGGAAACAGGAATCTTAGCACACTTCTCAAATGGACTCCTCGTCAGGAGTTGCGGGCATCTTCCAGCGAGCTCGCGAAGCAAGCGAGAAGAAGAAGGCGAAGAAGGCCGAGCGTGACGCACGCCCGGTCACCGTTCCGTGGGTCGAGAAATAGTGAGTTTTCGGCACCCGAAGCTTCACTAATTTCATTCTTTTAGCCGTCCGAAGAAGGTCGACGAACTCGTCTACCAGGGAGAGGTGGTCGCAGTGCTGACCAAGGTTCTCGGAGGCGCTGATGTAAGCATGTCTTTCACACGCAACCAATAAGCCTAATAGGCCTATCTCTCTGATTTAGCTGCCGAATATGCTGTTCTATGGTCCACCCGGTACTGGTAAGACCTCCGCCGCGACTGCGCTGTGCCGTCAGCTCTTCAAAACGCCCGAAGCGTACAAGGACCGCGTGCTGGAGATGAACGCCTCCGACGAGCGCGGCATTGACATCGTTCGGCATCGGGTGCGAAATACTTTCAGGATTTGAAATGTAGAAAAAAACACATTTTAGATCAAAGACTTTGCGCGTCGCGCAGTCACTGCGCACATCGGTAACGCGCTCAAGGTGATCATCCTGGACGAGGCGGACGCGATGACGCAGCCGGCTCAAGCCGCGCTTCGTCGCACAATGGAGCTGTACTCGGAGTCAACGCGTTTCTTCCTCATCTGCAACTACATCACGCGTATCATCGAGCCGCTCACGTCGCGCTGCGCAAAGTTCCGCTTCAAGCCGCTCTCGCGAGAGGCGCAGCTGGAGAGGTACATTGCGGCAGAATGATTAAATGGTTTGTCCTTTCCTTGCAGACTGCAGTACATCTACGAGAAGGAGAACGTCCGCATCGAGCCGGCCGCGGTGGAGGAGCTGGTGGAGATCTCGCACGGCGACCTGCGCAAGTCGATCACCATCCTGCAGTCGCTGGCCTGCCTCGGCAAGGAGATCACGCAGTCGGACGTGCGCGAGATGTCCGGCTACGTGCCGGACGAGGTGGTCAACATGGTGATGGCCTCGCTGCAGACCGGCGACTTTGCGCAAGTCGGCAAGACGATGAACGAGCTGCGTCGGCTCGGATACGGCGCGAACCAGCTGATCTACCAGCTCTCGGACCTGGTGATGGAGAATGACCTCCTGCCCGAGGCCGAGAAGGCTCAGATCTTCGAGAAAATGAATGTGGGTTTCTGTGAACTTTGTTCTTTCTCGGTTAAAAACATTTTTGCGTGAAGGTTTCCTCTGTAACCACGTCAGTTTAGGAATGCGAGTCGCGCCTTTCGGACGGCGCCTGCGAGCACTTGCAGCTGTACGACCTGTGTGCCTTCATCCAGAACCGCTTCTTCGAAATCTCTGCCTGAGCCTCATTGTCATCGACGCATTCCCTGTGGATCTACTTCGCTGTGTCACCTACCTGCTCACGATTTTTGACTTTCCGATCTCCTCTTCGCGTCTACCTTTGCATATCTAAGGTGTACCTTAACGGTTATGCAATTAAACGGTTTCACTTCACAAGCACAGAGTCAGCTCAGCTTAACTCTCTTCTAGGCGAAATGAAACAATATCAGGTCGAGCGGAATTCGATGTCGTATTGTTGAACGACCGCACCAAAATTCAGCCGCCTTTAGCAAAAATCGGAGGCTTTGTTGCGATACTGGACTATGCGTGTCCGTCTGAGCAATCCTCGAATGATATTAGCGAGAGGCTAAAAGCGTTTCGGCTACGGCCGTCTTACGTTAACCTTCGACGAGTAGGTTCTAAAATGTTCCTCGATCCTTGCCGGACCTTCAAGAAGCCCGGCAAAGTTCTCGTTTAACGCTCGTTGTTTATGGCCGCATTGTCGTGCCTTGAGCTCAGAGCTCTTTGAGCGTAAATCTAACGCGCTTGTCGAAGAAGCGTCCATGAAACATTGCAGTGTCTGAGATTGCCTTGTGCGAAATAAAAAGAAAAAGGTCGTTGGGGCAAGCTTCTACGTTATCAAGCGCGTCGATTACCTAATTATTCTTCACGTCGCAATGAAAAGCATTGCTCTTGTCCTTGCTCTCGCTGCGGTGTCTGTTTCATCCGCTAAACGTAAGTGGTCTACGCCCTTCGGTGCGACCTGGCTACAGCAAAGTAAATAGTGGTGAGCCGCGTACTCGTGCTTTAGGCGGTCAGCCCAACAACCTTTTGGAGACACGTGCTTATGGCGCACAAATGTGCGTGATGCACGACATCGATGCGTCTCAGTATCCGTCAAATGGCAGCGAGTACGTGACTTTCGACCCTCGCTTTGACCATGCGCTGGACGACAAGGGAAGCAGCAATGCCGAATTCAACCAACTTTCGATGAACATATTTACATTTGTCTCCGTGCTCTTCATCGCTGTCTTGGGAGGCTATGGAAGGAAGACAGGTACGGTTGCGACAGGTCGGCTGAATTTTCACTTGCCTGCTCACCTATTGCGCTTGTGTCTTGGTTATTTCCAAGCATAACAATATAAGCGCGACTCGTATGACCTTTGGCTTGCTAAGTAATTTTCCTCAGGCTTCGGTACACGCTTCGGCTGAAGCATATGCTAAGCATGCGGTGCCGCATGGTATGCAAGGTGCGGTACCGCTTGCTACGCATGACTGCATGCATGCATGCTCACAGCATGCAGGGGCATGCATTTTTATAAAAGTTCTATAGTCCCCCTGTGGCCGTTCGATCAGTTGTAATGAACTTCTTATGGCGGTTATTAGTCCAAGATGCCTGGCCTGGCGCTTGCAGCGGGATTTTATAAAGGGGTTTCAGAAACCGTTCGAGTGACTATCCCGAAGGCAGCGCGCAAGCTCCGCAAGAATGTCGTACGCCGCCTCAGACAGTCTCTCCGCGTCCGCGCCGCGTACTTCGAGGCCGAAAGCGACGACGACGGTGAAGCCGGCTTCGAGAAGTACCGCGTCACCGTGCCTTACTGATCCTCAACGATATGCTTAACCACTTCATTGCCCACATGTATCCTAACCATCTCCTTCTTTTTGAACTGGCATAACGTTCGATTAAAGGAACGTTTTGAAATTTGTGCGCTTTATCCCTGACCGCATTCTAACTAGGTAGGTAGCAAAAGCTATAAACGCATAGTTGTGACTGTATCGTAGAACCGAGCCCGTTCGTCTTGTTCCAGTTCGTCCGTGGCCAGGTTGCGTAGTGCTGCTTCTTTGAGCATTCTTCTCGCCAGAGGGCACGCTGGACAGCACCAGCAGGTGAACAAGGTCAGCACTAAAGCTATGAAGGTGTAACAAGTCCTCGGTTTTAATGGAAAACACAAACACAGAAGCAGTGTCAACAACGGTATCATTAATGAATGTAACGTAACTTACGTGAGAGCGTGATGAGAACGCAGAAGAAAAGCGCAATTACGACACCCGTAGGAATAGGGAACAAACAGCAGGTAGGCATGTCCGTTCCATCCAGGTAATAGTAGGTGCAGCACCAGCTATACGCGTCAGGGTCGATCGGTTGCGGACAGTAGGCTATGTACCCTGAACAATATTACTCAACCTTGACCGCAACTGAATGTCAGACAAGTTTCCAAGGTATCTTCCATTTTTGCAGGGACAAGGCTTGAAATTTATGCCGTATATTGACGGCTAATCCAGTCCAGCTCAGTCTCTACGTTGCCGTTTAACTTGGCCTGTTAAAGGAGACGGAACCGTGCAAAACAGTGCGGTCCTTCCTCACAAACTAATCCAACGTACCTTGCCCTCCAGGGCACCACCAAATGCGTCGACCAGCAAGCGTTCCCTCGACGTACGCGTCCATCTTAAGAGAATGTACGGGATGCTTGACCAGTCACAGCCAATGATTAGTCGATGCTTCCAGTTGATAGCCAGGATTGCTCCTACAGAAGCACGTTCTCTTAATGGAGCACTCTTCTCCGCAATGAAGCGTGGTGGCATGCGTGTCATCATTGACGATTCACCGCCGTCTGCACGTTGAACCGATGGGTCACTACAGCGCGGAAGGCGTAAAGTGAATCAATTCTTGGGTCAGTTGCAGGTGAAAGCGGTACAAAATGGGTTCGTTGTATTTAGCTATTTTCGCGCCTTAGAAGAACTCCGAGATCGAAGTTTAGCTTGCATTGCAGACTACTCTCAGTGTCACCTGGGCTTCATTCAGTAGCAACTGCCGTGTTCTCTTTCAGCCTATCGTGTAGACTTTCGTAGCGGACCTCAGTTCGCATACTACCTATAAGAGGTCATCCAACTGGGCAAACGAAGCGTTCACGAGCACCAAAAACGGCATCAACCGATCGTCGCCCGTCCCACACCGTGTGCACGTAGCCTTCGATACTTCCGTAAAATGGCCAGTTTATGCCTCGCTGATCCGCAGCGTAAGGCAATAAAGCAGCTGCACAAACGCTCTCCGCCTCTCAGCGTAACTAACCGAAAAAGATCCGGATCGAAATGAGCGGTATTTAAGCACCCGAGTCATTGTGATTGTCACACATTCGAACATCCAGCTCCTCCCAAGCATGTGCTCCCGCATCGCCCTCGTCGTTCTCTTCTGCGTCTCTCTGACGGGCGCCTTCGACCCGTGGCCGAATCCGCCCGCGTCGACGACGGTGCCGAAGACTGTAACGGTGAAGAAGGGCACGCCCTACGACGGCAAGGGCGCCCGCCACAAGGCCACCTGGGACGACGCGGACGGCGGTAAGGACGAGGACCAGCCACCGCTCTTCTCCCTGGAGGACGGTGCGGTGATTCGCAACGCGGTCCTGGGCGCGCCCGCCGCCGACGGCATCCACTGCAACGGCTTCTGCACCTTCGAGAACGTCTGGTGGGAGGACGTCGGAGAGGACGCTGCGACTTTCCTCGGCACAAGGTCGACAGCAATCTGTTGAGTCTATATCATCCAGGGTCTCAGTAAGCTGTCTTGTCTTCGCGTCTTTTCATGGGCCCTTTACGAGCCGACCCTTCATCACTAGAAACCCATGTATTTCGATGGAGGACGTCGGAAAGCTGTACCGCTCATGCGGCAACTGCAAGGGCAGCAGCGCGAGCCTGCCGCGCAAGGTGGTCATTGACACCGCGAAGGCGACCGGCCCGATCAAGAGCCTTGCCGGCTGCAACTACATCTACGGGGACTCGGTGACGCTGCGCAACATCCAGGTCTCGGGCTCCGTGAAGGAGTACTGCGCCTACTACGAGGGCAACAACCAGGGCAAGGAGCCGCCGGTCGTGAAGGAGGACCCCACCGACGGCAAGGACGGCGACGGCAAGTACTGCGTCTTCAAGGCCTCCGACATCACCAAGGCATAAGTATCCTAAGTATGGCATGACACCGTTACACATTGCTGCTTGTGAAGTAGAGCATGTTTAAACATCGATGGCCACAGTCTACTGTCCGCTAGAATCATTCTTTTTACGAGACAATCAGGAAAAAACGACGTCTGGCCCTTGAAAAAGTGTACCTTCTTGCGCTTTCATCAAGGATACATTTTGTTTAACGCAACTGCTTCAAGATCCAGTCAGCATTATCTATGAAAAGCGTTCAGAATTATACTATCAGAATTACCCGCACCGTTCGGGCACTCTGACAGGCGACTGGCAAAGACTTATGGGAACTTGTCGGCTTTGATCGCGCAAATTGTCTTCTCGTCCATCACCCGCGACGCGCACCCTTGTTTTTGACGTCCGCCTTGAGCCGCCAAGGGACGTCAAAATGGCGCGAAATCTGTCCGCGGCGGCGTGTACCAACGGGAAGTTCTTCATGCGAATGCGCAAAGAACTGAGATGTGTCCGCGGAAGATTGGCACTTCTGATAATATGAGCCGAGGTCGTGTCCGATGTGACATTTCTTGCGCCAATCGAGAACGTAACGGAAGCGTGTTTATTTGCGAATGCCGATGTGGGCACCGGCTGTACGTCTGTGCGGTCTCTATTAGTTGCTAATAAACATAACTGTGTTCGATGGTACATATTAGGACTAAAACATGTAGACGACCTAAACAGTAGAAAGATTTCTTGTATGCCCTGTTGGCAAATCCACCCATGTACCTCTTGTCGGCATTCACCGTTTTCACGCATGGAAGCGGGCAGACCAGTCGGACTAGACACTAGGCACGTTTCATAGAAAAACGCTTCTTCTAGTTGTGTCCGCTCTGAATGATCCTCTTGTTGCTAATGGGATATTTCGCGAACGCAGGACTCGCGACTTAATCCTATTTGATGTCTTCTCCGGTCGTCTCAACTCCGCTTCATGCACTTCATGACTGTTTACCACGGTGTATCCGGGTGTTTATTGTCTCTTGAGAAGGTATGACGGCTCATTGTAAGCGTCTCTGGAATATACTTGCCGGTACAGCATGCCCAAGCGCCCTGATATTGCCATCACAAAAAGCTAGCACAACAGTGCTGCTTTTTGCGACCGCCTGTGTGAATGCCAGGCTAATTATCGCATTAAGCAGTCCTTTGTTTTCGACATTCACCCGCTCGCGCAAGATGTTTTTTACTCAGCGTGCCGACGTCTTAAGTGATGAATTGGCGCGGGCATTCGGCTCATGAGTGTCCTCCCCAATAAGGAAACCCGCCGGGCGAGCGGCGGAAGGGAATACCCCTTGCCAAGAGGCACCGCTCCGGCAGACTGCCTTCGTCAGCCTGAACCGACCGGCGTATCAGCGGCCGCTTCGTCTTCACCCGGGGCGAAATGCCCTTCGACGCACGCGTTTTCGGCGGTGGCCAGTTCCGAAGCGCATCCCTTCCGAAGGGCGAGGATGCGTTCTTGGCTCGGTTTCTTCCACTCTTTGCCGATGTTTTTTTGGCCCAACACTTCCGCGAAAAGGCGCTGCCTTCCGCCAGTGGGAGTTAGTCATCGCCTTCGGCAATAGATCAGCGAGTCTGGCGGGCAGCGGAAAGCATGAAAAAGCGCCGCAGGCACTCTAAATGATACATTTCGCCGTTCTCGAGGGCCCTTAGAGGGACTCCGCGGGTAGCGTCAGCCTTAGGGAAAACCCGAGGGCTAAAAACGGCCATTTTCTCCAAGTGGTTTTAGATGCGTTTCACACTTTCGTACCTTGCTATGGCCCTTGCTAGAGGACTTTTAAAAAAATTCGCTCATATTTTTACGTTTTTTTACGTAAAGGTGATGTGTATTTAATGCAGTGCACTTGCAAGATCTTGTGGCCTCAAGTTGGTCGTTGTCAAACGTATGTTTGAACGTTCGCATCCCCTATGCGTTAAGTTCTTCTCTTAAGACGCGTTCACTTGTGGACCCTGAGTCACTCCCATTCGTCCCTTCTTCGACGCTTTCTTGCTTTTATCCGTCTCGGGCGTGATGCGATTATGGACAAGTCAATAGCGTGAGGACACCCTTGCGGCAGACGCACACAAATTACCCACCCGTCTGCACGTTGGCAAAGACGTCGTCTCGAAGAAGAAGATGCTTAGTGCCCAGAGCTTGCATCGCACGTGTTGATTTCCACATAACGGTGTATACGGAGCATACCGTACGCTATGTATGCCATGGGCCGGTATGAAACCAAATCGAGGCCTATCTCAATCTTACAAACACGAACATTCGCCTTGTCCTTACAGCGATTGTTAGTGCCAATAAGTCCGCCCTACTTGCACTTTAAATTTGCAACTGTCATTTGGCTTAACTTCCTCGACGGTTAGTTGCCGCCTCGGCAACAAGGATAATAAGCCCTAACCGCCAACGCTTTTTTTGTTTATTCAGGCTCGTCCTTTGCTTCTTGAGGCGGCGAAGGCACACGAGTTCTACGAAAAGACGCTCTGAGCAGAAGCGATAATAAGCGATACCGAGAAGCTGTTTGTTGCTTAGCGGGCGCCGGCCAGGGTGTTTTGATACCTCTATAGCGAAAGCGTTCCTTCTTCTAAAACGCTCTTGCGTCCCCGTTTGTCGTAGCCACCAATTCGGAAGCTTAAGAGAGTCACATTTTAGGCTTTTTTCCTTCAAAGCTCAACGAAATGTGCATGGCTTTGAAGGCCAACACTCTTTACAAGGGTGACCGACATTTTGGCAGAAACAACTTGGCATGGTACTTTTTGGCAGGAAACAACTTGGCATAAGTACGTTTTGGCATGAAAAAAACTTGGCATGAATTTTCATGCCAAGTTGTACCTATGCCAAAACGTACCATGCCAAAACGTACCATGCCAAGTTGTTTCTGCCAAAGTGTACTGCACCCTCTTTACAATAGTACCACAGTGGAGAATTTAAGGAATACCTGCACCTTCGTTTGCTCCCACTTAACCCTCCGTCATGGACGCTGTCAACCCTTGGTTCTCCTAAAACCGTTTTTTTCTTACTTCGTCTCTAAGGCCAACGATCACCAGGCAATGCAACGCGATGCGCCTCCGCGGGACCCCATTGCAACACGTGACGCTACAATTCATTGCCTGCTTACGCTTTGAAAACCCATAAAACGATGCGATTCGCTTTCCGCGCCACCCTGCACGGGGTCCGTCGAAGTGCCGTTGACGTGAGCCACCGAACATAGAAGTTCCCTTGCGATGTTTACCCAACGCAAGTATGCGACACTTTGTTTGCACGCGCTGCAGATTTGCCTATTAGGCACATAGGATTAAGGAACACGCAAGATTGAATTTCGTATGGCGGTGTCTGGACATAGAGGGCGTAGTGTCCTTGTGGAGAACGGCTGTAGTCGTACTCCATAAGGACATCAGAGGAGGGTCCCTTTTCCTCCGGTTTGCTTAGTGTGTGGGGCTGCATTACATTTTGTCCAGCGTGTGTTATCGAAATATTTAGCCGTACCACTATGAATGCTATCAAAAAGCGGCAATATGTTGCTCGTCCAAGAAACCCGTCTTTTCCAATATCTTGGGCTCCTGCATTTTAGTTCCGGTGCTAATGTCACACGAGATCGTTAAAGTGACGTTGTAGCGGCGTGGACTTGTTCCACCTGTCTTGCTCCCTCGGGCCTGTGGCCTGTAGTTTTTGCCGTTTTTATTCTCGCGTCACTCGTCCTCATCCTTGCGATGACCTTCCTCCACTTTCTTTCTAGCATGTTTCGCTCTACCTTCCAATCGAGCGTGCTGGAAGCGTGTGAATGTTTGCCGATCGGCGGACCATAAAAAGCCGACGGGCGCGGCATTAACTTCCTCCTCTTGCGTCGTGCATATTCCTCTGATCGACCCTTCCGCACCTCCGAGGGGATGCGTATTTGGAGCGTGACACAGCACGCTGATGGCGCCTTCCATAACCTATGCCTTATGCCGTCTACAGATATTCTGTCTGTCGCGGTATAGGCTCTCGCTGTAATGACGGCCGCCGATGCTTTCCTTTGGATCGCTATCGCTTTAACGATTTCGATTCCAGGAAATAAAGCGGAATCGTGTCCGCTGTCCTCGCACATCTTCCTAGTTTATTGTCATGTTTGCCTTTTTGCCCATCATCATCCCCATCGATAACCCCATGTCCCACTGCATGGCCGTGGCAAAACAGCTGGCTGAAGCATAGACAGGACCGCCGAAAGATGGCTGATAATCCGCCGCTAGCGGCTAAGAACAGCTGCCACCTTCTCGCATGCACAACTTCCTTCATTCGAGCTTTGACTGATCATGAATATCGCGTACATTCCCGCAAATATGCCTTGCTAGCTTCTCCTACTGATCCCGTCGGTCATGATCCTCCGTTCCGCCACCTGGCGGCGCACTAATGCTTTCGCGGTGGCGTCTGGTGTAGCAGCAGACGCATGCCAATCCCCCGCCACCACTTTGCTTTATTGTTGTCTCGGATGGCCTTCGTGAGGGTCGCTAATTTTTTCACCTTTACGCTTGGACGCCGCTCCGACGGCGCCTGGAAGATAAATGATTGAATTGGGTGCTCGGCCGTTCGGGCGTTCCGTCGGTGAAATTCACAGATTGGCGGGAGGAAGGAGAAATTGAGTGCAACGAAGCAAGTGAGATAGCTAACGGGCGACAGTTCGTTAAGGGGTCTGTAGTACCCGTCCATTCTACATGTCTTGATTGGTCCTAGAGGATACATGTCCTGAACCAAGTTGTGCTTCTTGATGGACCTTGAGTCCTTTGACCGTTGCTTCAAAAAAGAACATGGAAATATCATGCACTTCTCAGGTTTCCGAAGGATCCGTGTTGGGTGGTCCATTCTGTCTGCGTATTCCCTAACGCCTCATTCGCAACCACGAAAGTCATTCGCTCGCTTATTCACTTCCTAGCGCCATAAGCTTTTGTTGGTTCTGGCCCGCTCATAAAACATGCCGAGCCCGTGCAGGGGAGGCCGTTAACCCAGCCAGGTCATTTGGTGACATACTGCCAATACCTTCACGTGATGGTCTGACGGCCCGTGCAAACAATCGGTCATTTAATCCGGAAACCATCGGTCAAGTGAGTGCTAAATCACAGTGAAGCTGGCATTAATCAGACGATACTAAGTGATATCTGACCCACTGATGCTCCAGAACTGTATCAAACGGAGCCATCGCTATACTTTGCCTTGCTGCTAAGCTCGCCGCTGACTCTTTGTTTTACACTTCACTACACAGTTCCTAGTCCTTGCAGACCAAATTCAAAACGCGATTGCTGGTCCGCAGATAGCATACCTTGCCATCGTCCAATCGATCCGATTACTGCATACTACTTGACCAATCATTTCCATCTCTTAGCTTGCCCTGAGGCGATGAGGCCCTCTTTAAGGTTGCCGAGCACTCGTCGCACTCGAACGTCGGTGAAGAGCCCTGCTCTCGGTGGGACCATCACCGGCGTACTAAGCGCATTTCCTGCACCGAACTTTCCCGCCACAGGGCGCTCCTGGACGTCTAACTCAATCTA
Source organism: Aphelenchus avenae (assembly GCA_020875895.1). Lineage (NCBI taxonomy): Eukaryota > Metazoa > Nematoda > Chromadorea > Rhabditida > Aphelenchidae > Aphelenchus > Aphelenchus avenae. The sequence goes on from JNEY01000019.1 coordinate 436,803, forward strand.
ATTTCCCGCGTCGCTTCTCAGCGCAGCGCAGCTGATGCTTTCGCCGGCTTGCTTGCGTCGTCGCTCACTTACCGACGCTGCGGCGCGTGCCGTTTTCATTTTCACACCTCCTCCTCGGGGACCCATTTGCGGCTTGCGCGTCGTCAGCGATGGCCTCGTTCGTGTCCGGTGCGTGCCGAAATTCGTTCTCTGACTAAGTGGGCAACTTGAAAAGTTCAACGAGTGGGCTCCATGTGTTTCAGCCAAGGATGCGTCTAATACATGCGTTTAGGTTGCACTCATTGACTGGTTGTGTAAACGTGACCGCCCTCTTCCAGTTCACCTTTTTAGCCTCAACCGACCATCGTAGCAACGAGACAGAGATGAGCGTGTGGAAGGGTACTAGTCGTGTATGGCAGTGAGGGGTCAGACGATTTTGCCGTTCTCCAAGAGTTCGTCCCACCGGACTATTAGGTTTGGCTTGTAGGTCGGTTTTAGGTAGGCTTTGCATATCACTAGGATTTACTGACGAACGCCGCAATAGTGTTCTCAAAGACTCTCTGAAGCAAACAGAATGATAACGTCGTATTCCGGCTTAGTTCTTTGCATTATTGTCCCAGTGTTTCTGTGAATATCGGTACCGGCAAAGTCAGCAAGTTGAGCATATCTCGATCCGGTCCGGCATCGGATACTACGCTCTCATTCAAGTCATACTACGAGCATTGTTGTCGCTCAGCTCATTCGTACCCTGACACTTCTTCTAGTGCAACAAAAGCGTTCAAGTAGCATCGGATAACCCCCTGCGCCGCACTCGTTAGCGCATTCCGCGACTGTTTCTTACGCGTCGCGTGTTTGCCCACAGCGAGTTGACTGTCCCGGGCCAAGTATCCATGGCGGCCGGGGCCAATTGGTCGGGGATCAGCCTTTCTCGAGCCGGCGGTGACATCCGATCCGAGGCGTTTCGGAAAAGCGTTTTGTCGCCCTCTTTCCTGTGGCCGCTCGAGAGGGGCCTGATAACGCCGACCGACGGAGGCCCGGAGTGAGTGACACACTGTCCGGTAGCGTTTTTCTTCGCTGCACGCAGCGTGTGTCACTTTTGCCGCGTCGCATCGGAGCAACGTAATCGGACACCGCGACGTAGTGCTGCGCACACTGGATAGCCGCACTTCTCGACGACTGTTGTGTTGCGTGTGCGGCGCTGTTACGTGATCGCAAGCATTCTCTTCGAGGCTCGAGAACGGCTTTTGTCATACGAATGTGTGTGGGTCTTTTGAAGGGCAAAAAAAGCGCATCGGCTATAGCTTTAGTTCCTGTTCTCGAGGATGCGCAGGTAGGGAACCATCATCATTCGCATGCTACCTTTGCCGTAACAAATCGGTGTCCTTCGGGGCATACATGCAGCTGCACGCTATGTTTGGTTGCGTCTTGGAAATTCCAATGTGAGTTTAACTTAGTCAATGCCAGTAGCAGTCGGTCATGTTCAACGAAATTCGAGCATTCTCATTTGCTAAGGCTATACCGGACCACTTTATTCTGAGTGGAACATTTTGGATTATCGAGGCCTGCCAAGCTTAGCAGTAGCTTTTCTATATCCATATGCATTCATTATTCGTTGGAAAGTTTTTTCTGCTGCGTACGGCAATGCTGACCAAGAGTATTGTATAAAAATAATTTTGAACGCAGGCAAAAATTTACTCGGAAAAAATTCGCAAAGCGTTGAATACTCGGCTGTGGATTACATTTTTGCATGCATCTTTAGAATCTCCCGATTTTTTGCACCCACCACCCAGTGTCCTTGTGTCCAAACGCCCGCTTCTCCGTGCGTTCATCGCGTCCCACACTTTTCCCACTACTCTCAATGGCCCGTTCTTTGTTCATTCAGCGCAGCAATCGCGTCTGTTAGTCCGCGGACGCTTGTTTTCATTCCCTTGATATCTCGCTCTCCCACTCGGTCTTATCATTGCTGTTCTTTCCAAAATCAGGAGATAGAGGGCGTAATTTATCGGGGCTGGATTCCCTCATTCTCATGCTGATTGACCTTCAGTTTACCAAGTTTTTTCTTCTTCAACTTTGCCGAAATATTTGCGAAGCCCGCGCTGAATGCATAATTTGTGTATTATCATGCCAGGCCCCTAGAATAACTTGTCCAAGATTCTCTTGCATCGTTGTTGACCGTCGTAGTAAACTTTTCTTTCTTGACGCATGCGCTATTGTCGCGCCTCACTTGACGCGCCGCTTTTGTTTGTCGCGGAGTCATTCTCTCCAAGTGATTGCCCTTGTTGTTGCCACAATTGTGTGCTCTCCACCCGTCGTCGCGGTCATTTGTTCGTCCATCTCACGCAACAATTTCGGGGACATGATGCAGTCGGTCAGTTGGTGATGAGTTTCCCACCCTTGTTTCGCCAATGAGTGACCACTAGCGCAAAATAATATATGCTTTGTTGTATGGACCTAGGAATTTTTAAGGCTAAGTTCTCTTATAGCCTCCCCTCCCGTAAACTTTCTTAACTGTTTAGCTTTGCCCGAAATAAGCCGTGTTAACGAGAAAATTGCACCTAGTTTCCTCAAAATTTGCATAAGCCAATTGTGTCTTCCCTTGCCCCCATCCCTTCCCGTTGTTCTTGCAACCCTGGCCCATTTCGCGCATGATTACTCTGGTAATAATCCGCGAACGACACGCGCTTCCCTCGTTTGCATGCGTCCACTTCTCAGTCGCCCATCGCGCGCGGCAGCTGACCTTTTGTTGCCCCATGGCCGCGCCGCTCCTCTCTACGAACTGAGATGGATGTACTCCTTCTCGACGGCCTTCGCCGAAAGTGACACGGACGAGGGCCAATTCAAACCGAGACAAATACGTCCTGACGCGGAAGGCGGCGGCGGTGTCGGGAGCTTATCAGACGCCATAAATCTGTGTTAAGTCCCGCCACTTATGCGCCACTTTTGGGCGACCATCGCCGCAGCTGCGTTCGACGGAATCGCTTCCTGAAGGCGTAACAGTACGATCATTAACGTCCTGACTTCATTAATTTCTACTTTCTAGCTAAGTGCCCAGATTCCTTTGACATAAGCTAATGATTTTGTCCTCTTTTACCGCATCATAAGGTTGTCATCGGCGATATCTGTATGCGAAAATCCGTAAGCATCACCAACGAACGGTACGGATACAGAAACAACTCAATTCGCGCCGCTAGTCTGCATCATGTCCAATGGCGGCCACTGTATTTGCCCACTATTTTCCCGGACCTCCGTCCGTCGACTGTCCATTCCGTCCGTCATCGCGGCTATTAGCCTCACGAACCGCTCAAATCGGCGCCATCCGGCACCAACGTCCAGCGGACGACAAGCCGTCACATTTTTTTCTGTCCGTCGCTTCCGCATTTTGTGGCGGCGGTGGTCAGTCAAGTGGTAGCCATAAGTGTCGGCCGATTGACATGCTTCTGTCCCGGATCCTGCCTTGTTTGGTCCGTTTGCCTTGTAAAAACGCGTCTTGAATTCCCCGGACCGCTGGACGCTACGGCAAGAAGAGACCCCGGGGGTCTGTAGTGTTAACTTAGCGGAATTTAAGCCCCAAAAACTACAGAAGTGTTTAAATTACCAATAGTTCGTGAAGTTCCGATGCCTGTCTTACCTGCGCTGGTTCTTTTAGACGTTGACTAAGCCTAGCCATATGTGATAAATATGCATGAGCCATTTGTATTTCCGCCGTTCGTCAAGTGATTCCCTCGCAGGTGAATCATGCCAGTCAGCATCCTTCTTTTCCGGGGTGAAGCAATGCTTTCTTTTCCACTACTTGGTTGTAATGTGAGCGCGAGATTCTCATGGGCATGCTTGGGGGTCCCACAAGTTTTCCTCTATTTTGACTGACTGATAGGTAACCTCGACTCGTGAATCAGTCGTTGTACTCCTCAGCTTCATTTCGTCTCCTCTTGTTTTAGTCAACTGACTAAGTCATAGAGCAGGTCGTTCGCTGAGGTTCCTTAAGCATTACCGCATTCCCGTTCCTTTACGTACATTATTACGCATTATGTTTTGGCCCGCCATTTCTCTCCGCCTGCGACGTATTGTTTGCCGATCTGTCCGTGGCACTCAATCTCATTCCGTTCCCTCAGCGAGATCAGCGCCGAAGCGATTAAACATCCTGGCCCCTCGTTGCTGACGAAACTTATCAATCAAGCCTCCCGGTCGGCGCGATCGCACGGGATCCCGCTCGGCCGATGGCGGTGCTTTTTCTTCATATATCCTCCCGCTAGACGCGAATGCTTTTATCATATGTTTGCATCCTCCTCTGCTGCATTCTCAGGAGCTCCCGCTTGTGCATGCCTGCCCGCCGTTCCATGCCGTTGCGTTCGTGGGGTGAACGCCGCCGCAGGTTTATTAATGATTGGATTAGGCAACGCTGACAGTCTAAACGTATCCCCAGCCGTTCGGAATTGCCGAGCGCCAAGTGTCTCCTCAACACCGGGCCAATTTGTTTGCGAGACTAACGAGACTCGGTAGTGTTTTCTAAGCAGCGGCGTTTGTGTTTGTCTAGCAACCTCTGAGAAAACTGCGGCTAAGCAAATGCCAACCTAAAATATGCTGAGAATTGCTTAAACGATTGCAGATGAGTAGCGCAAAGATACGTATGAAGAGTGGAAACAACTTTACTGCTGCTGTTGTGATCTCCTCGTTCTCTTCCAGTCATTGGTGTAATTGCAAACAATTACTAATTGCCGATAGCTTTTTGCATCGTGCGAGGTGCAAATCGTATTCCCTTGGAGCGATTGAGTCTGAGCACGGCACCCACGCGAGAACCGCTTTGCTGCATCCAGCTTTAATGCTTAACTTTAAGAGTTCTCTAGAAGCGTCGAATCATAATTTTACGAAGCACTCGTCGAAATATTTGGAGTTTGCTCAACTTCATAAGAGCGATCTTTTTTACCCTGACTCATGGCATCTGTCTCTTTATTGGCCTTTTACACTGTGATCTCTCTTACGTCTTCCGCGTTTTTTTATGCTGACCCGTTTTTCCCTCTACTGAATAGGCTAATTTCAGCAGCCTCAGCGGGCAGAAGGCACCGACGCGACGCTAGACGGCGAGCGCATCAACACCGCCGCCGTGCTGTGCCTTTCACGTGATCGACGCGTCTCTTGCGGCTGTGAACGCGCCTTATCACCGCCGCCGTTGTCGCCAAACTGACTCGACGCTTGTGCTGCATAATTCGCCGTGCGGTTCCGCTAGAGTTGACTACTGAATCAGCCGAGGACTGACCCTGAGGCCGAAACGCAATGACCGCAGCAGAGGACGCGGAGAAGGTGAAAGTCTCCGTGCGCGTGCGTCCTTTCAACAAAAGAGGTAGGTTGCAGAACGCATAAAGCATAAAAGCTGAAATCGTAAATTTTTCAGTTTATTGAATCTCAGCATATTAAATATCATTCCTTTACGCTTCTTTCCCGCCTCACTGCCCTCTCAAACACCCTCGCTGAGCCCAGCGGTTATGATTGACATTTTCCCAGGAGACACCCGGCGGGACCACCAATTCGTCCCTCCGAGTTTATCTCCTTCGTAGTTATTCCCACTGGCGCCATTTGTCCGCGGCATATTATTACGACACTCGTAAAGCCGCAAACGCCTGCTCCGGGATGTCATTCACCTCCGTTGACACGTGATTTACGAGCGGGCCGTCTCAGGAGACGAAAGCGGGATCAAACTCATACGCACAGAGAAAAGAAAGCAAGGGTTCAAGCTTGGCAAATACCTGTTTATGAAAAGAAGGAACTTTAAAATAAAACATTGATAAATGTTATAATAATGCCTGACATGCAAGAATCTGAGCCTACGCCTGATCGAATCAACTTTTAGAGCTCGACCTGAAGACGAAATGTGTCGTGGACATGAGCGCAGCGCAGACCTTCCTTCACCATCCGGCCGAAGAGTAAGTTGAACGTTTAACAGAAAAGTGTGCATGATCATCTTTTCCCTTTAGAAAGGAGCCGAAGACGTTTGCCTTCGACCACTGTTTCGAATCGTGCGACCCGTCGGCATCCAATTTTGCAAGTAAGTCATCAAAACGCCAACGGACGCGTAAATTTTTAACTTAGGCCAGGAGCATGTCTTCGACACGATCGGCGCTGGCGTCGTTGAGAACGCTTTCGGCGGCTATAACGCATGCATATTCGCATACGGACAGACAGGTCAGTCCACCTTCGAGGGCAACCCATCAACGTCTCTTGATTTAGGCTCTGGAAAGAGCTACACGATGATGGGCTCGTCGGAGAACCCGGGTATCATTCCGCGCCTCTGCAACGCCATCTTCGAGAAGATCGAGAAGGAGACGGACGACTCGACCAGCTTCAAGGTGGAGGTCTCCTACATGGAGATCTACAACGAGAAGGTCCGTGACCTGCTCGACCCGAAAAAGTAGGTGCAGAAAAGTTCTGAGGTTACCTAACCTTTCTTATTCAGCTCCTCAAAGCGACCATTAAAGGTACGCGAGCACACCATTCTCGGTCCAATGGTCGACGGCCTCTCTGTGCTGGCGGTCTCGTCCTATGATCAAATCGCGCGCTTGATGGACGAGGGCAATAAGAGCCGTACCGTCGCAGCGACAAACATGAATGCCGAGAGTTCGCGCAGCCACGCAGTGTTCACCATTCGGCTGACGCAAATAATGTCGGATGCGGAGAATTCGGTAAGGAATAATGGTCCAATAGGGCGCATCGAAGACATTCTCCTTTTTCAGTTCACGGGCGAGAAGGTCGCAAAGATCTCATTGGTGGACCTGGCGGGTAGCGAGCGAGCGCAGAAGACCGGTGCAGTGGGCAAGCGTCTCGAAGAGGGCGCCAACATCAACAAGTCCCTCACCACGCTCGGCATGGTCATCTCGGCGTTGGCGGAGCGCACCGGCAAGAAGGAGCGCTTTGTGCCGTACCGCGACTCGGTGCTCACCTGGCTCCTCAAGGACAACCTGGGTGGCAACAGCAAGACGGTCATGATTGCGACCATCTCGCCATCGGCGGATAATTATGAGGAGACGCTCTCAACGTTGCGATACGCAGATAGAGCCAAGAAGATTGTGAACCATGCCGTCGTCAACGAGGTACGCATGCCTTCGTACATAGTGGGCTGCCGATAGCGGTAGCGGTCATACGACCGAAAGTTGCCTTAAACGCCCACAAATACAGCGAAGCTCATCTACTTACTAATTTTAGGACCCTAACGCGAAGATAATTCGCGAGCTGCGCGAAGAAGTCGAGACCCTGCGGCAGCAGATCAGTCAGAACCAAGAGCGTCAAAATGTACGTTTCCGCCTTCTTCACCTTACCTTGGGCCTACTACCATTTATCCAACTCTTGCAGGAGGCCGAAGAGCTTCGCGAACGTCTGGCCGAATCCGAGCGCCTTGTGGAGATGATGAACAAGTCGTGGGAGGAGCGCCTGCGCGATACCGAGCAGCTGTCCCAGGCCAGACAGAAGGACCTTGCGGAAATCGGCATCTGCGTTGCGGAGTCAGGCATAAAGGTGGAACAGGACCGCTTCTACCTCGTCAACCTGAACGCCGATCCGAGCCTCAACGAGTTGCTAGTCTACTACATCAATGTAAGCAGAGGCCTTAGAATGTGTCCTTGTTCACTTATAAGAGTCAAATGCTCCATCTCTTTAGCAACGTGCCGTCATCGGTAGCGCAGAGCAGTCGGAACCGGAGGCATCAGATGGCAAGGTGGACTTTGTGCTGCAAGGACTCGGCGTCCACTCACGCCATGCTTTACTTGAGGTGCTGGAGGATGATTCCGGTCGACCGCGACTCTTCATCTCGCCCCTAGCGGAAGGAGCAAGGTACGGAATTTTTACTAAAGTCAACAGAAAGACAATATATCGTTCCACGGAACATTATCCTCAAGCTCTTTCTCGAAAGCTGGAGTCATTTGTCTCTAGTCTAAGGCTATGCCGGCGGGTTCTTGCTTTAACTCGGCCTTCGTCCCTCGTACTGAAGCATGACTCTTCGTAAATTACCTAACAGTCTCTACGAACCGGTCGTATCATTGCCTTCGCACAATGTCGTACTGACTTCGTTCATTGCTCATGGCCTCGTGTGTTTGACACGTTAGTAGACATCATCGGACAATTCCTCCACAGTTTGTCACAAGACAGTTTGAATGAGTCGGTTTTTAAATTCGATCTTCTCATCCCAAATGCATGCCAAGTAACCTCTAGCTTTTTACAAGGCATGGATAGATGGTATGGATACGGAGCTTCACGAAGGGGAAGCATTCGGAAAAGGATTGCCCCTAGAACCACGAGTGCCCCGCACAAGCCCACTACCCATTTGTCGCATTTCCTCCGGCATAATACGGCCGTCTTCATGTCAAAATGACACCTACTTTCTAACGATCCATCATCTTCTAGCGTCCTGCAAGAGTCGTCTTTAACCACACTCTAGCCCCGCTTTAGTTTCGCGGCAAAACATCCGTCACGTGACAGCAGTTGACTTCTCATGGCGTCCCTTTAGGATCTGCGTGAACGGACGGCAAGTGGAGCAGCGCACGGCGCTGCGCAACGGCTACCGGCTGCTGGTCGGCAACAACCACTTCTTCCGAGTGAATTGCCCCAGGGACGTGCCGCCGCTGCTGGCGCAGCAGCAGGACACAATGAGTGCTGCAGCAATGTCCGCCTCCATGACCGCGTCCACGACTTTCGACGAGGCGTCCTTCTACGACTACGACCGCGCGTGGCTCGAGGCGAATGCGGACGGAACGGACACTAATCCCATTTCCTCCGCCGTCGACCAGTACATCGAGCAGATCGCCATCAAGCACCAAGTGAGTCCACTCTCCTCGCTTGCTTTACGATGCCCGCATGACCATTTACCGTTATGCTACCATTATTGCATTTTGAAAAAAAACATTTCATTCGAACTCAAGCTGACATGAAGGCTTCAAACTGGGTTTATAGCTCCTTGAATGAAGCGCCTTCTCGGTAAAAAACGATGATCTGATATTTGAGGAGGGAACCGGCTCAAAGCTCAAAGCTTTCCGGTGGTACGTTCTTTCCGGTGGGTCCCTACCCGTAGGGTTCCCCAGGGCGAGCCTAGTTATATCAGCTTTTTTTGTCGAAAGACTTGGAGCCTTTGTTGATGGCGAAGGCTCTCGTTATCCTTCTCCTGTGTCCAACGCGTAAAACAATACATACGTGAGTTCGTTCTTAGTCTTTTCCTAGTTCGTCGGAGTGTCCAGACTGCAGGCTTAGTTTTCGCTGTTGAGAGTCAAAAGCGCTTTGTCCTTCTCCTTCAACCTTTATCACTGCCAATATCTAGATTGACTTTTAAGCTAACTGTGTTACGCTCAGTTCCTTCTCCATCTGTCAAAAAGCAGCAACGGACGCCACACAAATGGCCAGAAAAATGGCTGGTGGGCGGCGGTTTAGCTGGCCACAAATGAAGGCGCATCCTCCGAGAGAAACAGATAGCGTATGGCCCAGGAAAAGACTCTTAATCTGGCTGCCGCGGGTTCAAGCCCCGCATCGGGCTAAGCGTTTTTTACAGTCAGGGCACGCATCCTAGCAACCATGGGCACTTTAACCGGCGGATTTTTCCAGTGTTTGGTTCTTTTTTCTAAGCTAACACGAGGAGCACGTTGATTCTTAGAATGATTTGATCTGATAACTTCGCTGATCATGCAAGCATGACCGATTTAAACAATCGTGACTTTAGGAGGAGAAGCAAGCGGCGCTGGAGAAGCAGTACGAGGAATTCGAGCGATACCTGCACGGCCTTGCACAGACGTAAGTACACTTCATATCAGTAACTACTTAAACGTTACCCGCTTTCCAGGCTGCAAACGCCGTCCACTCCGATGACCCCTGCGACGGGCATGATGTCCGCGATGACGCCCATAGTTGGGACACCGAGTTGTCATTTCCCTCCGGTCTCCTTCCCGTCGATGCCGCGCAACGCCGACAAGTCCAAGTTCTTCAAGTGGGCGCAACGGAGGGAGGAGCTGTTCAAGGAGAGCCTGAATCGATTAAAAACCGAGATCGTGAGGGCGAATGCGCTGGCTCGCGAGGCGAACATGATCGCGGAGGAGCTGTGGGGACAGCGACGTGGGCTGACCCACTACGACGTGACGTTGCAGATCCCCGCTGCAAACCTGCGGCCATCGAAGATAAAGGTAGTGTTTTCAAAAAATTCATGAAATACTTTTTTGCTTGTTTTAGCATAACATATTTTCTGAGGTCTCCCAAAATAAAATATGCGAGAAATATAATTTTTCTGCGTTTCAGGCGGGCAACTCCGTCTGCGAGCCGGTGATCGTCGTGAAGCGCAACGGAATGTCCGGCTACCAGCTCTGGACCATGGAGCAGCTGGAGAACCGCCTGGTGGACATGCGCGAGATGTACAGCGATCGCATGTGCACACGTACCAGCGGTGGCGTCGCGTGCACCTCGGCATACGAGGAGGACACCACCCCGGAGAGCAGTGGCCTCGGAAGTGATACTTCAAGCGGAGCCGAAGAGGAGGAGACTGCGTCGCACTCGCTCATCGACACTCTCTTTGAGAGCCAGGTGCGCTGGGCTTAAAGTCTTTCCCAACTACTTGAGCTGGTCTAGGAGAAACACACGCTAATCGGAGTTGCAAACGTCTTCCTGGAGGTGCTCTTCCACGAGCTGCGCCTCGACTACCAAGTGCCGATCATCAGTCAGCAGGGAGAAGTATGCGGAAAACTTCACGTCGAGGTCCGTTTCCACAAATTTTTGGTATAGTAGTCAAGTCGACTTTTATAGATATACCGCTTGCCGGATGCTCCAGTTGACTCAATGGCGGATTCGACAGACTCCTTGGAATCCGGGTCTTCGAGCGGAAGAACGGTGAACTCGAGCGCGTTCTGTGAGTCGGATGTCGGAAACGGCTTCCTCGGACGCACGATCCGATGTCGGGTACGGCCGCCGGAATGTTTTCACACCTGCAAACATCCCACTTAAGGTTCGAATAAAGCGCGCCAGTAACTTGCCATCTACGCTGTCGCACTTCGTCTTCTGCCAGTACTCCTTCTTCAACATCAGCGAGATGCTCGTGGTGGCACCGTGCGTCGAGGAGCATGCCGCCGACAAGCGCAACGGCAAGGGTGGCAAATGCGCCGGAAGGCCGACTGTTGCTCAGCGCGCGCCAGCCACCAGCTTTAAGTTTGACCACCAAAAGGTGCATTGACGAGGAGTTGGTTACAACCTAGTCGTTAAATTCTAGGACTTTACCGTTACCGTCACCGAAGAGTTCCTCGAGTACGTCCAAGAGGACGCTCTCTCCATCGAAGTTTGGGGCCATCGCAGCGCAGGATTTGACGCGGACTCGCCGGTGGAAGAGTGCGCATCGGCGCTGGATGTAGCACAAAAGCAGAAGAGCTTACAGGAACGATGGGCGGAGGTGACGCGTCGCATTGAGCTCTGGGTGGACATCAAAGAGCTCAACGAGAATGGCGAGTACTCGAGCGTTGAGGTCAGTGCCTTTGTGATAATCACCGCGTTTACCTCGAAATTCAGGTCAGCAACTCGTCGGAGGTCGCCACCGGTGGTGTCTACCAGCTCAAGCAGGGCCAACAGCGGAGGATATCGGTGCGAGTGCGCTCAATTCCCGAGCGTGGTCAGCTACCGCTTGGCTTTTCCGACATTTCCTCTGTGGCGGTCGGATCGATGGTGGTCCGCGAGGACAGTGAGAGACCACTGGACAGCTACCAGGAAGCCGACCTCGACCGGATTCGAGAGCAGTGGTCCCGGGCGTTGGTCGAGCGTCAGCGGTATCTCGAGGCTCAGATCAACACGCTCTCGGCGAAGTCCTCCAGTAGTGGAAAGTCCCAGGCAGAGATGGAACGAGAGCAGTCACTCATTAACCAGTGGGTCTCGTTGACGGAGGAACGGAATGCGGTATCCGTGCCTACGCCGAATTCGAACATTCCCGGTGCTCCCGCCGACTGGGATCCACCGCTCGGAATCGAGAATCACGTGCCCGTAGTGTACCTCGACCTTAATGGTAACCTTAATAACACTGCTAGACGGGTGGTTTATTTTGGTAAATTTAGCTGAAGAACTGGCTGCGGCCGACGACGCATTGATGGGCTATGAGGAAGCGCCATCCGCGAAAATGGCCGGGCTGAATTCGGCGCTGCCGTTCGAACGCTTCGAACAGATGGTCCTGCTACCGGTGCTCGAGAAAGACACAGTTGAGGTATGCTACTTACCGTCAATGTTGCATTTGAAGGAAGTCGATGTTCTCTTCAGACGACCGCAACGTGTTCCTGGGACAGTTCGATCCATGCGTGTACGGCTCTCAACCGACCACCGACGGGCAACGAGCTCGTCTACGGCGTGATCCGAGTCACGGTCCGATTGTCACATCCATTCTCGGTGGACCTCATCTTGCGAAAGCGGATCTGCCTCAACGTTTTCAAGAAGCCGAGCCTTACCGAGCGGCTTATGCGACGGATAGTGGGATCCGTAAGTAGTCTACGCCCGAGCAGCTTTGACGGTTTGATTCCAGGGAACCATCACCGGAACTGGCATCTGCTACGATGTGGTCGCACACGTGCCGAAGTCCTCGCTCGACATGGAAGACCGTACGTCACTTGCTATGATGGCCGCTCGGCACACGGCTTCTGCGGACGAGGAGGGACCGTCGGCGCATGCAGGAAGCCCGGCATCCAAGTCGCAGTCCTCCTACATCGAGGCGTACACAAAGTCCATCCAAGCGGTCGAGTGGATGCTCAAGTTGGACCGATTGCGGCAAGAGAGCGCCATGTACAACATGCTCTCAAAGTGGATACCGTCTAAAGGTGATGGGTTAATGCTCCATGTTTAGACAAGAGCGAGCCCACCGACTGAGCGTCTACGGCACGCCTTCGCAAAGCTTCCGCATGAAGCGAGCTGTTTCGCTGCCAAACACGATCAACAACGTAAGCGGCTTTGCGCATTGCCACTCAGAGATGACGATCGTTTAGGTTGCTCTCCCGCCCATTCCTCCGCGTCTATCCGGGCAAGGAGTGACGCCGACACAAAATGGGCACTCCGAGGTGTCAGCCGTGACAAACCGCCTCATGGAAATGTCCACGTCCGCGTCGTCGGGATACGCTTCAATGGGTAGGCTTTGCGGCATCCAAGCTTTCGCCGGGAAACTAACCGATTTGAGCTTTCTGTCTCGTTTCCTTCCAGGAGCACCGTTTTCCGAGATCTATCGATTAATTTTTAAGAGTTAATTACGCCTGAAACATTCTTGAGCGTTCTCTTTGACTTCCCACGACACACTCTTGGTTTGCAGCACGTCCAACGTCTTTGAACCTGAAAAGCACGATGCGTTTCTCACAAAGTAACTTTTCGTGTCGTCTCTATGTCCTCGTCGTAAAGTGGCGTCGCCAGGAGTGTCGTCGCATTTTTGTTGTGTCACCGGTCGTTCTCAGTTATTTTCATGTCGCCTTCTACTGACAATTTAACGATACATTCAATTTGTGTGAGCTGAAAGTCATCGCATACTGTCGCGCGGCACAGCGGTGCCCTAGCTAACTGCTTAACTTCTACGAGCGCAGATACGTCGTAGCTGAAGCGTCATACTGTCGTTCAGCTAGCATCGTGCTTCCGTACATCAAGCGTTACGCTACCCACCTGACGATCGAAATTTAGTGAGCAGCTTCGTAAGTCCGCCGACGGAGCAAGGCAACACGAAGCTCACTGGAATCGACGAGGAGCAGCTCTACTGCGAAGTATACAGATGCGAGTAGTCTCTCGGATAACAAGGGCCGTTTAGAGCAAAGAGCCCGTGAGGTCGTCGACCGTGCCCGAGACGCTCCACTCAACGACCGCTAATGGGCACTTTGTTTCCAAGATGGTAAGCACGATCTTCGCCAGCATGCGAGTGTAACCTTCCGCTTAGATGCCGCGCCTGCTCGACTCGGACTCGTCGCTCTCTATCGAGGACACCCTCAACGGCAACTCGCTGCTGTCGTTGCCCACCGACGGATCCTTCTCGTGCACGAACCGACTCTTCGAGCGCTCGGACGACTCGCTGCGACGTCCCGCGAATAACAACACGTTACCGCCGCTGCCGCCGCGCGGCCAGAACTGACCCACCAAAGCAAACTTCGCATTTCCTCCCAGTGTCCCACAAAGATTCGGTGCTGTTCCCATAGTGACCCCATACAAAATGTGATTGTACCAGTTGTGATTGATCTCCTTCTTGACTCCCTAATTACTTCTTTGATTGACTCTCTCGTACGAATGTGACTAGACTTTTGGCTTATATTAGACGGTCATAGTGCTAATCGCCGGGCGATTCCTGTGCATTGTACTCCCCTTCCCGTACCCAGCCGTTCCTGTGAATGCACAGTCTAGAACTTGCCATTTAAAGAAGAGGAAATGTTCTCCTGAACTGTGCTTAAATGTACTGATTTATTTGAAGAAGAAGTTATAAAGCTCTCGATAAAAGAAGGCAAAGAAACGAGAACAGGCCAAGAGTGTACACAAGCACTCGCTCCGGAAGCGTGGTAAGAGGTAGGTAGGTTAGCAGGCAAATGAGGCTCTGGAAGCGAACGCATTAAGCGTTTATGAGGCTCTGGAAGCGAAAGCTTAAGGCGGAGCGGAGCGCCATGGTGGGCGGAAATGATTATCGAGCCTTTTTCAAAGGTGGGCCCCTATTTGAAACCCAATAAGAAGCATTTAAAGTGGAGCTAACTGTAGCACCTTTGATGTGTCTTCGACGTCGTCGTGTGGTCCTTGCTATGGATCGGGGCTGTATCGTCATTACGGACGTCAGTGCACGAGCGGTGGGTTACGGGCTGTAAAGCAGTCTGTAATTGTAAAATGTATTACGGCTTCGTAAAATGTATTGCGGATTTACGGAACGGGATATGGTACGCCGTCCTTAGCGCCTACAGTGTAACGAGGAAAACTAGAGTAACCTCGGAACTGGGCTGCAGTACAAGTCATCGTAGTGAATCACGCAACAAATGTCTCTCTCACTTTGTGCATAGCTATCTTAAGCAAAGACGTTCCCGACCAATTAGACTTACAATACAACCACTTGACTTCTTATGGTTCCTCTGGGCAATACAATAAGAAAAAATATCTGCTAGCGGAGACCACCACCGGACTCATTTGGGACTCAGTTAACTTGAATCTTAGACATTAACTATCCGTGTCTGCGTTTGAGCTGAAGATTGAGCTCGGAGCACTCCAGCCTGACACCACGAATTCGCTGCTCTGTGGTCACACTTTCCACGAAATGCATCACAACGTGGCTAGGAGGGTATGAGAAGCGAACCTGCCCCTTTGTGGACTTCAGTGCGAAAACGACCACCTGGTTGAAGTGCGATTCGATGTTCCGGACCACGATGCAGATTCTACTGGATCTAGCGATCTTCCTGGCCAATGTGATGTCGACCGTCTGGCGTCTCTCAGGCGGCGCATGGAAATTGTAAGTGCGACGCATTGTAGTTTCCAAGGCATACCTCGCTTCCGTTTTCGCTGGTAGGCGAATGTAAACATCTGTAAATGAGCGGACGGCCGATGCCAACTCACTTATTTAGCTTTCTAAGAGTGATGCGGACAGTGATGTGGATGAGGACGAACCGATGGACGTCGAACTACTGGACTTCCCCGTTTCTCGAGTGCTCGGCTTCTTCAGACTGGTTCCCGGCCGCGACTTTGATGCTCATTTAATCACAGTCCTCGTCACCAGCGTGCTCGTTGCCATATTCATGCCGGCTGCTATCGCCCTTCGGCCCTTCGGCAACAACAAAGAAATTGCGCGGACCGTGTATATAGTAAGTATGACTCAATTTTTCCTTTCGGTGGTCACCACGTTTAAGTTCTGGTCCAACAACTGGCCGTACTCTTCCCGAACTGTCGTCGGAACTCGAAATTTCACGTTCATGCATGAATTTTGTATGTCTCGTTTTCTCCGTGATTAGTTTTCCATACCTGAATGAAAATGACGCAGTTTACTCCTTCCTCGCTCTTCAGTTTTATTACCGTATTGCATTCTCGCTCGTCTATTACCTCTGCTTCGATGTCTGCCTCAACTGTGAAAACCCAATTTACTGCTATAACGAATGAATTCATGCTTGAAGGCATGCGAATGAATTCATGCTTGAAGGCATGCGACGGATTGCGTGTTACTTTACTTTCGATTGACCGACAAAACGAAAGCCGAGTTATGGGCGTGTCCGAAACAACTTATGACCCGTCAAAGTTCATGCTAAATGGGCAATAGAAATAAATATATGTTTAGGTCTAAACTTTCGCGCATCAGTCACGTAAAATGGCGCTGGCGACCCATCACCGACACGCGCGCTCAAGTAGGAGGCAGCCGTTTTCTTGTGCGCCCATTGCGAGGACGTGTCCTCATAACGTCTTCGTTGTCCTCCCCGTCTACCGCACACTACACCTTCTCGCTCGGCGGTTTTTGGACCCAGTTTCCACCCGAAATAAAGGTCGCCATCCGGCAGCCGTATCGTCCTGACACTCCTCTTGCACCGCACTGTCGTACCGTACTACGATACGTCCCGTCCTGGAAACGCTATAAAGCGTCAAATTAGTAGAAATTTTCAGGAACTCTTATTCTACAACCCAAAATACGGAACTAGTACAATGGAAGGTAGGAAGTAGTATAGCACAGGCAGATTAGACCTAAAGCTAAAGGAGCTTTTGATGAAAACTGCGGGAAAATGTTACTCAAAGCCTTCCCAGGTCTACGTACTAGTCTCCCACCTATTTAGTAATCCGTACCGTACTGACCCCCCTCGCACCGTACTGCCATACCGACACGATAACTGTACGAGTGCCAATCTTTAGTGTAAAGCCACACATTAGTGTAAAGTCTGCGTAGCGGCGTGACTACTGAAAACGAGTAAAAAAACCTTTATTTTCCGCACTTCCATTCAGAGGTTACAAACCAGTGTGAGGCAAAAAGGCAAAACAAAGTGTATTCTTTGGTGATCCGCATAAATGAGCTGACATCGTCGATGTGTTAGTGGCGTCTTCGGTCCCGGTCCGGCGACCGGTCTCTTCTTCTGCGGTCCTCTCGTTCCGGAGACCGGTCGCGGTCCCGCTCGCTTCTGGACCGATGCCTGGCGCCGTCTCGGTCCCGCTCTCTCCCGTTGGGCTCTCGGTCCCGCTCTCTTTCCGGTGTCTCCTTGCTGTGCTTCTTGTGCTTCGAGGAGCGCTCCTCCTTCTCCTTGGATGACTTCGACGATTTCTTCTCCTCGTGGTCCTTCGATTGCGAGCGCTTTTTGAGGCCCTTGGCGATCTTTTCCTCCATCTGGTCGACGAGCTTCTTGCGGTACTTCGCGAGTTCCTCGTCGATGTTGGGGCACTTCTCACTCTCGAGCTCGTCCTGCAGCTTCAGCACTTTCACCTAAAAGTCACCACGTAATGTGCCGAAAAAATGGAAGAAACGCTAGCGATGTCGGTCGGTTCGCAGGTAAACTGACCTCAATCTCTCGTAGCTGCTTTCTTCGCTCCTCGTTGTACTCTTGGTCCTGGCTGCTGGTATCTTCTTGGCTGCTAAATGTACACGTTAAAACGGATGGTCTTTGTCTGAAATACCTTGACTCCGTTCGACCGGGAGTTTCGTTCTCATCGGCGTTTGTCCTGCCCGGAGTGGTGTCCATCGGCTCGCCATCGATGTCCTCGTAGTCGTTCGAGGCGACAGGCATGTCCTCATCGAGTGGCACGCCTCCATCGTTATCGTCGTCCCACTTCCCGGAGGTGATCTTCACTTCGTTCTCGATGCTCACCTGGAATTCAAGATTTAGAGACGCAACAGGCAGTCTAAGCTTATGCGTGAAATTCAAATACGTTTTATCCTAGTGCAGCAGCGGCATGAAAGATTTCATGCTTACCGTGCTCCATTCCGTGATGGGCTTGAATGCTGGCTCCTTGGCGGGTTTCTTTGCCGGCGGCGACTGGAACCCGTCGTCCTCGAGCGGCATGCCGTCTATGTCGTTCTCCAGTGCATCCAGCGGCTTTCCGTCAATGTCCTCTTCGTCGTCGTCGTCCCCGCCCACCGCGACCTGATCCGGCTTGAAGAGCCCGAGGAAGATGTTCTGCAGGTTGATGAGCACGTCCGTGGGGTAGATGGAGTTGTCCTCCCACATACGGAAGCAGAGCATCACTCGCTGGCGGAACTGCTCCGCCTTTAGTCGGCTCTCGATCCTCTCAAGAGTCTGGTTGAGCGCAACGAAGATGTCGACGAGTCGGTCGCTGAAGAACTGACGGTAGTAGAAGACGTCGCGGACGCGGGCGCCGCAGTTCGCGAGTATATCCGACACCAGGTACATTCGAGCGATCTGCAACGGAGAGTTTTTAAGATAGCGGCAGAGAGCAACGTTTTCGTACTAAGATCGGGAACCGGTAGCCGTACCGTACTGACCTCTCCCATACCAAACTCCGTATCGTACCAGTACCGTACGGAACTTACCTAGTACGATACAGTAGGGGCAGAACTAGTGCTATTTCTCGAGAAAAGCCGTATCGTACTCAGTACTGGATGGACCCGCCGTATCGTACTCCGTACCGGTACGGGTCGTAATACGGTACGGCTGCTGATCTTTATTTAGTAGGACCTCGACCTCGACCTACCTTTTTGTGGAACGGCACGTCTTTCTCCATGATCGAGTCGACTATGTACCGCACGATTTCCTTTGCGCAATCCGCGTGCTCCACACACCACATCGTCGCGTCGCCCACCGAGGTCTTCTCCGGGATGACGTTGTGCAACAACTCCGACAACTCCTTGCGTTCTTCGGACGAGAGGACCCCGCGCTTCTTCGTCGACCTTGGCGGCGAGACCGACGAGCGTCGGTTGCCGTTGACGTGCTCAGACTCGCTTGAATGTCGCCGGCGTTCTCTTGACTAAATCCGAGGCATTTTTCACGTTCTGGAAAGCTTTCACTTACTCTGTCCCTTCGATCTACTCGGTCTCTGCTCTCGCGGTCCCTCGTCATCGACACTTGCCGTCTTCTCGGCTGATAGGCGGTCTCGTAGAGCGCAGGCGGCATCCCGTTTGAGAAGAGGGCGTGAGGCGGCGGCTCCCACCAGGATCCCATATGGAACATCCGGAAGCGTTCCAGGCGCCACTTGTAGCGGTCCTCGCCCTGAAGCACCGAGTAGAGCTTCCAGCGGTAGTAGACGTGCGTCGGGTGGTGGTTGTCGTAGAGGAATCTAGGCATGTAGTGATTCAAAGGTTGAAATGAAGTTGGTGGCATACCTGAACATTGGGTTCGGCCGCTCCTTCGCCATTATCATCGCTTCGAACTGCGGCCCTTCGCGCACCACGAACTCAATCATTCGGTGGATAAGCATCAGGAGGGGTCTAAAATGATTCGCAGTAGGTGAGAAGAACACTAGTGCGTCAATTTTGCGATTCTCGCCGAATCACAACAAGTTTTCGTAGAAACAAGGCTTTGATATTTCGAAACGTTTCAGCCGCAAATGCAAGCGAAATCAAAATGATGGGATGCGGAGGTGTTTGCTGCTAAGTTCCAAATTTAAAATACGTTGAGTGGTCAGCTAGTACATTTTTTATTTTGTCTGTGCTCCATCAACATCCAACAAGTAAAAATAACATTAAACGTTAACCCTATTGTCCGGAAGAAAGCTCACCTTTCCGTGGGTATGACGACGCGCACGACAGCATTAGCAAGCATCTACATAGTGGCAGTTGAGTGCATGGCTGTCAACAATGGGCTTCTACACGGCAACATACTTTGTTGTAGTCCGCCGAGAGCTCCGGCTGATTCGGAGGCAGTGGGGCGCCGAGCGCCGGGAGCTCCTTATACTTGCGCAGGAAGCGACGCAAGTCGTTGGGACGCGGTCTGGCGTTGAAGGGCAGTCCGGACGGAGGGTCGGGCATGGAGAGTTCCCGCAGCGCCGGAGGAATGTAGAAGGGCTAAACGTGTCTTGCGAAGGCATGAACAAGAACGTGGACTCTTACTGTTGGCGGTATTGGTACCGGTTTCGCCCAGGAGACGCGCAGCTCGCAGCCCTTGACCCTCTCGCCGCCCATCGCTTTCACTAAAACACAAAATTGTGCAACAAAGTTTGCTACCTTCCCGACAACTGCAAACGCGCGTACTTGCTCTTTCCGCGTCCGTGCGTGCCATGTAGGCAATGAACCCGCATAGGTGTTCTCGTCGACGTTCTTCGTCGTGTCGCGGGTAGAGAATCTTCGCAGAGGCCAGTGGTCCAAAGGTGCCAAACGTCTCGTACATCTCCTCGAGGGTGATCTGACGCAGCAAAATTAGCTTCTTACGTTTCACAAAACTGTTTACATCCGTGGGTAGGTTGCAGATGTAGAGGTTGGTCGTGTTCGGGTCCTCGTCGTACTCGCTGCCCGCATTCAGGTACGGGTTGTCCAGCGACGGAGCTATGCGGTCGATGGCCTCGCTGGGTACGCCGAGTTGTTGCTGGAGCTTCTCGCGAAGGCCTCGCCTTTCTTGGCGCATTTCTTGCATTCTAAACTTGGGTTGATCAGGCGTTGATCAACCCGATTCTATGCGGAACAGGGGTATGCCTACGGAGAGAAACTTACTGCTTCAACTCCTCCTTGAAGATCTCGAGGTTGCTCTTCTTGGTCTTCGCCTCCGGCTTGGAGCCCGGCTTGGGTGGGCGGTTGACGGGCACCTTCTGCTTCTTCGCCTGCTCCATGATCTTCTTGGCGGTCTCCTCTGCGAGCTTCTTCGCCGCTTCGAGACTTGGTGGAGCGGTCTTCTTTGCCAGTGCTAGCAGAGGGTTCGCCTTGTACACGCCAGCGGCGGAGGCCACTGGAAAATAGTTTCTTGCAGTCTTGGTCGGATTTGGTCAAAACATACCTGTCTTGTTGGCATTTACGACCTCGCTTTTGATGAACGTCTTCCCGACGACATTGACGCCGTGCTCGAAGGTAGACTGGAACTCCTGGAGTGTCTGCTGTAGTTTCATTTGCTCCTCTTCATCCTGAAAGAGTCGTGTAAAGCGGTTCAAGTTCACAAAAGGTGTAATGTATTTCTTCTAACATGCGTGCTTACGTACCTTTTTCTTTTTCAACTTCTCCATTTTGGTACTGTCCTTGCCGAATGCGACACACCTTCAAACTTAGTTTCTGTCCTTGAGGTAGAAAGTTATCATTAGACACGCCCGTTATACTGGTCAACTAACGGGGCCACTGGTTCGCGTCGAGACCGCGACTCAGTCTACCGTACTTCAAACGGGGTATTCCCGTGTGGCGAAATGTGCCTTCGGCAGGCGGAAGGCTGAAGTGGCCGGAAAAAGCGCTCGAGGAAAGTGCACAAGGCTCATTCATGCAAATCGATGATTCAACCAATTTAACAAATACTTCCTTCTGTTGTCGCTAGTAACCAAGGGAAATACAGTTGAAACACGTGACTTAGCACCGTACAGGCAGGTTGGTTCCTCGGGGGTAAACAAGAACTTGTCGCGATCGTTAGTGTTCCCTGAGCGGTCTCGCATACATAATTGGGTTTTGTGTCGGATGCACCTGATTCATGTATGTGTGTCCGTTAAAGCGTGTTTACAAGCAGTGCCATGGGTTTGTCTAGATGTTTCGCTGCTACAATTTCATAAGAAAGCGAAACCTTTTGAGGCGCTATTACTTAATTATGCATTCCTTCGTCCTGTTCCAGAATACAGTGTTTCACGGTTTGTGTCAAACACTTCTAGCAAGATATACCTGATGTATCAAGAACCCTGATGTTTGCGTCCATCAAACTCCGGGGGATTGTGCATAACCATAACCTTTTGTATTCTTTACGCGCGTGCGTGCATTCTTAACAGCATGCTTTCTTTCTGGGATAGCCCATAATGCTAGATGGCGCTTGTTTCAAGAGTTTGCCCTGTTTAATGCACATGCAAGCACATTAAAGCAGATGTTATCGCAGCTAATTTTGCCAGATTTTAGCAGAAGCCAGCCTTAGCCAGACACCATGTGGCTGAAGACGCTACTGCTCCTCGATTCGGCCTTGTTCAGTGGCACATTCGCCTACAGACGGGGCCACCACGTCCATCATGTCAACATTACACCATTGGAACTCGCCATAGAGAAGGTAGTGCCTACTGACTTACGAACAAAATGATCGGTTACCTTTAGCGAGCGAGCATGCTGCACCGAGTGGACTCCATCCTTATGGTCCTCTTCGTCTCCTTACTGGCTGCAGTCGTGCTGACCGCATGGTTCTTCAAGCACCACCGTCTGCGGTTTATCCACGAGACCGGGCTCACGCTTATCTATGGTAAGCAGGAAGTCCACACGCCGGTGTTTCCCTTGCTCAAGCCTTAAACGTTGCGAGCCTTGGACATAGGACCGTCCAAAACCCCTTGGGAAGCTGCAAGAGTTATAGCTAAGTCAAAGCGTTCTTGAGGGACCTGTAAGCTGCATGATCCTGCTGCATTACCTTGTGTAGTGGAAACTGTTTACACTTAAAGATAGCCTGAAGCTTTCAATTGTACCTATCCTAGTAAATGTTTCCTATAAATCTTGGCCTGACCTGCTCAAGGCAAAATGATTCGACCTTAAATATTTTGCTTAGGTATCCTTGCGGGACTCGTCCTCCGCTACATGAACCTCGGCAACATCGAGGCGCAGACGCTCGACGTGATGGCCTCCAACAGTTCACCGATCTTCGATCCTCCCGATTACCTACGTCTCGGCGTGATGGTCATCAAGAAACCACCCGAGAAGAACGAGACCGTTCACTTCCACTACATAATGACGGAGGGGTTCTTCGCCGACACTACGGAGGGACACAACCCCAAGCATACGGATCAGAAGGTATATTAGACGAGGTAGAACATGCGCTAACCCAGCAAAAAATTCAGACGTTATTCTCGCCAGAAGTCTTCTTCAACATCCTACTGCCTCCAGTGATCTTCAACGCCGGGTACAGCCTGAAGAAGGTGAGCCGTCCATTTGAACAGAAGAACCCATTCTAGTCGGCACGCATACCTGCATTGCTGGCTTTACCGGCTACCCATATGCTTTTAGCGCCATTTCTTCCGCAACATCGGCAGCATCCTATCGTTCGTGTTCGTCGGAACAACGGTCTCTTCGTTCATAACCGGGTAAACCGCTAAAATATCGTGCATAATAGGCTGACGATTTCAGGTTCCTCATGTACATATTCACCGCAGTGCTTCGCCTGTCGTTCACTTTCCAGGAGCTACTCTTCTTTGGCTCCGTGTTGTCAGCCACCGATCCAGGTACGTCTACTGGGAGGAACAAGAAAAACTCGCCTTTGTTTTAGTGACGGTGCTAGCCGTGTTCAACGAGATGCACGTCGACGAGGATCTCTACGCGCTAATTTTCGGCGAGAGTTGCCTGAACGATGCAGTCGCTATCGTTCTCTCAGGGTGAGGCTCGGACGTCATTGACTTCCTAGGATACCCGCTATTCCTGCGAGTCTGGCGTAGAAATGGCTAGCAAAAATCTGAGCCTATTCGATGAATTTATCATGCAAATGAGAGTATTGTCGGAATGCTTGCTTGTTTTGGTGAGGGAGGGTACACTTAAGCTTGCTTAGCCGTGTAGGTAACTGTCGTTGATAGCAAAGACGCGTACACTCATACCGCACCTGCTGTGATTCCCACTGCTCGCGAAAAGATCCTGTTCCCTGTCAGCCAGCACTGCTCATCGATTCGTCCGTATAACGCTACAGAGCCACTAAAGACAAGCCGCTTGAGCATGACGCGTCTTGTCTTCAGCGGCTTTTCGCAAACTACCAGCTCGGAAAATCAGCTCGCACGGCTCTCCTGTATCGAGTGCTGCTACCTTATATCAAGAAAAGAGCGCAAATTCTTGTCTCCAGAGTTCCCCAACATTCGCCGGGTTTCATCTCCTTCCTGCAATACTGCTAAGTCTGAGAACCTTTACATTTCTGACTTCCACTTTCTGTTTAGCATCGTCGACACCTACTCACCTGGCACTACGACTGCATTCGACCTTACCGCCGTCGTGCACGCTGTGTGGAACTTTGTGTTCGTCTTCTTCGGTATGACTACTCAAAGAGGCAATCATGACCCATTGATTTAGGTTCATGCCTTCTGGGTGCAGTATTCGGATGCATGAATGCGCTGATAACGAAGTTCACCGAGATCTCGGAGTTTCCGCTGCTCGAGAGTGCCCTCTTCATTCTCATATCGTACCTATCGTTCCTAGTTGCCGAAGTAGTAGAGTTTACAGGTGCGTAGCTCTTAAGAAAAACGCAGCCGCTAAACGTTCGATTTAGGCATCGTAGCTGTGCTCTTCTGTGGTATCTGTCAGGCGCACTACACCTTCAACAACCTCTCAGACGAAGCTCGCTCTCGTACCCGGCAGTTCTTCGAGGCGATAAACTTCCTTTCCGAGAGCTTCATCTTCCTCTACATCGGTGTTAGCGTGCTTACGAGCAACCAGATGAAGTGGCACATTCCGTTCCTCATCTTCACGCTAGTAAGCACCATTTAACTTTTGCGATGGCACCTAACGAACTTTTCTTCTAGTTTACCATCGTCGCAGCGCGAGCGCTCTTCGTTTATCCTCTGTGCTACTTGCTAAACATCCGGCGTAAGCCGCAGATCCCTCGCAACCATCAGCACATGCTGCTTTTCGCAGGTACGGATTTGTCATCTCCAACTACAAAAAATCAATAAGTTCTCACTTATAGGCGGAGCAAGTCTGCGTAGTTTAGCGCTAAAGTGCACCACACGTCCCCCAGTGCCCATTATATTCCCCCAAAAAAACTTGCCTCGCAGTCATTGACATGTATTTGACTATGAGGGAACTGCGCCCGTAGCGCAGGGGATTGCATGGCGTACCCACGTGCGCGACCTCGCTGGCTCGATGCCCGGCCAGAGAAGGTTCTTCTATAAACGATGATTACCACTTACTTGGTTTGACCGTCATGAAAACACCTATTCCTCATCGAATGAGTTTATTTTTTGCAATGTTGAATCGATAAAGATGCAAAGAAGAACTCAAATGTTTCTCCGATAAGGTCGTGATTTGCGAAAGTAAGCTAAGATTTTGCGAAAATACCCAGTAAGCATAGAATTTATGCGTTTCCCGCCCAACGGAGATTCCAAAAAATGCATGGTTCACAGTGGTTGTTTAGGTCTTCGCGGAGCAATCCCATTCGCACTCGCCTCCAGAAACACCGCCACAGCGAACAGGCAGATCATGCAGTCCACGACGTCGATGGTAGTGATCCTGACGGTGCTTTTCAACGGCGGCCTCACGTCATGGATGATCGAGTTTCTCGGCATCCGGCATGGAGACGAAGTACGCCTTCGCAGCAGCAGCACTGGCGCGGTTAGTGCCCAGCGCGAAAGGCTACTCAGCTTAAACGGCTGTTTTAGAGGCAAGCTATCGCCGACGGCGCGAGCGACGGTGGCCCTGCGCGAGCGTCCGTCAGCGGGCAGAACCCGTGGGACAAGGCGTTCCTACCGCGGAAGTGGTACAACTTCGACGCAGCGTAAGTTCCGCTTCACTACCTATGAATTTAAGGTTCCATGTTTAGGTTCATGAAGCCCCTGCTAACGCATGCTAATCCAACACTACTCGAGACGCTTCCCTCCTTCCTGACGCCCATCGCTCGGATGCTTACCACCACGAAGCAGCTCGAGAATGTAGGGTTTCCTCTCGGAGAGCCGTTGTTCAAGCCGATTTTAGTACACTACCAATCTTCGCTCGAGGTCCGCCGAGTTCGATACTTCGATGAATACGCTCGTTATTCACGCGGGCGACAAGGTACGGATCTGCGTGCGTCGGCACACATCATGCCTGTTCGTGCTTTAGACCGATGACGCCTAGTCATCTCCACTTCCCACGCGCGGTAGCTTCCTCTGATCTCGGTCCAAGCCAACACTACTAAGTCAAGGACGGCGACAGTTCGCTTACGCTCCAGTGATATTCTCGTGTTCTTTCCCGCTACCAGCACCACCATCGCTACTAACTTAACCGTCTCATCCCAGTGTAATTTCGTGCAATGTACGATGCTTGTTAGTTCTTTGTAATAAAGGAAAATTCTAAGTTTAAGTGTAAAACACGCATGCTCCAAAATTTGTTGTGTGTTGCGATCGGAAGGCTATCCGTCGTGCGGAAAACCACAATCGCATGTGGTGCATGTCGCATAGATAGACTCTCCGCACTTCGGACTTCATAGCAGCCAGGTTTCAGCGTTACAACCTGGGCTTGACTTGTTCAGCTTCCCGCGTTCAGCTTGCCACCTTTACCTTCCCAGCTTGGGTGGTCATGAGCTTTAGCTTCCCAGCCTTCCGTTTTTAAAGTCTGGTTTACAGGCTTAGCTTCCCTGTTTTTGCTTAAAGCTCAGCTTTCCAGGTTTAGCTCCTTAGTGGCCGACAGCGTTTACTTACCAGGCTTAGATACACTGCGTGAACTGTCCGGATTCACTATGTGCCAGCGATTAGCTGCTCAGTCTCATGGTCCTTAGCTCTAAGTGTTCAGCTTTAGATGCTCGGAGTTAAGTGGTCGTTGGCTTGTGCGGCTAACGCGGAGAAATAAAGTTGAGGAGTTGGGGTAAGCAGTGGTAAGCTACAGTTGAAAAGGCAGGAAAACCGGGAAGACCTCGACTTTCGCCCTGTTGCCACTAACAATACGAGACTGTTCTTTTGACGTTAAGCTTCGAAGGTTTGCTGGACTGCTTTATGCTCCGCTATATTCACACAGTCATAGCGGTAAGCCGCAGTGGCCGCGGTCAAGGCAGTCTGGCGCATTCAACTGCGCCTGGGTATCGACGCGAAAGTTTGGCCGAAACTGATGACATTGGATACGGTGCGTTCGAGTTACGAATTTTCTTCATTGAGCTGTCATCAAAATCTGTACAGTAAAGGTAAGTCAAATATTTCTTCGTCTGCAATATTTGACTTTTTAAAGAGGAAAATGTAGCACTTTAAAACATACTGTAATTTTACGGAATTTCATTAAACGTTCAACGCTTGATTCTCTAGATTTGGATACGCAGAAACAATGTCTGAGCCAAGCAGTCAACAAGCGACGCCCGAGGACGAGAAGTCTCGAGCGCTTACCGCCTACCGCCGCAAGCTCACCGAGTACAAGGAGGTGGAGGAGCGGCTTAAGGAGCTCCGAAAGAAGGTGGGCCACAAGCAGAGTTCTGACAAAGAGCGTAATGACAAAAATGTCGCAGAACGTCCTTAATGTCCATTCTATGCCCTGGTAACTTAACATAACTCTTCAGGAGCAAGAGATGAAGAAGCTCCACGACAAGTCCGAGAACGACATCAAGTCGCTCCAGTCCGTCGGCCAGATCGTCGGTGAGGTGCTCAAGCAGCTTACGGACGAGAAGTTCATCGTGAAAGCGACGAACGGACCGCGCTACGTGGTCGGTTGCCGTCGCTCCATCAACAAGGAGGCGCTCAAGCAGGTACAGTTTCAGCGGAAGATTCGCACCGGCAGGACTAATGCTTGGATTTTAGGGCACTCGCGTTGCTCTCGACATGACCACGCTCACCATCATGCGCCAACTGCCGCGTGAGGTGGATCCGATGGTGTACAAGATGAGCCACGAGGATCCCGGCAACATCTCGTACGCGGAGGTCGGTGGTCTCGCGGAGCAGATCCGTGAACTCCGAGAGGTAAGCTAGCGTCACAGCTCGCAAACGATCCGCATATTTCCTTAGGTCGTCGAGCTGCCGCTGCTGAACCCGGAGCTCTTCAAGCGCGTTGGCATCACGCCACCGAAGGGATGCTTGCTCTACGGGCCACCGGGTACTGGCAAGACTCTGCTGGCTAGGTCGGTTTTCGCCTCACCGAAAGTCTTACTGAATTCACGTAAATTTAGGGCTGTCGCTTCGCAACTCGACTGCAACTTCTTGAAGGTGGTCTCGTCGGCCATCGTGGACAAGTATATCGGCGAGTCGGCGCGCATGATCCGCGAGATGTTCAACTACGCACGCGACCACCAGCCGTGCATCATCTTCATGGACGAAATCGACGCTATCGGTCCGTTAGCCATGCGCTCTTTCCACTTTGACATTCGGTCTTCTAGGCGGCCGTCGCTTCTCCGAGGGCACGTCGGCGGATCGTGAAATCCAGCGCACGCTGATGGAGCTGCTCAATCAGATGGACGGCTTTGATTCGCTCGGCAAGGTTAAGATCATCATGGCCACCAATCGTCCGGACACGCTCGACCCGGCTCTGCTGCGGCCCGGCCGTCTGGACCGCAAGATCGAGATTCCGCTGCCGAATGAGCAGAGTCGTCTTGAGGTATGCTCAGTTCGTAGTAGGACAGTCTCGTAAAATGAAGTGTCAGGTTCTCAAAATCCACGCGAGCAAGATCACCAAGCACGGCGAAATCGACTACGAGTCGGTGGTCAAGCTGGCGGAGGGATTCTCGGGCGCCGACCTGCGCAACGTTTGCACCGAAGCGGGTAAGTACGCCGACATTCAGTACACGCTAATATCGTTGACCTACTTCAGGTCTCTTTGCGATCCGTGCCGAGCGCGAGTACGTCGTGGACGAGGACTTCATGAAGGCGGTGCGCAAGGTGAGCGACGCCAAGCGCCTGGAGACGAAGCTCGACTACAAGCCGGTCTAGGGCCGCTTGCCTTAACGCCCACTATTTAGTGGTTCTTCTGACGTCTAATTTCAAGCACATGTAGTTGTCGGAATAAATGTGTATTGTGAACTAACATTTCCGAGCCTCATTTGGACTCGGTCAGACTTGAATACTCGACGCTGAGTCTGAACTCAGATCACACTTGTTGTTTCCGCCCTTGACTCAAACGCAGCTGGCGTTTCGCACCGATATTTAGTTTTAGTGTCTTTCCAAAAGCGCAGGTATACTTTTCACTCGGCTGCGACCACAACACCCCAAGACAACGGACAAAAAAATAAGACAGAAATTAACAAACCGTCTAGACGAAGCAACGTTCCTAGAGCTGGTTTGGCAAGCAAAAAACATAGTCCCCATGCCCGACCGAAATAAGTGCCTGTCTGGAAAATCGTAGAATCACAGTGTATGTAGCATTATGGTTTTCATCATTATCGTTTTTAGTTGATGGTCACCAGGGCTGGGCGCTATCAAAATTCAATCCGAATCCGAAGGTCAAACAAGAAACCGAAGCGAATCCGAACCCGAGCTTCGGAAAATGTACCGAATCCCAATCCGAAGGTTTTCATTCATTCGTTTCTGACCGCTAGAGGGTTTTGACAACATTTGGGCTAAGTGGGCAGAATTCAAAGAGCGAACCCACAGGTGAAAACATTTGTCTTGCCGGGATCGTCTAAGGCTCCTGTGCCGAATATATTGCGCGCCTCAGGCGATTCCGCCTAAATTTTACCAAAAACGGTGAAAATTTCCGACTCTGCGACGCCTGTCGCCGTGTCACTTTGTCTAGTGCACACTTAGGAAAAATTCTGTTTTACAACCGCATCCGAATCCGAACTTGGAAAAATGTACCGAATTTCCAAATCCGAATCCGAAGCCCTGATGGTCACTATTGGAGCGTCTGAAAATATGTAAATCTGACATAGCATTGTTGGGACCCATCTGCCGCCCTATCAGGCTGATGTTTTTTTTCTGGACGCTCCCAAGCGATGGTTGTCAGCCCAGCAGCTCTCAGCCCGCACAGGTAACACAATGCAGTGCGGCTCGGACGAAGCACATGCGTGCGTCTCAGCCGTCGCGACGGACCAAATCTCTGTGTGCGATTTCCATTTCTACTCTCACCCACTTGTTGTGCGGCTGCGTCTGCTGCAAAATGCCTGCTCGGTTGCTGTGCTTATTACTGCTCGCCATTTCTTGTAAAATCACCGTACAATCTTCACCCATCCCCATTGTAAGTTGCATCCGTTAAAGGTCTATGATATGCGTTGTTCTTGACGGTCAATTTGGGACGACGACTTTTGCATGTTCTAAAAATTCAGGCTAGCGGCCTTGTCTTTCGCATTGCACTCTGAGAAGCTAGACGCTCGAGTGGACTTAGGCTAACTTACCCTGACGCTTAAGAGGATATGATTAATGTACCTCTTCCTGATTGCCCCGATGCCCACGTTAGTTTGACTGCGTGGTCCGCAAGCGTCCATTCGAACACCTGGTTCACTGAATTATGCAACTCCAGTTGGCTCACGTTGATAATCCTAGTCGCAAGAGGAAGTAATGTTTGCAAGCTGTTGGGAATTTGAATCCGTTGATTTCCAAGCCTCTTTTTAGCCCTGCCGGCTGCGGTGGTTTGAATCGCCAGCGAAGCCGACTGGCAATGTAGCTGTAGTTCGCGTGTTCCCCCTCAACACCCAGCATTTGCCAGACGACGACAGATGTCCGCAGTTTGCGCTGTTCAAAGTGAGTGATCGGTAGTACGACTGCCGCATCAGCGCCGTAACCCACCAGCAGCAGGCTAATGACACTTCGTTTAGAACCAGAGCGAATTTTTCCAGCAGTTCTGCCCCGAAAATGCGAAGACGTACGTCAGAGGAATGTGGCTGTCAAAGCCGACACTGTCCGTCGTCGCTGATTTTAAAAAAGAATGGAAGATGGTACGTCCGCGCGCAACTTCCTCGTGAAGCGAGCATTTAGGACATGCCGGCCGAATTCGTGATTCCTTGCGACTACGCACGCGATGGGTGCCAAGATACCGAGTGTGAGCATAACGCGGTAAGTTTGGGAGCTTGTGAGGCCAGCGCCAAGTTAATTCAGTTACTTCGTTCAACTTGCTGAAATTTTAGACGATGCAAGCTCTCGGCGACGTCGCGAGGGACTTTGCAGTGAACATCGTTGAGGGCAGTTATGACCGACACGTGTGTTACGATATGTTCGGGCATGAGGTATCACCACCGTCCGAAGCTATTGTACTTCAGTGTGTGCACTTTTCAGCGCATGCGCCCGCATGACCTCGTCAATGCGTGCGACTTCGAGGTCGAAGCGATCGCCAACAGCATCAGCGGTGCGGTCCAGCGGCTATGGACCTCCAACGACTACCAGGACCTTATCCAAAAATATGACCAGGTGGACAATAGTCACCAGCGCGGCCTACTCGGAAACAACGCGGCACGTTGGCAGTCCATGATGGACACCAATGAAGCGACGGATCAAGTATGGTTTAAAATCGTGAAACCCCGGATTCACTTCCTAATTCATGTGTGTTTAGTGCGTGCTCGACTACGGCTACCGACTGGTAAAGCGAACCCCACGCG
The DNA here is from genome assembly GCA_020875895.1 of Aphelenchus avenae. NCBI lineage: Eukaryota > Metazoa > Nematoda > Chromadorea > Rhabditida > Aphelenchidae > Aphelenchus > Aphelenchus avenae. The sequence continues at coordinate 467,939 of JNEY01000019.1, forward strand.
GTGGAAGCAACAGCTCTCCACAGAGCAGCGTCTCGATCGAGTACAACGCGTACTGCGCTTGCATGAAAATCCTTACGAAGTGCGAGCCACGTCAGGGGGACCTCTTGCTCGGCATTTGCCCGCGTGGCGCCACGATACACATACCCTTCCTATCCGGTGGAGTCATCGGAGACGAAGAAACCCCTCTGACCCAGACTAAGTCCGAATCCAAACAGCCCATCTCGATCTTCGGAGAGCAACCCTTCAGCAAGGTACTCGCTGTAATGTAATCAGTGAAGGCGGCTATGTGCCTGGATTTCAGGAGTGCCACGCGTACATCCTGTTCGACACGAGGGGCAACGAAACGGAGGTGCAAATCGAGCTCGGCGAGCATTGTCCCAGGGCGTGGCTTCGCGACGACGACCATGGTTGCCATCAGTTCTCCCCGAGGTGCTACGGCGTCCGAGCGAAGCATACGTCTGTGGTAGGTTGTCCCATTCCGGCCTGGATTTTATGGCTCCACGCTTAGGCCTGCTGCATCTGGCGGTACTGCAACGATCCGGACGACCCGCTCGATCCGGACTGCTTAAACAAGACCGCCACGGAGGGGCAGTCGGCCAGTGGTTTGATGGGGGCAATCACCACGTACTTAATCGATCCAGGTGAACCACCTCGAACATGCCTGATGGCTGCTTCACTCGTTTTAGATAACCCAACGATGTTGCCACCGAAGCTTGTTAATAAGGTGATGATAAGATAAGATGTTAATAAGGCATGGGCAATGGACAGCGTGATGCGCATGACACACTCGAATTCAGATCGGCTACTGTGCGTACCACTCCAATAAGTCGCATTCGTTTGTTGAGTCCCATGACGAACCACCGGATTACTGCTACACCTTCGTGGATGTCAAATGGCAGCGATTCGTCGACATTGCTACCGGTTGGCGACACAAGACCTTAGGGTAAAGGTTAGCCAAGAGCATTTCAGGTTGGAACTTCAATCCGAGTTTCGGTGAAGGATTTCGTTTCGCAACCGGTAATCTCTTACATACGCTATCAGCCGCGAACTTCCGTATTTAAGACAAGAACTGCACGGTCATTCACGGAACAGCCCGACAGTACTGTCCCTCTATCATCAACTGCACCGATGAACTGGGCTTCGAGGCGCTCGTGGGCTCGTGTCCACCGTTTAATGAGACCGATATGACCCACACGGTCGTTCCTGTCGGTGCAAGACGAACCCCTCGGCGCCATGGGAGTTCTGCGATGAGCACGTCACTGTTGAGAAGGTTTTAAACGCCACGGAGGTACGTAACTACGCAGCAAGGCCCTAGCAACCTCAACCTACAGTTGATTAGCTTGAGCATACAGCTTTGAGCCATAAGGATGTGACCCGCCTGAGTAATCTAAAAGCTTAGTACATAATTTTGCCTGAACATCTTCTATAGCCATAGGGGCTTCAAAGTTGCTCCCGCATTGAGCTGTATGAACGCAAAATTCCAGTATGTTACGCTTAGCTTTAGGTTTAGCAGTTCGTTTACCAGTGGGCATTGCACTTCAAATACTCTAAGCGACTGAATCCGTGTTCTCCGTACACTTCCCCGGCGTCCTTGAAACCACAATTGCACTAACCACCTAGATGCCGCAGTGCTACGAAGGCGTGCTCCCGTACAGCGAGAATGGCACCTACGACACGGATAAGTTGAACAAGTCATCGAGCTGGAACGTCCTCTGCTACGTGCACACCTTTACCGACAACAGCACCGGCATGAAGTATCGCAAGTACGGCTTCAACGACCCAGTGGACGAGCACTATGCAAGGCACCGCGGGATGAACTGCTTCTGGCTGAACTGCACCGAAGATGAGTGAGTGTCGGCAGTCTTACGCGCTCATGCTGGGTGTCAATCTAGGTCGTTTTGCTGCTGTCGGACGTCGAAGGTTCCCGGCAAAGTCTGCAACGATCCCAACACCGACCTGTGGGCCGAGTTCCGCGTCATATTGGAGGAGCGCCGTATCAAATCGGAACGCCGCGATCCTGAAGGAATCCCACTCAACGACGAGGTGAACGGACTCATCCCGCTCCTTAACAATACGCCATTCTTTGCAGGAGTTCGAAGAGTGCGAAGGCAAGCAGCCCTCGACGCATTCGCCACATGCCCGTGTCGCGGGGTTTGTCGGGCACGGCATGTGCTTCTTCCGACAGCTGCCGCACGAGCTTGCGCATACGGACGAGGACCCGGAGAAGCGCACCATAAGAGGTAGCATCCTTGACGCTTGAACGAATGCCCTGACGCAGTCATTCAGAATTCTACGAGCCATCTATGGCTGCACCACATCCACTGGCGGCCGCCGTATGCAACCGAGAACGATGGACACTACGGGACTGGCTCGATGGCTGCGCCTGCCAGCTGTTCCGACGACCTGACGACCGCGTTTGGGAGCAGTACTGCTGCTGCATCGCGACGAAGACGGACACCGTTCGCAAAGCGATATGGGAAATTCGCTCTCGGAACCAGTTGCGAACGCTCGGCGATTTCTTAGAAGAATGAGATTCGGCGATGTTACCTAATAACCTGCTTTTATGCGTGTATATTACGGTTTGATTAAGAGCTCACTTTCAATAAAGTGCGGGTATTCATTTGCCACATCGACCTCTACTCGACTAAGCAACCATTCATCGAACGGCGCTGTGATTTTTGGCAGATTCGGCTGCCGCCACATGAACAACTTTTCCGATATCCCGTCAAACAATATTTGCAGCAGTAGTTGGTACTTTCATTCCGATTCGTTGCCTAGAGAAAAGTTACGAGCTCTCAAATTGCTTACGCTACTATGCATGCGGGAGAGATACAATGCATGCGTTAGCGCTACGACGCATGTGGTTGACCAATGATCTACGCGGTAGTGCCATGGTCCATGCGCTAGCGAAGATCATCCAGCATGCGATAGCGCTAAAATACATACGCTAAGCGCTATGGTATAAGCGGTAGCGCTATGATATGCAGTAGCGCTACGATGCAGAATCATGCATGCGGAGGCGACGGGTTATGACGGATGAGGTAGCGCTCAATGCATGCGTCAACGAAGGGTAGTATGCATGCGTTAGCGCTACGACGCATGCGGTAGCTCTATGCATGAGGTAGCGCTACAGTGCATGCGGTAGCGCAACGTGCAAAAGATCCTTGATAGATACGGGGCGCTATGTTCCGCGGGTGACTCAAACGAGAAAAAAACGTTTGCTCAGGAACCGCGAAAACACGGGCCAGCCGCTAGTAAATATCGCTAGCGGATGGTGCTCACCAAAGTAGCCCTACTTCATGCTTCGTCGGGATAGCCTCCGGACTTCTCCGCAGGGCGGCCGACGAACATCTGGTTCCTGTTCAAACCCGCTGTATACTATTTCTTTATTTTAAAGCTTAGGGGTTCGGGAGAGGTGTTTTAATTAAGTAATTAATTAATGTAAGCCTGGTGGCAGCTTGCATGGAAACTAACTGTGGTTCTATTTGGGTCAGTTTATTATCAATGACGCCTGAACCCCATCGTGCTATCAGACTTTCGAACCGACGTTTTATTCACGCACGTCAATGAGTAAAATCGTCAAGTCGCTGCAAATGGCGCTTGTGAAAATTGTCGATGGCCGTCGTGATGGAATCTCCTTCGCGCGCAATGCAGCAGCAGTATTGCCTCCAAGCGCCGTCGGTGAGGTACGCGCGGCACGAGCAGCCGTCGAGCCAATTGAGCGTGCTCCAGTGCTCGCGACGGCAGAGCACTTCCGCAAGCGGATGCTGGACGGACATGGGTCGCTGGTAGAGCACTGAGCGAGCAATTATTGTCTTGCAGTAGGCGAGCCTCACCTCTGACGTCGTGATCATTGTCGTGGTCGATGTCCGTGTCATTTGAAGTATGCGCTGCCATTTCGAGATAGCACATTTCGTCCTCGATGAATCCAGCGACCACCTTCTCCGGCTTAAGCGCGGAACTGGACTTTGACTCTGGCTTCTCGCACATTTTACGTTCCTGGAAAGAGCATCGTAATTCACTTTCGTGAAGCCGGGAGCATACTTTCTCGTTCGTTTGCATTCCTTGAGGGTCGCGGAGTTGGTGCTTGACGCTGTACTGCTCCCACAGGTCTGCTTCCGGCGCGTTGCAAATCCGACTTCGTTGGGTCCGGCAACAGCAGAAAATTCTGAAGGAACACATCAGTTTTCTCAGAATGGCCGCACTCTTACTTGTTGTCGTCATTATCGCAGTTCATGCCGTCTACCGCGAAGCAGTCCATGTGCTGGTACTTCGCAAAGCGCTCTTCATGCGGGTCGAACCAGCCGTACTCGTCCCACGTGCCGTTCTCGTCGGCGTAGCGCGTAAAGTAGCAGAGCACGTTCAACGGGTCAGGCTGTGTTACGCTGAGCTGGGACTCATCACCGCCTTCTCGGACCTTTCCCATGTAGCACCGGGGCTTCTGAAAGAACCACTTCAGTGAGTGTCACCTGGACAGTGCACACCTCTACCGAACCCAGTACATCGGCGGGGGACACGTTTCGGTCGCAGAAGTTCCACGGCTTAGACTCCTCCGTCCGACACTTCCACATTGCGATTATGCGTCGCGGTTCTTCGTCGAAATCGTCCGGCAAATCAACACCAGGACAGAACGTGTTGATCGTACCGTGTATTAGAATGGCGCCGGTAACTGAAACGCAGTTTTCCTTCTCAACATCGCGCTTTCTCACCGTTGTCGGAATGTATGTATGACTCGAAGATTCGCTCCTCCCCGTGACTCGCATGGAAGTTTCGCCCTAAAGCAATGTGTCCGCTTAGAAGGCCCCCTTATGGCATTACCTAGCGAAACATTGACGAATGCGTCTGGCCAGTGGACGTCAGCGAAGACGAGACAGTATTTCGGCACGTCCTCTCGGTAGCCCTTTGTGCGCACATTCGAGTGCAAAGAGCAGTATGCCACCTGTAATTAGAATGTCGTCGAGCTAATAGCATGTCTAGAGAACAGACCGCATTGATCAGCTCTCGGCGCATCTGCGTTGCTCTCTCATCTGGAAATACGCCAAAATTATTCGTAAGCTAGTCTTGCGGACTTGAATGTATCAGGTAGCCGTGGACGAGTGCCATGAGACCAGTGTCTGCTGGACGTCGCACGTCGGGTATGTCTTCGCATGCGCGGTCATCTCGTGGGTCGCAGCGACGCCATTCGCAGCATGCCTAAACCAACAATGAATTCCCAGGGGGTGACTTTGAAGTCGGCATTCGTACATACCTTTACGTCTGTAGCCATTACGTTTCGATAGCAGTCTTCTGTAATGAGAACGCATTGGCGCTCCTTGTACCAGCCATCGCACTTTGCTTCATCGTTTTGTCCACTGTCCTTGTCACCAAAGCGAACAAATAGTTGCAACTTTGTAGGTACCAGTTGCATAAAGGTGATTTGAGCGCGGCACGTCTAAACGTCGTGGCTGTGTAACTCTCGTAAACTGCGCAACGTCAGCGTTGGACATACGTCGCTAAATGCATTCCCCTCGAGCACTGGGAGTTGGTCCGGGGGCGGATTTCCGTCGTTCACGAACCCACTATTGTTGAACGTCATCACCACACCTTCGCGGGGACAGATGCCGTCGAGCGGATGTGTCCTCAGAGGTTCACACTTGGAGACTTCGCGCGTGCAAGTGCAGTGCGCCATGTACGCGATATCGACATTACCGCGCACCACACTATACTGCGTCGCAATGGTACACTAAACGGACGGTAACTGCTCGTCCACTGTTGCCGTAAATCAGCTCAATGGACGGTTTCACTTACCATGTCTTTGCTCGCGGTGTGCCGCAGAAAAGGGACCCATCTACCCGGTTGCCCCTTCAGCTGCGCTGTCCGGTACTCCTCCGCGTAGTGGTCGACGACCTCGCGGTAGTTGTTGGTCGTCCAGTGCCAGTAGACTGGCCCTAGGCTGCTCACGCCGAGCGTCACGGCGTACCCACACGCGTTCGGCCGTCCATGCGAAGGCACTTGCTTAAACGGTGGAGGAGTTGCAGGAGTCTTCTCAAACATACTCACAGCGTTTCCGTGCATGTCTTTGCACGTAAATACGTCCGTAGAGTCCTCCTTCACGTTGGCGTCGAAGCCGCGCACGGTGCTCTCGTAGTACACTTTCCTCTGAAGCAATCACTGAGCATTTCACGTAGGTCTGGAGGGTCATCTACCAGTACGCTCATCACCGACGAGTTTATCGCTGGAATCTGCTGCCACGTGTACTGGAATCGGGGAATCCGCGCTCGCATAAAGCCGCACGGAATTATGAACTCAGCTGGAAGCTGAAAAGAAGCATGTTGAGCGCACCTTAAAGCCTACTAACCGCCAGTGGAGAGAGGTACAGCCACATGGCCTTTACGTAGGATATCACTTCGTTCGGCGGGCAGAATTCGTCGATGTCGCACTGAAATACTGAGATACGAGCATCGTTCCTTCCCGAGAAAACTTGCCCAGCGAGCGCCAGCCCACTGTTCGCACTGCGTCCAATTTGCGCCTTCGTTCCAGGTCTGGCGCGTGATGAGAAACACGGGAAACTCCAGAATCCACTTGCCGCCGCAGCGGTCCTTTGTAAGCCACAGTCGCTTGCATGTAGGTTCCTAAATCTCCAGCATTTAGCGGTAACACCACGAGCGCAATTGTCGACTGTGCTATAAGGCGGCGGAATTCGCACTTTCCATGTGTCACCATAGAGAAATGCTGCCTTTTTGAATGCCCTACATATCCTACGATGATTACCGTTGGCGTCGGTTGGTGCGGCTGCGTCGTCGCGACGGACGTGGTAGTGGTATGCTCCTCGGTATTAGTGGATTTCTAGACCACAGTTGTGCTCGAACTTTCTGCTGCCCTAGTGCGATTACCGTTAGGTTAGGTTGGCGCTGCCGCGTCGTCATGACGGCGGTGGTGAGGTTCTCGGTATTGTTGGCTTCCTAGATTAGACGCGTTCAGACTTGCGCCCGGAATACTTGCGCCCAGTTGCCTACAGTTTAAGTGCGTGGATGCTACTTACCTTAATCGCATTTGTGCTCGAACCTTCTGTTGATATATTACTGCTGGTGGGCGAAGATGCAGATTGATTATGGCCCCTGGATGACGACGAATTTACTGCAGCAGTGTGAAGCTGAAGGGCTGTTCCGCAAAGCGTAAAAAGCAGTGAGTAGAGCAGCATCACAGAGGTCATCCCGCAGCGAAGAGCAGCAGGCACCGACCAACGGCACGGACGGGAGTAGAAATGATCGTCACATGCTCATGCGGTCGCGTCTCGCCTACCAGCGAACCACACTCTTTCATATTCGCTTTGAGCGGTCCCACAAAGCCTGCATGCGGAGTGCGTCTCCTGTGTGCACTGTAAGGCCTTATACTTGTCTCAGGCATGCCGAGTGAGAAGCGAGAATGTGACATCATACCGATAAGTAGCAGTACGCAGGCTAAACTAGCCCATCAGAAATAACCTTAAAACCATGTGCACCGTCACATGGCGTATGGGATTTACGATCAGCGGTTATCAGCGGTACATGTATTCCGCGAATTATAAAGCAAAGACAAAAACTACCATCTCGTGCAATGCAAAGCGAGGACAACGCGTGCGACCGGCTCTGGATGCGGCATTAAGTTGCAGCGCATCGCAGCTACATGAATTTACAGCTTCTTGTCCCTGGCGTCTGCAGTGATGGGTCCTCCCTCGCATGATGTCTTCTTCGTCATTCCTTTTGCCTCTAACACCCGCCGACGATTGCGCTCGTTCCTCTTTGTCCCACTGCGAGTCTGTTGCTCAGTATGTGCTAGGCTAACGCACTGGCACGGCGTGCATCATTTCCAAGCAGCACTATAGGCGGTACGACGGAAGAATGCGTTTTGCGTGCCGGGCGGATCGTCTTCCGCTAGCCGCGTTCGAATCATTCCTTCGTTCACCTTTTGCTGCTTTGAGTGTTCGGTCTAGAGGAAAATAATGGTGGCCTAGCTGTAACGGGCATACCGGAATGCGTAACATTTTACCTAGCTTGCTACCGGGAGCACCATGGCAGATACTCCGTGCATAGTTTGTCTTCAAAGTTTGCTGTGTGTCCACCTGCCTACTGTCTTTTTTAGACTTTCTCGACGGTTCAACCTTCTGTTCTTCTAAGCTGCTGGAGCTCAGTATTCCGCATAATGTGGAAGCGACTTTCACCAGAAGTCGAGGAAGCGGCTAAGGTAAGCCGAAGCGACGATTCACAACACTCGTGGCGAACCGAATTCAGATCTGCAACCTTCATCGGGTGTTCGTCACCGACCAGTATAGAAGGCGCATTTACATCGACGAGGAGGTAGGGAACGCTTCGAAGCCGAATTCCGTCTGTTCTTTATTTATGGACAGCTTTACGCTTGGCACTGTCTGTACGCGATTACCCAACTGAATTTAGGCCGACTTCGGGCAGGTGCTCGATAACACTTCATTCGAGGTGCCCAAGGACATCGCTCTTTGGAAGGTCCTCTACGCGGACTCAGATGATTCCGCAGAAGTAAAGTAAGTTCCAACCAATAGGTCACAGTTAGTGTAAATAATACTGTGGCGTAAGTGCAATATGGGTTCAGCAAGTTCACCGAAGCGTTCTCCAAGTGGGCGGATTCGAAGGGCATGACCATCCAGCAAATCGAGGCGGAACTCACAAGCGGCACCGTTGAAGGCGTATGCCGCCAGCTGGCGGGCAAGGAGGGTGACGTCGTGACGCTAATCTCCGATAGCGATGAGCTGAAGCGTAAGTTGTTACTCCCACTTTGTGCAACCAATAGTACTTCATGGACCAGTTAACCAAACTTTAGTGAAGTTGATGCGCCAGTGCGGCCTGCACAACGTTGGCTACCATGCGCTCGAGCGCGAGGGGATGCGCCGTGCGCTGCGAGATCCCGCGGTGCTGCACGAGTCCGTGTACAACGTGCTCAGCGCTCTGAGCGGCCTGAACTACGCTCCGATGCTCGAGGGCATCAGGTACCGTCAGCATGTCGCTGTTGCATACACATTCTTTGGCATAGGCCCGAGTTTCGACTGGTGGACGTGCTGGTCGTGAGCTACAAGGTCGCAGAGATTCACAGTTCGGACAAAGAGCAGTCGGACGTCATCGTCGGCGTAAGTCACTCGCAAGATTATGCATTCCGACCGCCTCTCGTTTAGTACGCCTCCAACAACAACGACAACGGTTACATGTTCATGAGCGGCTCCTTCTTCGCCCGCGACGTGAACGCCCAACTGAAGGACCTGATGAGGCGCGTGCTGCAGCAGATGCATGACGCGGCCCCGAACAGCGCGCTTCCGCCTCGCATTCTACTCGTTCGCTGCATCGGTCAGCGAGGGCAGGATAAGGTAAGATTATTAGGCAGGGATTGCTGATGGCTGCGTTTCAGCATGTGCAGAGCGAGCTGGAGGCCTTTCGTGCTGGCTGCGAGGAACTTGGCTACCGACCGCAGATTGCCCAGATCCTCGTCTTCAAGCAGGGCGTCGTGTTCAGGTACGTGTTCCACCGTTACGTTTGAAGGTGCGCTCGCTTAGCAAGGACTTCATGAAGCGCATCAACGTCGGTCATGGCGTGGAGTTCCGTCGCAAAACGCACCTGAACAATGCCGACCGCATGGAGTTCGCCGTCTATGCGCACTACACCAAACCGGTCAGTAGACATCATGCCGAAAGCGGCCCATTCACGTACCTGTCAAAGTGGAAGCACGTTTCAGGAGGACAACACCTCCCTCACGCTCTACCAGGTGGCCCACGATGAGATCGGCATCTCAGCGATCGAAGGAATGTCGCTGATGCGCCAGCTGTGTTACTGCCACCAGAACCTGACGCAGCCGATCAGCCTGCCGGACCCATCCGCAAGGTGGAGAAGAGGATCAAGTACGCGAAGAGCCTGGCCGACGAACTGGAGTCAGTTTTTCGTCAGCGTTGTGACCCGCTATCCTTGTGCGTTTTAGGCGAAAGGGTCTCTTCGAGCGCAAGAACGACGGCACTGACGTTGAGCGCCTCAACGCCGAGCTGGAGCTTCACTAGTGTGTGTTAGCCGCTATCATCTTGTTCATTACTTGCTCCGTTTTCCTTAGTTACCTTTGCCTACTTCACTAATGTGCCCCAATAGTCAGTCGTCCGTCAAACCTGCGCAATGCGATCCTAACTTTTTGTTCGGAAACAAACACAGTTTGTTACGCGGGACAACAGTAAGATATTACGATCGCATCGCGCCGAATTTCCTCCTGCCCAACCCTTGAGCTAAGATCTTGTTACACTTCACTTCCTTTACCTATTCTCGTACACAGTGCCCTGATAGTCCTTGACGAAAGTTTTGCGGGTACTGCACACGTCGATCGCGCATAGCTTTACGACGAAGAGGTATAAAGAGATGCGCTTCATTATATTGGTGGTAGAAGCAAGCCCGTGCCGGTAGGATTACGTCACGGCCGGTAAGAACCTGGCCTATAACGCTACGTAACCGACTGGCTACATTTACGATAGAGAGAGATATAAAAAAGACGTACACTGATTCCGTTGGTTTAAGTGGGAACGGTACCAAGACGACAAGCGAGTGCCAGTAGAATTACGCATCGGTAGGGAGGAACACCGGTAAGAACTGCACATCTCCTCGTGATCGCCTTAAACTCATCTTAAATTTCGCCTTTAAGGTTATCTTGCACTTAAAACATGCTCCCACTTCACGCTCTGTGCGGCAGTAGAATTTTTATTGTTATCGCCAATGGGACATTCATCTGTTCCCTTGGGAAACGCTGACCTTAAACTCTGAACAATTCGAGACTCGTCCTTGCGGTTGTCGCCGATCGAGAACCTTCCATCTGTTTGTGGTCACGACAATGGAGCACTCTGGTCATTGCGTTGGTTACGAATTTACCAAATTCTCTTCGCAGATGTTTATTTCAGGTTTGTCATCTTCTTCAGGCTCGAATCCTTTGAGCACTAAACTACACTGATACTTCAGTCATCTGGCGGGTCTGAAAAAGTCACACCACATGCCGATTTAATAATGGTTAACTCCGTCGAGAATGAAACTTGTTCTTTCGTGCATTTCCGATGAACCCCGGTCGTGTAGAGATCATTGACTGGCAGAAACGTGTTCCACTATCGAACTCAAAATAGCCGTAAAATACCATGAACCGTTCCTGCCTATCCCAGGCTTGGACCCACGGATATCTGCGCCCGATCTCAAAGTTCTATCTTTGTGTTCATATTTTCTCATGATGAAGCTTGAAAACCGTGTGATCATTGAGTTCTGCTAACTGAGATCTGGATCTGGATCTGGAGAGTTACGTGTTTGATGGATGACACAGACAAACAGAGTGAGCCTGTTCCTTGTGCTGTCTTTGTACCTTCTTCTGCACTAGAAGATGCCGTGGCTAAATTGCTGTGTTTGCTTGGATGCTTTGATGCTTCTGGTGGGCCTCAAAAATAAACAAGTTTCCGCATTCGTCACACATTTTTGCGTCCGTAACCCGGACCTTCGTTAGTGCCCGAGAGTGGGTGAACCCATTAATCGCGTTAGCCGTTCGCCGCCTTCGTCATGTTTTCCCCGCGCGTGCTCATCCCGTCATTATGACCTTGTTGATTACCCCCGCTCTGAACGTTCGCGCCTTCTCTTAGCGCGCGATCAAAACGCATTACAGACGAAGATGAGCACCGCTAACACGAAGCACGTCACGCTGTCCACGGAACAGTACGTTGTGCTAGGCGAACGTGCCGCTGCCGAAGCCTACCGACTTGCGACGAATCCGCTGGAGTGGCCAACGCTGGCCTACGAGGACAGCGACGTCAAGGTACATGCTACTTTCTGTCACGTACAATTTTCGGCCCGATTACTAAGCAAACCATATCTCCAAGCGTTGAAAAAGCGCTTCATGCTAGCTTTGGAATAGATCTGATGACGTTGTTCTTCGCATACTTACAAGACCGACTGCGTAGGTCTATTCGAGAAAGAGCGACAAGAATGCCGATGCGAAAGAAGCAATGCTGATGCTAGTGACGACCTTACCCGTACGTCGCTCATCACTAGACGCAACAGACATCCGCTCTGTTTAGGGCAACGCTGCGACTGTGGAAGCTCTGCTGTGTCCATGGGCCAAGTACCGTCTTCAGTGGGACGACCTTTTGGAGGACCTTGGCGTCATCGACGAACTGCCTAACGATGTATGACGCTATAGAGATCGATAAATTCTTGGTGTCAGCTTTAGGCGTATCTCATTCGCCATCTTGTGAAAAGGAAGCTTGCATTGTCTCCTCGGGAGTCCATTGACGCGTTAAAGGTAACGTTTCCATGCCTGATAGCGGGTGGAACCAAGTCGCCTCCCCTCCGTACCGTGCTGGCCTGCCGTACCGTACTAGCGCCACCGCATCGTTCTCCGGACCGAAGAATGCTATACGGGATACGGTACGGCCCGCATTAAGGCCGTACTACGGCCTGTACTAGTTCATTTTCAGCCGGGGAACGAAGCGCCAGTGGGGTGCGGTACTGAAACCTAGTGGACCAGGGAAGAATCGTAATCCGCACCGTAAAGTACAGTACGCAGTACGGTACGGGCCTTATAAGTCTAGCCCTCTCGTAGCCCTGAGGCTAAGTTGTTTCCCGGTGACCTTAAAGTGAACTTCTTCAGCTCCTCCGAAAAGATAACGGAGACGTCGTCTTTGGCGCTGTCGGCACCACGCATGCCGACTACCCTCCCGCTAAGGGCTACGTCCGCACCCATCAGTACCTCGGTGGCTACGTCCTACAGCCGCTCGACGCGGAAACAGCTCGTTTCTCGATGATATTCCACGCGGACTTGAACCTGCCTGGACCGCGCTTTCTGAGCTCTATGGCGGATCGCTTCAAGCCCTGGTGATGTCCTCGAAGGTGGCCAACCTGAGGGCTGCGATCTCGAACGTCGCAATCGACAACGATGATAACTAGACCCAGTTAATGTCATTGTTATTCGGCTTATCCCAGACCTATGCTGGCTACGTGCACGATCAAAATATTTGTAGCTCGAATTCACCCAATGCGGTTCGGTGTCAAGATTAAGGACCACTTAGCTCCCAGATGACAGTGGATATCGATAGATGGCGCTGAATACCGACATTTTAACACGGTTGCCTAAACGTGGTGGTGCAAAACATGCTGACGGTTTGACATGCAAGCGTCATGATTATCTTCGCAAGAACGTTGTATGTTGTAGCTAAGACAGGGGAAAAAACGCCGCCACGTAACAGCCATCACGAAATACATCTCATTCACATTGCTGGTACGCAAGTACTGGTCGGGGCTTATGCCGAGCAAGGCTATACAGCATAGGTGGCTCTTTCTCAGTATGAATTTACGACCAATTGGCCGAATATCCAGGCTCTTAGCCAGTACAGACGGTACTAGGCTATAGGGATCAGCCATTGAACCTTTCGAACTTGTAACTACAATATACCTATCCTTAGCATTTCACACGTTCATTGTGATGTTTCTTATCAATATGGTTCGTATTCTGCGGCTCAGCGAAATAGAAAACGTCAAGGGCATCGACAATGACGCGTAGTTCCGTTCGAGCGTTCCGGCTTGGACCGGTTTCTTCACCGCAAGCAGTCTTCACGAGACGAAGGTCACAAAGAAGCCGCGCCTAATGCGATTAGCGGGATGATCCCACATTTGGCGCACCATCCAACGTCTTCCATTAGCGTGACAAAAAGAAGATCAGGAGGCAGATCAGATGATTCATTCTCTTTCTTTTTTTCGACGGTGTCTAGCAAAGAACTTTGTTGCCACGCATTGTCAGCCCCTTTATTGCTGTGCCCTTGGCTATCCGGATGCTTTGCAGCAGCCGTTATTTGGACGGTAGTTCCGTGTGGGATGTCCTTCAGCAAGAAAGTTGCATATTTATTGTCCTCTGTTTCACGCATGCCCGGGAAGGCCGACGGCATGACGGAACAACACACATCGTTTGCATCACATCCATCCTTGCATCGTGCAAGATCAAACGCTCCGGATCAAACCTGCTACGTCGTGATGTAGTCCGTTTGTTGCAGCCGATTGCTCTCCGAACGGAGCGTCATGATGTCCCATGGGATCCGCTTCGGGACTTTCAGCTATTTTGGCATTTCCTGCAGCTGCACATTTGGCGGGCGCCGGGCCCACCAAAAGCGCAAAGGACGCGAACGCGTCAATTTTTCATTGTTCTCGGGCTCAGTGTCAGAAGAACGCTCAGAGGCTGCCGGCGTTCTTTGGCGATATTTATGACAGCGTTCGAGAAAGCCGTCGCTTTCGCCGATGGCAGCTACGTGCTACATTTGGATGCCCGTAGTCGCAATGCCTGCCGGGATCGAAAATGCCTTGTTGTCTCGAACGACCTAAGGAATCATTGCGTCGAAGACTGCCTGCCAAATCATCGAAGTATATGACGTTTTCTCTTTTGTTGCTGGAATATCAAAAGTCTGCACGCTTCATTGCGCCGATGTGGTACTTTTTGAAGAGCCTCAGGCGTAGGCCATTCTTCGAGGCCAATCGGAACAGAATTGAAACCTCAAACATGATTGATAATACGAAGAAGCTACCCTGCGCAGCGTGCTTGTTCGTGCATTGCGACCCAATATTCTTGTGTTGCTCATTCCTAGGCGCCTGAGCATTTGGCGCGCGACCAATTTGGCTGCAATGGCGCTTAAGTGGAAGCTTGCAGCCCATGTGTATCTGTGACCCTCGTGACCCTTGTCGACGGATGTAATTATCGAAATTACATTCGTTACCGCACCAACGGCTAATCCCATCTTTCAATCGTTTTTATGATGACCGCCCTTTGTTTCTGCACTCGTGCGAAGCTACCCTGTCCGGTCCAGCATGCTTGACTGTGCATGTGCAAATTCAGTGAGTCTAAAACGACTGCTTACTTCATTAAAAACGCCCTTTCTACCAGATGAGTACAAAGAGCAGACAACTGACCACAGTTTTGTGAGATGATGTGTTCCGTTCAACGCAAGCAATCATACAGTCTAGACATTGTCAGAATCTAGCCCCTTTCTTTATAACCTTAGAGTAGAGCCGACGCCTGTTTGTCATTTTTTCCTAATCCTTTTTTCCTATGTGATTCCTAATCCGCCCTGACCGACTAAGAGCATCGTTTGCATGTCTGTGTCTGAGCATAATTCAAAGACAAACACCACCTTTGATGGAAAGCGTGTAATTACACGCGTTCCTCACGTCTAACGAGATCCCCGCATTCCTTTTCGCAGCCGACGGCCATTAGACGCAGGCTTTTCCGCGTTCATCGCATTTGTTCGCCGCGGCTTTTTGCAAAGCCATTTTGTTAGGCAGGAATTTCACTTTCACCATCACGCGGACATACCAACGAGACTGACTCGAACGGTCGTCTCGCGGGTTTAACGGTCCTGTTCCTCGTCGTCCGGGGGTTTTACGACAAGTCGTTGCGTTAGACCTACCAGACGCTAATTTAGGACCTGTGTGACCTGAGAACTTTGATCTACACAAGTGAGACGAGTGTTTTGCACTGTCGATTTGAAACCCAACAAGGCTAAAGCAGGTTGATCGAAACTTCCTAAATACGACACTGACACAACCACTTGTCTTTATTAAATATAGAACCATACGGCGAAGACCTATTGATGTCAGTGCAGCTTTTTCCTGTAGCAAACCTTGTCCAGATAAGTTTATACGACATCAAACGTTGCTTTTCCATGCGTGTCCTTACCAATGATGCGTTTGGAATGAAACGAAAAAAGTTAAAGCGCATCGTGCTTACTCTCCTTTTTCTGATATGTGAGCACGACCTCCAACTATTCCTCAGCGTCACACCAGCGCTTGAAACATTCCTACAGGAATAAGAAACGAACTGGATTGGATTTGATTTTAGATCGGCTTGGTTTTTATCTGTGCCTGCTTGGACTAAAAGTTGCACAGCGACACGCATCGAGTTGGAAAGGCCCTCCAAGCACACGATCCCTGCGCAGCGTTTGACGAGCTGTCAAAACGTACAACTGTGCACACTCGCCTGGAAGTGTCCTTGTACGGTCGGCGAGTCGGTAATGCTAACCCAGATCATCTTTCCGCCGCTGATGACACAGTTTTCGGCCGCCGCGGCGCAGGCGCTCTCTTTCCACTTGCCGACACTGTGCGGCGGTAATTCCCGCGCTCCGATTTACCCAAATCCCCCCGTTCGTGTTGCCGCCGCACTGCTGAATAAACTTCCAACGCGGCTCTGTGCTGGAGGTCGGGTTATGAATCCGAGTGCGAATCGCTTTTCGAGGCGCTACGTCTCGTCCTTTCGTCCACTGGTTGCATCGACATGTGAAGATTTTGAGAGAGGTTCTCTTTCATAATTACAGAATTCTCTACTGCGAACGTTTCCGAGGCTTTAAGCCGGTGTCTGGTCGAAATGGCGGAAACTCCGGAACCACTCTACCGGAAAAGATAACGTTCCTTGCTCGTGGACTTGCATTATGTTCTTCTGCGACTAAAAAAGATCTTCAACGAGTTAGAACCGCCCCATAGAACAAACGGAACCCAATGTTGTATGTTTCGAAGTCCACCGGAGAGGTCATCCCATGTTAGGGCTTTCGGCTAGAGAGTTACGAGGCCTTGTCAAGACGAAAAAATCCACCGGAACCCTAATGGCCGGTATGACATTTTCATGGCAGCTAGGGTGTTGCCTTCATAGGCAGTTGTTTAGGGCTTAACTAGAGCTTCCGCTCAATTTACGTCGACCTATTCCTTACTTCAGTTCCTTGTTCTACTTTCGTACTAACTACATTCTCCTGGCATTAATCCCTTCAGAAACGCTTATTAAATCTAAACATTCGACGCCCCATTTGCCACAAACAACACAGCTTTTTGCGCAGCTTCTCGCTTTGAGCCCTTGCCAGCTGCCAAATGACAGGTCGGTGCGAAAGGTGCGCCATTAGGGATGCTTAATGGCCTGCGGTAAACCACCGCCGACCGGGAATCCATCCCTTTCCTTTTCGTCTCATTGCCCCACTGGTTTCCATAGCGACTCCTCGAGGGCGCAGAGCTCGAGTGCGACGAAGCGAGACCTGAGGATGGCTTCTTCCTGCCGCTAATTTCCCTCCCTTCGAGAACCGGCATGAATGCGCGCGGACGCGTCGTTAATTAGCATATGCGCACATTTGCGTCGCCAGAGGTGGCTGCCATCCATCCATCGGTTGGATGCATGACCGCTGGCTTGACCGGTTATAAGGGCAAAATACGTCTACTAGTAGCCAGCACTTTCGGTCGCTCATTGGTGCGCGAAACGCGATTGTTTCTGCTGAAACTTGGGTCCAACCCTGGCAAAAGCAAAGCTTAACCGTGTAGCATTTCCCAGTGATAGGATTTTCCGCTGCATTGCATGTGACTTCAACTGCTTCGCGATTACACTCTCGCCGAACTTTCTGATACCAATGAGTTTGTCGCGAAACATCGCGAGTTCCACCTAGTTGTGTGGTTAGGCTCTCCCAACAGATTTCCATTAACGCTTCGTTCAACTCCTCCTCTTTCCTGCGAATCATAGCGACGGGTAATGAGATGATTATTTGGGCGAAATTGGATGCTTTTTTTTGTAACTGTCCTTCCTTATACTCACACTCATTTTGCTCCATTTCGCGATTATTCAGCCCGCTCGCGACCCGAAATGGCCTCCAGCGCGACGTGGGCGCCCATCAGTCAGAAATTTTCCTGGACGTATGATTGACACGCAAATTGGAGCCTTTGCAAGCGCACACGCGCACTCGAAAGGGTCACCATTCTGCGTAGTGATGTTCCTGCCTGGATGCGTGAATTCGGCTTTGTTGCAGAGATGGCGCACTTAAGGCCATAATACTCTTCTGTACGGTTGTCCGTTGCTCCGTGAACGCCATAATGCTCCGGCCATAATACCAGATTTCTTAAACGCCATACTACTTTCTGCAAACTTTTACGCTCTACTGCTCGGCTCAAAACGTTGTGCATTTAAAGCATGTTTCTGAGATTGCCCTAAGCTTAAAAACCTACATCTCTTGATCTAAAAAATTGTATTTTAGCCGGTTATAAACGAACCCACCATAGACGAAGGGACGCTCCGAAGGGCAATCTCTTTCTGCCGTCCTCAAGCATCTAAAAGAGATAGGAGACAAGAGATAATAGATAGACTCTAAGTCGACGTGAGAGAGCACGCGTTTTCTGGGCCTCTGCCGTCTAGTCGTACCTCACTCTGGTCGTCTGTTCGGGTACTCGGCCCGGTATATAAGCGATGCGCCTAGTTGAGAGGATGGCCCCCAAAAGGGGGCCAGCGTTCAGCACATATTGGAGAGCTGGTCCGAATTCCTTGACCAGCCAACAATTTTTTATTTCGACGTCATTTTTCGCTGGTCCGTGTGTCTGGTTGACCGTAGAGCTGGCCATGATTAGACATATGATTAGATTCTGTGAATCCCCTGCTTTTCATCGCTCACATTGGCGCGCACTGGCACATGTATGTTTCCCTTAGTGTGCGCAACACCAAAGTAAAAGTGTTGTTTACCGGGGCGCGCGGGATATCACTCTTGCGCGCATGCTTAAATGGACTTCAAATCATCGTAGAGCATTCTCCAACGACGGTACGTCGTAGCTCTAAGCGTACGGCAAGCATGTCACACAGTTCATTTATCAACATTTTTTCTTTTCCTAGTTTTCTTAGCCGATCTTAATCTAGCGAACTGCGTAAATGGTTATTGCAGTTTTGCGCATTGCATATCTCGACGAGATTTATTAGTGCTCCTGCAAATTGCCTCTTCCTCTTTGCGAAATCTCGCTTTTCTGTGACGGTTCCAGTCGCATATTAATTTCAAGGCCCCAACGCATTAAGACGACAATTGCCGGACGCACGTGGAAGGCTATTAGCGGACAGGGGTGGACGCCTGCCCCTAATTCCAAGGTCAATCGGTCACTAGTCTGACGCGGCTTGAGGTCACCGAAAATCGCTCTCCTAGTGTTCACAAGTCACATTTCTGGCACCGACCCGTTCATATTTTCCATTAACGTGGGGGTAGTACCGCCACTAAAAGGTCATTATTTTGCACTATTAAAATATGTTTTCTGGACAGTTCCCTGCCTTTGTCGACGGCTTGCTTACAGCAATCCGCTGTATTTCAATAACTGAATAGGCAGAATTTGGGTTTCCGCGAGCGCTACGCGAGCATATGTTTACTCAGGTTGCGCAGATGGACGCGCTTTCGTCGGTGCGTAATGCGCAGTCGCACAAAATGGCGTCGCCTTTTGTC
Source organism: Aphelenchus avenae (assembly GCA_020875895.1). Taxonomy (NCBI): domain Eukaryota; kingdom Metazoa; phylum Nematoda; class Chromadorea; order Rhabditida; family Aphelenchidae; genus Aphelenchus; species Aphelenchus avenae. The sequence goes on from JNEY01000019.1 coordinate 487,182, forward strand.
CGCTAGCGTAAGCGAGCCTCCGACGGCGTTTTCATGTCCACCGATGCGATTCATAACGTTGTGGGCTTAGTAGATAGACAGTAAAATTAACTTCGGTTTTACCGCCTCATTGAAAGACCTCTAGGGAGAGCACTATTTTTCCAAAACAAAGGTATCATTTCCCTGTCGCACTTTCTCTCTCTGCCGTTTGGACAACGCCTGACACTTGCTGCTGCTCTAGGCCTTACCCCTGCAATGCATCATTAACGCAGTCAGCGTTGATAACAAAATTCGTAGTGATGAAGCCGTATTTTTCCGATTTCGGCCTGACACTCGGTCACTCGAGCCAGCCAGTAATGTCCTCGGAAAAATCAATCCATTACCGAACGCATGATAGATCACCCTTTCTTACCTCTTTGCGTTGCTCGCTCACCGCCATGGGTCGGCTTTGTTCCGTCGAAAACATCGAAAAAAGCCGCCAAGCCAGCAGCTGCTCAAGGTGTGTGCGTATTCTCGGCTGCCACTCACCATGCCGAACTAATGAAGATCACCTGGCCGGGCTAAATGGATTCCCACCAGCGCCTTGAGAACCATTAATCCCGATAACAGCGAGGCGAAAATTTAACGCTTACTGGTGGGCGCGTTATCTGCTGGTCTGTGGGACCTTCGCTCGTCCATGTGGGATGAGTCAGCCATATGTCTCAGGTGTTTGCCTGCAGAGAGATGACTAGATAACCAAGTTTTGAGGTGACAAGCACACATGGATAATGCTAAGTATCCTGTTATTGCCCACCTAAATTTGGTTTGAATCGATGTCTTTTTATTGCGGTGTTTCACCCCTCTAGTCGTGCACAGTGGTCACCTGTCGGCGTAACGGGTCGATTACCGGTGCGCGCACAGTTGAAGAAACGGCTACGTTTGTTTGTAGAGTCTCATTCCTCTAAATCGCAACATGTCACTGTTTCGCGAGCGCACTGGATGCGCTTGTCTTTTTCATTTCGTTGCGGTTTGACTCATGGTAACAGACACTTTTTACCTTTACGCACGACGTCTTCTGCACGCGTATTACATGCACTCTGTCGACTCCAACGTCCGTTAAGTGCGGGTCCATTACTGGTCGAAGGATTGCTGGTCGCTGAGATATACATAACTCGGAACGCGGGATGATTGATGACACGCTTTCTCGCCATCCGCTGGCGGGAAGCAGTCAGGGAAGAACGTGACTCGCCTTCACTCGCGAACCTCTTCACTTTCCCTCCGGTCGTGCGCCATTCGTCCGCCGATGCGGTGGCGTTCGGACAGCGGTTTAGTTCACTCACTCTGCTCGTGTGGTTTGTTCAAACCTCCTCTTGCACGGACGAGTCCAAACGTGTTCGAGTGGGTCTTGAGATGAATGCGAATCGCACGCTGCCTAGGTATTTGCAAGTATGGTTCTTGCCGCAAACAATCGATGGAATTGTATTCGGTCGCGTAAACTTGTATCACCTCCTCCAATATCTCGGTAGGCAGCCCTTAATTTGAAGAATAATTGTCTGGGATTTTTTTTACCGCGTAACCTTTCACATTTTGAGCAAATTTCGTATTTGCGTTGTTTTTGCTTGCTGACAGTGATTAGCCTGAACCTGTTATGATTTCAGTTCGAAGTTTATCATTCGAACCCATAACAAGCAATCGTGAACGCCAAGTTTTTGTCTTCGAATGGTTCGGTTAGAGATGGCCAATCTTGATTATGACAAGTCGTATAGACTCAACTTAGACTTCTACTCTGTAATGAGCGCATGTTATGCTGGATCGCGACTAACATGCGCTACACCCATGCTTGAAAGGTCCCGCACTTTCTCCTTTGCCGCATCCGAAATGCGTTTGTTTTCCTTTCCTGAATTGCTCAGTCTAAGCCGTACTTCCGATCCATTCTCCTTCGCTTATCTCTCGACTCGATCTTGGCTTCTTAAGCGAACGGGCGGCAGATGTTCCAAGAGGACGGCCATGCGTCCATTGACGTCTTAACTAAGTGGGGTCCTTGAACGGGTGACTAAGAGCCCCGCAGGGAATACGCTCCCGTTCCGTTGTGCTGATATCATAGCGGTCTTCATCTTGCGTGGAGGAATACTAATTGCCAGGGGCAGGGAAAAATGAAATCTGGTCGGAGAGACGCATCGCTCAAAAGAAGTCTAACCCAATCTTATTCATCGCTTCGAGGCCCGAGAGTTATCGGTGCAAACTACAAGGACACTACTTATTTACTGCACTTAAGGGCACATCTTCATTTCGCATCATCCGTAGCAAACATAATTATTCCACCACTTATTTCGCGCTCAAAGTGGCCCGGGAATATTTGCGACTTCGTCCGTCCGCGCGGAATGCCCTTTCTCTTTGGCGGCCCCGGAAATGCGCGTGTGCGCGGCGGACATCACACCGCCACTTCTGCGCATTGCGCATGTTTGTGTGTGCCACTTTTGGCCGCTAGCCCTCGGAGGTGTTCCTTTCCGCTGGGATGCACGCGTGAGGTGGGCTCGCACTCCCATCCGAGTGGCGTCCGTGGATATGGGTGACGGCGCCTGGCCGTAAACAACCTTGTCGAATGTGCCGTCGGGCGACCACTGCTCGACCGACGTTCGCTTGAAACGTTCGCCGGCCAGGAAGCCGTGTCGGACGCGGCGGATTATCCCATTCCCGGCGTCGGCCTCCGGCAGGAGGGGAACGAAGCCTATTAAGTGCACATTTGCGAGCGCTGATGGGTAAGAGCGGGGCACGAATACGGTCCACGTGAGTGGTCTAGTGCTCTGCGTAATGCAAGATGAGATCTTCGTATTTTTATGCGTTCTCTTAGTGCTTTACTAAAAGACGTCCTTTTCTCTTGGCTTACCCTTCTTGGACATATGAACACAGTTAGGGTTCGAGATTTTCGTGCCATTGGGAAAGCGAAGCTTACTGACCATTCTACAAAGAGACGGCAGTTATGCCTTGTTGAGAAGAATGATCGTTTCCTGTCACTATGTTCTGAAAGGATTGAGCATCCGGCTCAACCAGAGCGGGTCGTAGGTTGCCGAACATTCCTTCGCAACCTTTGCGGTCGTTCACCCAATCATGTTTCCAACAAACTAATGCCCACTGTGTCTTCATCGGTCCAAATTAGCGCTGTTTGCAAGCCCGCGAGGAGCATCTTTCCGTTTCAAGTCGCATGTTTTCTTCTCTACCGGCCCGTCGCGTTCGCACCACGACTCTCATTTCCGCCTCAATTACCGCTAATGAAGTCGTCCCTCCCGGTGGATCCACGAAGGCGAATGCGCACGCATCGCGGAGCGGTGGAATTAAGGACGAGCTGGACGAAGCGGTTCCCGTTTTTAGCAGTAGATGCCTCACGGCGTTCGCGAATCCCCCGCTGAGTGACGTTGCCAAGTTAGACGCGATTTCGGAGGTGAAACTAAACCAATTTACGGCTTATTGGCTTGCGTAGCGAGGCATCGCAAGCAACTTTGTTGCGAGAGCCCGGTTCCAGCTGATTGGACGCGCAACAATCGTATTAAGCAAGCCGCACGTTGTTTTTTTGTGCGTAACAGAGACGCACAATATGATCCCAAAGCAATATGTCATAAGTTGCTAGAGTTGGGCATGTACCTTATAATCTCCCTAGTGCGTCCTTCATTTGCGGGTTGGCTTCAGTTCATCCTACTCATATCCCTGTTATTCATTTCTTATTCGGACTTACCGTGGTAGCCGCAGAAGTATATTGGCGAAGACTAGGCTTCGCCAATGCAGAATGCATGGGTCAGCTTAGCCTAAGTATACTCGACCGTCCCGCTGCTCCTTGACATCGCTTATAAGGCCGCCAACTACCCGTGTAAACCCGCTACGCCCTAGATGACCACAAGTTTTTGCAGCGATTTCATCGACCTACATCGATGCGCACTGGTTTTGCGCAAGGCGATAAACAACCCCTCGAGAACGATGGAATCCCGGCAGCCTGCGATGAGGGCAGCGTTCCCAGCAACCTCGCATTCGCGCAGTTCAAGAGTCACTTGCTCACGACGGTCAAGTTCAAGTGGCGTAGTGGGGCCATTGGTGGCTCGGTCGACTAAGATTGACGCCTTCCGGACCACTTGGCGTTTTCCCATGGACACTTAGCGCGGTTATTTACTCTCATCCGTGTCCACTAGGCCGAACGTCAGTCGCAGCGGATGAGGGGGATATGGCCTGGTATTCCGTGACCGTATATCGGACGATCTATGGTCCATGACCTGCTAGATTTGGCTGGAAGTTGATACAAGTATTGGTAGTGAAGCATTTTCTTAGCGTTCACGGACACGATGTCCACTTGCCCATCTAGTAGCGACTTGTCCAGGCCGTGCTTGACCCACCGAGGCGTATGATTCCATTCCGGTTGCACTCTCTATCCCCCCCCCCCTAGCCGAAAGCTTGGGCCGGTGGTTTCGCGCAACCGCATGACCTCTGCCACCACTTGGCCCGCCCGAATGTGGCAAAGGTCGGTGTAGCATGAACCTTGCCACCATGCGCCACTGTTTCACTGCTGGCAGCACCATTGCCGGAAAATTAATGTTTCTCTTGCGCATGCGGTTAGTGGCACTTGTCCGGCAGGGAAGGCTTATTGGCTTCGTTCGTTGCGTGGGCAGCGGCAATAGATCTCATAATTACAGCTTAAGCTTGCATATTTTCGTGAGCTTCTTACTGTGGGTCCAGAGTTTACCGAATGTGTGACTAAGATTTCGAAGGACCCGAACATTCTTGCCTTACCTTTTTCACTTCCATTACTGTCCTCATTAAACCTGCACTTACCCGCTCGAAGTTGCTGTTCGAAACGTCGTGAATCATCCCCCCGAAAAACCTGTCCTCAGTCTCAACGAAAACAAGGAAATTTCGCAACACCATCGGCTGGTGGTTCCTCATAATCCGCGACGGATTTGTCACCTTTGGTCTCCCATTTGCGAGAGAGTCCATAACGCGCTAGCTACCTCGTCTGTTATGCGGCACATGGCCGGATAGTGTTTCACAATTCCAGGCAGCGACTCATCGCGTTTGTAACGTCACCTCAGGTCAGTGGACCTAGCGTCCGAGGCTTCTTCCAAAACAGCGTGCGGTGTCCATTTAGTACAAACGCTCGTGCTTGCTCTTCTCGCTAACGGTCGACATCGAGTTCGCACAGGCCAGCCCTTCGAGATCGTTTTTACCGCCATTTTCCGTTTCACACGCGNGTCCTGTTATTGCCCACCTAAAAATTTGGTTTGAATCTATGTCTTTGTATTGCGGTGTTGCACCCCTCTAGTCGTGCACAAAGTGGTCACCTGTCGGCGTAACGGGTCGATTACAGGTGCGCGCACAGTTGAAGAAACGGCTACGTTTGTTTGTAGAGTCTCATCCCTCAGAATCGCAACATGTCACTGTTTCGCGAGCGCACTGGATGCGCTTGTCTTTTTCCTTCGTTGTGAAGTACTCTCTAATTTTGAGACGTTCAAAATCCACGTTTCGACCCAAACACAGCTTGCCTCGGTTTCGCGTGGTCTATGCATCGATCATACAATCTTAGTACTGCACAAGAGGCGATGCACAGTGCTGTTATATGGGCTGTGCCAAGCCGTTTTTCATGGGCACATGGCGCGATGTCATTAAATCCGTGTTTTCCCGAAGTAAATATTGCTTGTTTGACTCATGGTAACAGGCACCTCCAACGTCCGTTAAGTGCGGGTCCATTACTGGTCGAAGGATTGCTGGTCGCTGAGATATACATAACTCGGAACGCGGGATGATTGATGACACGCGCTTTCTCGCCATCCGCTGGTGGGAAGCAGTCAGGGAAGAACGTGACTCGCCTTCACTCGCGAACCTCTTCACTTTCCCTCCGGTCGTGCGCCATTCGTCCGCCGATGCGGTGGTGTTCGGACAGCGGTTTAGTTCACTCAATCTGCTCGTGCGGTTTGTCCAAACCTCCTCTTGAACGCACGAGTCCAAACGTGTTTGAGTGGGTCTTGAGATGATGCGGATCGCACGCTGCGTATGTATTTGCAAATATGGTTCTTGTCGCAAACATTCGATGGAATTGCGTTCGGTCGCGTAAAATTGTATCACCTCCTCAAATATCTCGGTAGGCAGCCCTTAACATGAAGAATAATTGTCTGGGATTTTCTACCGCATAACCTTTCACATCTTGAGCAGATTTCGTATTTGCGTTAGTTTTTGCTTGCTGACAGTGATTAGCCCGAAACTGTTATGATTTCAATTCGAATTTATCATTCGAACCGATAACAAGCAATCGGGAACGCCAAGTTTTTGTATTCGAATGGTTCGGTTAGAGATGGCCAATCTGGATTATGACAAGTCGCATAAACTCAAGTTAAACCAAGGTCCCGCACTTTCTCCTTTACCGCATCCCAAATGCGTTTGTTTTCCTTTTCTGAATTGCTCAGTCTAAGCCGTACTTCCGATCCATTCTCCTTCGCTTATATCGCGACTCGATCTTGGCCTCTTAAGCGAACGGGCGGCAGATGTTCCAAGAGGACGGCCATGCGTCCATTGACGTCTTAACTAAGTGGGGTCCTTGAACGGGTGACTAAGAGCCCCGCAGGGAATACGCTCCCGTTCCGTTGTGCTGATCTCATAGCAGTCTTCATCTTGCGTGGAGGAATACTAATTGCCAGGGGCAGGGAAAAGTGAAATCTGGTCCGAGTGATGTCTTGCTCAAGATAGGTCCAACCTCATCTTATTCATCGCTGCGAGGCCCGAGAGTTGTTGGTGCAAACTACAAGGACACTACTTATTTACTGCACTTAGAGGCAGATCTTCATTTCGCATCAACCGTAGTAAACATAATTATTCCACCACTTATTTTGCGCTCAAAGTGGCCCGGGAATATTTGCGACTTCGTCGGTTCGCGCGGAATGCCCTTTCTCTTTGGCGGTCTCGGAAACGCGTGTGTGCGCGGCGGACATCACACCGCCACTTCAGCGCATTGCGCATGTTTGTGTGTGCCACTTTTGGCCGCTAGCCCTCGGAGGTGTTCCTTTCCGCTGGGATGCACCCGTGAGGTGGGCTCGCACTCCCATCCGAGTGGCGTCCGTGGATATGGGTGACGGCGCCTGGCCGTAAACAACCTTGTCGAATGTGCCGTCGGGCGACCACTTCTCGACCGACGTTCGCTTGAAACGTTCGCCGGCCAGGAAGCCGTGTCGGACGCGGCGGATTATCCCATTCCCGCCGTCGGACTCCGGCAGGAGGAGAACGAAGCCTATTAAGTGCACATTTGCGTGCGCTGATGGGTAAGAGCGGGCACGAATACGGTCCACGTGAGTGGTCTAGTGCTATGCGTAATGCAAGGAATGAGCTCTTCGTATTTTTATGCGTCCGTTTAGCGCTGTATTAGAAGACGTCTGTTTCACCTTTCTTGCCCTCTTTGGACATAACAACATAATTCGGATACGACTAGTCCCCAGCCAAGCCTTTCCGGTCATTAGGAAGTCGAAGTTTGACTAGACTTTCTTCAGATATGCTTTGGTGAGAAGTATGATCGTTTCATGTCACTATATCCTGAAGGATTTGAGCATCCGGCTCAACTTAAGCAAGTCGTACATTGCCGAACGTTCATTCGCAGCCTTTCCTTCATTCAGTCAATCATGTTCCACCAAACTAATTCCCACTGTGTCTTCATCGGTGCCAAATTAGCGCTGTTTGTAAGCCCGCGAGGAGCATCTTTCCGTTTCACGTTGCATGTTTTCTTCTCTACCGGCCCGTCGCGTTCGGACCACGACTCTCATTTCCGCCTCAATTACCGCTAATGAAGTCGTCCCTCCCGGTGGATCCACGAAGGCGAAAGCGCGCGCGTCGCAGGAGCGTCGGAATTAAGGACGAAGCGCGCTGGACGAAGCGGTTCCCTTTTTTTCGCTAGTAGACGCCCCATGGCGTTCGTGAGCCCCCACCGAGTGACGTTGCCAAGTTAGACGCGATTTCGGAGGTGAAACTAAACCAATTTACGGCTTATTGGCTTGCGTGACGAGGCATCGCAAGCAACTTTGTTGCGAAAGCACGGTTCCAGCTGATTGGACGCGCAACAATCGTATTAAGCAAGCCGCACGTTGTTTTTTTGTGTGTAACAGAGACGCACAATATGATCTCAAACCAATATGTCATAAGTTGCTAGAGCTGGGCATGCACCTTATAATCTCTCTGGTGCATGCTTCATTTGCGGGTTGGCTGCAGTGGATCCTGTTATTCGTTTCTTGTTCGAACTTACCTGGTAGCCGCAGAAGTAGTGTCGAAGACTAGGCTTCGCCAATGCAGAATGCATGGCCCAGCTTAACCTAGATATCTCACCACCTCGCTGCTCCTTGACATCGCTTGTAATGCCGCGAACTACCTGTGTAAACTTGCTACACCCTAGCTGACCACAAGTTTTTGCAGCGATTTCATCGACAGTCGTCGATGCGCACTGGTTTTGCGCAAGGCGATAAACAACCCCTCGAGAACGATGGAATCCCGGCAGCCTGCGATGAAGGGAGCGTTCCAAGCAACCTCGCATTCGCGCAGTTCAAGAGTCACTTGCTCACGACGGTCAAGTTCAAGTGGCATAGTGGGGCCATTGGTGGCTCGGTCGACTGAGATTGACGCCTTCCGGACCACTTGGCGTTTTCCCATGGACACTTAGCGCGGTTATTTACTCGCGTCCGTGTCCACTAGGCCCAACGTCGGTCGCAGCGGATAAGGGACGATGACGGCGAAAATCGTGACCGTACAACAAGTGATCTCTGGTCTGCACCCTTCTTGATTTCGCTGCAAGCTGAGACAAACCTTGATAAGCTGAACATATTGCTTAGCATGCGCGAACTCGATGTCCTCTTGCCCGCCTTGTAGCGACTTGTCCAAGTCGTGCTTGGCTCACCGAGGCGTATGATTCCATTCCGGTTGCACTCTCTATCCCCTAGCCGAAAGCTTGGGCTGTTTGTTTCGAGCAACCGCATGACCTCTACCACCGCTTGGCCCGCCCGAATGTGGCAAAGGTCGTTGTAGCATGAACCATGCCACCATGCGCCACTGTTCCACTGCTGGCAGCACCTTTGCCGGAAAATTAATGTTTCTCTTGCGCACGCGGTTAGTGGCACTTGTCCGGCAGCGAAAGGCTTATTGGCTTCGTTCGTTGCGTAGGCAGCGGCCGGCAGGATCTCATAATTACAAGTTGAGCTTGCATATTTTCGTGAGCTAGGGTCCAGAGTTTACCGAATCTATGACTAAGATTTCAAAGGGGCCGAACGTTCTTACCTTACCTTTTTCATTTCCATTAATGTCCCCATTAAACCTGCACTCACCCGCTCGAAGTTGCTCCTTGAAACGGCCATGAATCACCATCCCTGAAAACCTGTCTGCCCTCAACCAAAACAATGGAATTTCACAACACCAGCGGCTGATGGGTCCTCATAATCCGCGACGGATATGTCACCTTTAGTCTCCCATTTGCGAGAGTCCGTAACGCGCTAGCTACCTCGTTTGTTATGTGGCACATGGCCGGATAGTGGTTCGCAATTCCAGGCGGCGACTCATTGCGTTTTGCAACGTCACCTCAGGTCAGTTGACCTAGCGTCCGAGGCTTCTTCCAAAACAGCGTGCGGTGTCCATAAAGTACAAACGCTTGTGCTTGCTCTTCTCGCTAACGGTTGACTTTGAGTTCGCACAGGACAGCTCTTCGATATCGTTTTTTTACCGCCATTTTCCGTTTCACTCACGTCGTTACGTCGCCTTTCCGGCCACGTCCCTCCGGTTCATCGGCGGGAGGAACCGGTTTGACGTCCGTAACCATGCGCAATGTCGCTGTCAACACGACTCACTTGTCACGGCGCGATCGTACAATACGTCAATACCACTCCATCTCGGTCCAAATCGATGCGATTCTTGTGTTGAGGATCATTCCCATAGGTCGGAGCGGGCGATTCCCGAACATGGAGTAGGATTAAGCTCGCAGCGTGCGACCGAGAAATTGCCGCGGATTAATGTCGTGTCGATTGCGTATTCCGGATTACGACCTGCTGCGACCAAGTCGGCTTGTCGTGCAGCGCTGCATGCGTCAGAAGACCGCGACGCAGGTTTCTGGTGAATTCGAAATGGCAACAAAGGTCACGACGGCACCTGTGCACGCGTAGACGTAACTTACGTTCCCCAGAGAAATAACGTCACACTTACGTCACTCATCTATGTTTTCGCCACTGCGATAGAGGCTTACATGGTTCAGCTGTACAAGGGACTCCTCCTTTTCCAAGGAACACTTTTCCAAGGTAAAATCGAGCCAGTTCTGGATCCCTCAGCTTCATAGCTCAAGCTTAGGACGTTTCCGGGAGGTGCATGGGGGGGGGGGGGGGGNACGTCGACTTTCCGGCTACGTCCCTCCCGTTTGTCGGCGTAAGGAACCGGTTTCACATCCCGTAACCATGCGCATTGTCACTGTCAACACGATTCACTTGTCAAGCGCGTCGTACAATACTTTTAGTGTCAATACCACTCCATTTCGGTCCAAATCGATGCGATTCTCTTGTGCAGGATCGTTCTCGAGGTCGGGCAGGGCAATTCCCGAGCGTGGAGGGGGATTAAGCTCGCAGCGTGCGACCGAGAAATTGCCGCGGATTAATGTCCTGTAGATTGCGTATTCCGGATTACGACCTGCTGTGGCCATGTCGGCTTTACGCGCAGCACCGCATGCGTCAGAAAAGCGCGACGTAGAATTCTATTGGGATTCGAAATGGCAACAAATATAGGTAGGTCATGGCAGCACATGTGCACACGTGAAAGCGTGAAGGTGACTGCGAGAGACACTGGGATTCAATTCCGTTCCCCTGTTAATTGCGTCACACTTGCGTCATTTATCTCCGTTGTCGCTATGGGCCTACATGGTTTCTCTGGACGTACATGGACTGTAGGTCTTTTTAAGGAGGACTGGTTGATAATCGAGCAAGTTTTGGATCCATCGGCTTCTTTGCTCAAGCTTAGGACGTTTCCGGGAGGTGCATGGTGGGTTCCAAGTACCCATCAACATCAACACCGTTGGCTTAATTTCTACATTTTTGGATTGAAAAATGCCTCAGTTTGTGCCTACGCAGCACAGTGTCATTGCCGGCGTCAAATGCATATTGCTCGTTTACACAACCGAACAACAACAACGAGGCCAGCGTAGGCGGCATTCGATCAACGGATGAAAGGGTTCAGATCAACCGGTCCATGTGGCGCCTGTAGTGTAGTGGTATAGCATCTCAGCCCCCCAAGCTGATGGCGCGGGTTCGAATCCCGCCAGGCGCAACTAGTTTTTTGTTTTGCTATATGCGGTTACCTTTTTGGCAATTTTAGGTCTTTGGAAAAGTATTGCGCTTTCGGTTTTGGTGCGCGTTCAGAAACGCGCAAGTATGCACTGTCCTTATCGTTTCCAGCGTTGACTGCCTGTCGCGTCCGATTATGCGCTTCTCGAGTCGACAAAGGTGCCGAAAATCGGCACTCGGATGCATACCGCCCATCGGTTGTGCGAGTAGTTTTCCCTTTTCCTGACCGGTTCTTTCGTCTCCTCCCGCCCGTCAGCGGCCCAGTGGGACATCGCCCAAGTCGCATTGGGCGCCTTACCTTCGCACTGCGGACGGGCGGCCGACCGATCGGAATCGGAGAGGCGCAACCCTAGGCGACCTTTGCCTTCCTCTTCGCCGCTCTCCGGACTTTTTGTGCCGCGCGCAAGCGGCCGGCCCAAGCGTGGCTCTCCGCGCGGTGCACATTCCAACAAAGTGCGTACCCTCACACACCCACCCATCGCCAGCCTCTCCTCAAAGTGCTGAGGGGTGATCCAACGTGCGGCGGCGGGCGGCCAAAACTGTCCCATTCAGAGCGCGGGACCCACGCATCGAACTTTTGGCAGGGCTCGCGCGGCGTAGCAGTTGTTGACGGAATCCACGCGTCGCGGGACTCTCGTTCAGTTACTACCGATTTGGGAGGTTCGTATTTGTGTCAACTGCGTCCTACCTGCGCATATGTGCACTGCATCTCACCGACTTTCTTTTTTTTGTTGAAATTCGTTCTTAGCTTTGAAGGTTCATACGAAGTTTGGCTTGCGCTTGGGCGCAATTTTCGGACGGGAAGTTTCATGACTCTTTTTAGCGTTATTTGCCTGCCATGGACCAAAGTATTTTACCGCGCTTCGGTGCGAATGCGTTATGCAAACCTTTTTCGCATCCCACTCTTCGTACTTCCAGTATCCTCCTTAGCGTGCCACATTTATGTTCGTGCACTTGAGTCTCTGTGGACATCATAGGGACGCAAAAGGCCCGGGTCCACTCTTCTCGGATTTTTTATCGATGGCGTCGGTTTTCACTTTCCGTTCGCGACGCGCTCCTTAATGACGGCAGGGCAAACAAAAAGTTCGTTTGCGCCGCGCGTCCTTGTTGACTCTCGACCGGGCGCGCCTATGAATGAATATTGATATTGTCTATAAGCGGGCGCATCGGTCCCTGTCTCTTAAGGAGAAGGGTTGACCCCCGAATGAGCTGTATTTTTCCCGGAATGCTCTTACGTCTCTGAGTGTTGTAGTGTCTATGAGCTGCTTTCCTTCGAACGCCAAACATATGCAAATGTGAGGTGCATCAGCCATTCTGTTTTTCTATCGTCTCGTTCTTTCGCACTACCGCAATAACTTCCACGGAACACATGTCCGATTTCCCGTTCGCGTTGCGCTCTTCCGCTTTCCGAACGCGTCTAACTGCATGCGGCTGTTCGCCACTGGACGGTTGCCAGCCCGCGGTGGCAGCGAGGCAGGAAGAAGAAGCGCTCGCGAAGCGTGGGGAGATCGAGAGCCGCCAGCGAGAAGGAAGAAGCCCATCGGTTCTCACACACATCTGGAGGAAATCTGCCTGCGTCCCATAGCCTCCACCGTTCGGAAGCTGCCCACCCGAGTGGATAGTTTACCGCCGCTCTCGAGGGACCGGGAGCGTCAGCCGCGCCGCGACAAATGGCAACGAATTGATCCCGGCTAGCCAGCGGGTGAGGAAAATCACTCCGCCCTCGACGCTCAACCTTTGACCCGTCGCGGGTCGATTGCTCCTCCGAAAGGACTCTCGAGCGCTATGCATTGATCGGATGTGGCGTCTATGGGGGTAATTAAAGACGACCAAATTGGCTCGTGTACGTGATTAATTTGGACCTTTGGACATGCTCCGTCAGAGCCATTCCAGGCGCTTTTTTGGCCCTCGCGGTTATTTCCGGACCGATCGCGTTCGGGCGGTCGTGCAAATCTTTGTCGAGCCTCTTCTAGGGACCTTTGCGCATGTGTACCGCAAACTGTTCTCCTTCGTCGACGTAACCCGTTAGATCCCCAACGTCTGCGTGCTTTACAATATCATCGTCGTCCACGTAAACCTGGAAGCCATTCCAGCGCTCGCCGATTTGTTTGACAAACACTTTCTCCTCCTCGCGTGCGCTTGTGCATTCGGAAACGCTTTCGTATTAATATGCGTTTCCATCATTCCCACCACCACCACCTCCCTCCAGCCAACCGCAATCCCATCTGCAGTAGCGAGCTGCGCTGGTCGTGTCGCGTTGTGCGGGATGGATAATTCTCGCGATCACTTTCACCACCATCGCCGCTTTCCGTGATGATGGATATTGTCCGATTGTCGGCGCGTACGCTGGAGACAAATGACTCCATACCGCCGCGCTTTAAGCTCACCACAGCCGCCGCCGCCACGGCTATTGTTCGTGCGGTTGCGGTTTTATGATGAATAACACGCCGCACGGTTCTCGACTGTCCCAACGCTTGCGGTGCGCACGTCGAGAGCACGGATTTGGCTAATTCGCACTCCTGCGAGAGCGGTCGTCCACAATGCTCCGAGAAGCGGTGTCACTGAGCCGGTGAATTAATATGGTTTTTGGTTACTGCAAGTTTGCCGTATAGCAACGCATGTTTTGGGTCCCCTTTATTTTGGCGCCAATGACCCCTAATGTACTTCGCGCACTGCGTATTTTTACTCAGTAGTCTTATTTTGCTTAGGATATTCCCAATAGTTTGGGCTCGACCACTACAGGGGAGGAAGATTTACGCGTATGCTGGTTAATTGCTACAAAGGCCCAAAGCAGCGGAACTTAAAACACGGGGACCTAAACAGCTAGAAGCCGCAGTAAATATTCCAAATTCGCCAACTCCAAGTTTGAAGGCCGACCTCAGGCGCGGCTTTACCCCTCAGCGTTCCTGAATCCTCCACATTTCGGCTCCTTTATCTAAACGGTTTCAACCTTTACTTTTTGGTTCTTAGGGAAGTGATTTTCATTAGAACAACGCTTTCGCAGTCAACGTGCTTCCCTGGTAGCTCCTTTGTTTCCCACTCCCACCAAGCATCCATTTGTTTACGCGGCGGCCTTTACCCGCTCCTGAATACCTCGGTGGCGTTCGTTCGACTAAGATAAAGCCCTTTGTGAAGCAGCAGCGCAACCCTTATCAGTGCGTCCCGCTGCTAGCATTCCCCGACAAACATTACGCGTTTTTCACTCGTTCGGTCGTGTTTTCGGTTTCCACTGTGTTTTATTGCTCCGTTGTGTGTTGCTCGATACGGGTTTACGGCCGCGCCGCTACTAATTTGTTGCGTTCTTGTGCTTGTAAGCGCGGGCAATCCGTGTCTGCCTAGGATACGCGAAATTGATTAGTTCCGCACTACGATTCTTTTCGTTAATTTTTGCATTCTTCAGGTTGCTAATTCTTCATCAAAATTACCTCTGACCTGCTCTAGCAGCTTGCCGGTCATGTCGGGCCTTGCTCCCGAGGAAGTGTTCGAGAAGTTCGAGATCGTCTTCGATGCGGGTCCGGACCCCATATTTCACGGCGGCGAGCTGATCACCGGGTCGCTGCGAGTGCAGCTGAAGCAGCAGATCACGATCAGAGCGATCCGCTTGCAGTTCAAAGGACGCGCATGTTGGGTGGGCGATTCGCACAAGGGTGCGGAGGTTGAGAAAGTAAGTGCCATCCTAAGAGAAGCACGAAGCCCACTGCTGTTTTAGGTTTACTTTGACAAGGACTTCATTCTCCTGGAAAGACCACCAGGTCATCCGGAACCGGGACATTTCCCGTGGAACGCCAGCTTCCCGTATTCGCTGCCCTTCGAGTGCCCGCTACCGAAGGGATGCCCGACCAGCTACGAGGGTCCGCAAGCGTTCATTCGCTACTTCGCGCGAGTTACTCTCCAGACAGACGAAGTCGAGTCGGTACGTTAATCACCTTTCGTCCATGCGATAACAACGTGTATTCAGACGCAGTACATGACGAAGAAGGGCTTCACGGTGGTCGCTCCGCCTGAGCTCCGTCACCTGCTTCCGCCGAAGACCGAGGGCGTGCACGTCGGAGACACGTTCGCATTCGGCGGTTGCTGCTGTCGTGGCAAGGTTACCGCACACATCAACCTGCCGAAATCGGCGTACGCACCCGGCGAGAACATCATCGGCACAGTGACGGTGGACAATCGGCATCCGAGGCATATCATTGATCATGTAAGTGTGTGCTACAGGCTTGGATATGTCGGCATTATACCTCATTCCTACCGTTTCCTGCTCTCCTGATCATGCGTACCCGCTGCTTCTCTTTCGAATTACCAGCTGCTATCATAGTCCCGTCTAGATCTTCCGACAGCTTCTTCCGGTATCCAATGATTTGAGACCGAGAACAAGAATGACTGAGGGTCGAGCGATTTAGAACCCCTAAAAGGTGGAACGATTGAGGACCACACAATTTAATCCATGACGTTGTCACGCATGGTAATGGTATCCTCAACCATTCTGGTTCGCAATCGTTCGGTCCGCAAGCGGGCACTCTTAAACCGTTACGCCCACATATCGTTCGTCCATTATCGGAAATGGCAATCCTGGCGGTTCTCTTGAGAGAGGGAAGAAAACGGGAAGAAGAGAATCTGTTTTCCCGCTCCCATCCTTTTCTAAACTCTTACCTCCTCCGTTCTACATTTGCCAGAAAGCGTCTAAGCTTTTTGCAATTTTGCTTACTAGACTCTCACTTACAGAGTCTAGTAAGATCTTCTTATTCTTATTAGAACTAGAAGTAACTTCTTATTTAGATCGAAGTGCGTCTGGTCGACCGTGTGACGCGTGCCAGTACGCCTACGCAAGACGCAGACGACAAGAAGCACACGAAGCCGACGGTGAACCATCGCGTGTTACTCCATCGGAAACTGGACAGGAACGACGTCATCAAGTCCAAGTCTGCGGTCCAAGTGGACGACGTGCTCTTCCTCACGGTTCCGCCAGTAGTGCCCACCACACAAGGTACGTAGCGGTAGCTTGTCGGCAGTGCATGGCACAGTCTATGCAGTAGGCTTAGGGCGCCCCGTCGCTTCGGAGGTGATTCCGATTTGAAGATGAAAGCCAATTGCGTTTATCGATTCCGAAAAAGCAACCCGTTTTTGTTGTGGATTACCCCCGGACATACTTTTTAGTGATGCCCACGACGTTTGACTTTAGGCGACGCTGAGAAGGACACGCCGCAAACGCCTGAACTCATCCAAAACCTGGGTCCTGATGCTCAGTTGGCCAGGCTTCTGGAGTCACCCTCCACAGCTACGCTAAAGTTCCGCAAGCAGCCGTTCGTGCGGATCGAGTATGCGATCCAGGTGGGTGCTTGCTTGCCTTGAGCCTGGCGCTCAAAAGGTGGAATTACAAATTTCTTTCCATCACAACAACCTCCGTATTAGGTATGTGTATTTTCAGGTCTCGCTCGGTCCTCACGTGCTCATCGAAGCACCGATCCAAATCCATCCGATCCCGATCTATGCGAACGGCATCTCCTTCAAGCCGTTCGTGCTCGGCGCGCAACATTTCACGGAGAGCGACGAAGCGGACAAGAAGAAGTACAACGAGCCGTTCTCCTTCACGCCTTATTATCCGACGTACGAAGTGTCACCGAAGCCGGTTGCCGTCGAGCCACTGACCACGACCGGTATCGAATGTCGTGTGGGATAAACGTCTAAAGCGTCTATTTAGAAACCGTCCACGAGACAAATGCCGTGCCGAACGGACATGCGGAAGTGACGAAGACGGTGGAGGTAACGGAGCTGCCCGACGGGACGAGCATCGTTCGCAAGACGGAGGAACGCGTCGAAATCCGAGAATACACGACGACCGGCGAGTCGCATACGCAACCGCATCCGGTGCCCGTAGCAGCAGCCGCAGCAGGACCCGAGTCGCACGCGGTGCTTGAGCGGAAGCAGGAGATTGTGGAGGTGCCGCTCCAGAAGACGGAGTCGGTTCCGGCGCCCGAGCCGGTGCTGGAAGCTGAACCGCAGCCGGTAGAAGCAGAGCCACAACAGGCGGAACATGAGCCAGAAGGCGTAAGCTAACCACATTATTTTCTCCAGAACAACTCTTCAGTTTCAGGAGCAACCTGAGGCACAAGCAGAGGCCGTTGCGCCACCGGCAGATGTGGTCGCTAATCCGCACATCGTCGAGCACAAGGAAGGCGACGTTGAGCTCCGGAACGGCCATGGCCACATCGTCACCGAGGTGATCGAAGACGGCCCGGCGCACACCGAGCGCAAGGTGGAGACCTACGAGTACACGGACGAGGACGGCGTCCAGGTCCAAGTGCAGAAGACCACCGAGCACACGCAGATCAGCACGACCACGACGACGGTGCAGAATGGCGCATAAAAGCGTCCTCCTACTTCGAGCAAACTTGTTAGTCTGTCTAGACGTGAGCGTTCTAAACCATGTTCAAAATGCGGCACTCTTCGTAGGCTGACAGTCGTTCTTGCCGTAAAGGTTGAAAGTTTACGAAAAGTGACGCCACATTGCCTCATTTTTTCCGTCTGATTCGCCTCGTACTTCTAGTTGTCTTTGTCAGTACAACGTTCGTTCCAGATGATAGACAGCTACGTATTTTTTTGTTTTCCCTGCATACTAACCACTGTTAACTCTGTCTTCTAGTCTTGTATTTTCTTTCCATTCAGCAAAAAAGCCTACTGTAAACCAGCTAGTTCTTTTGGTGAAGTCGGACAGCTTTTTGCTGCCTGGAAACCGGGCATGTCTTTACAAGTGCTATCTATTAGTGGTCCGTTCTTACTTCTTCATCATATCGTCTATATCATTGAGTTCTGGTGTTCCACGTCTCCACTCGTCACAGATGCCGTGCGTTTGCATTACCCCTCCGCGTCCGCTCCTCGTTAGTATTCAGGCCGATTGCAACCGTCACAGTATTTGTGTGTCCGTCGCGTATTACTTTCGTCAGTGCCCGCGGGCACTGACCCTCCGTCCCGACCGTTAATCCTCCACTTCGTCTAGAGTATCACCCCCAGTTTCCCTCTTCAGCTACACTGATATTTGTGTTTGGCTCCGAAGCGTCCACCATACACCGTGTTCTATTCCCTCCGTCCGTGCATAATGTGTTTTATCGCCTGCATTCTAAATGAACAAAGTTAGTTCAAACGAGAGAACACACGGTTAACGAAAGGACTATTGCGTGGCGGTATCTGGCATTCGGAAACAGAGCCGTCAAGCCTCTGACTCGGGAAAACACGTGAGACGCACTATCATTTTCAGCCCGTCCTTAGTAAACCATGAGTGCTTAGGCGCCACGGGTTGTAGAACTGAGCGTTTATTACTAAGCATTAGGCATAGCGGCCATTTCATGTGGAAACCTGCTTAGGCAAGCTGTTACGTAAAATAAAGGTACACAGATAAACAATCATAGGAAGTCCCGGAATGTTCGTAATCGATGCTCGTGTTCGGATCTCACTGCGTTGTCCATCGAGTCGGGGTTCGTAGTCGAAATGCAGCAGCAGTTCTGCTCCCATGCCGCCCCATTCCGAACGGCGTAGCACGCGCACCCGTCCAGCCAGTCGCTAAGGGACCAGTACCGTCGATCGCACAGCAGCTCAGTCAACGGGAACTTCTTGTGGAGTGACGCATCGTAGAATCCTAGAGTAAAACATTGGGCATGCCGACACGCGTTCCGCGACGTACTTCTCGTAACCTCTCCCGCACTCACTTCCTCGTGGTCCTTTGAATTCTTGCGGTGTCGCAGCTCCAGCTTATAGTAGCACATGTCTCGTACGGGGAGTCCCACGACCAGCTTGCGTGGGTCGGTGACGCCGACATGCTGGTCCCACGGTCGATCCTCGCACAAGTTCCGTTCCTGAAAAACGCCTGGTCACTTGTTGGCACAAAATGTCGGACCGTACCACTGGGTTTGTTCTCATCCCGTCCGGCTCGCGACGGTCCTTCCGGACATGCACCTCCTCCTCTAGCTGACTTTCTGGGGCGTTGCAAACGCTCTCGGCACCGTTCTTCGCCGTTCGGCAGCAACAGAAATGCGGAAGAGTTCTAAGTAGCGCGGCGTACATTGGGTCAACCAAAGAAAAGTCACCTGTGTTGTGTGCAATCCGCTGGGAAACAGTCAAGCGAATGGTAACCCGCAAAGCGCGCATCGTCAGGATTGTAGAAGCCGTACTCGCGCCACTTCTTGCCGTTGTCGTCCGGGTAGTCGTACCAGTAGCAGCGTACGTTCAGGTCTTCCGACTGGAGAAGGTCCAGTTCCGAGCTGTTGTAGCGGCCTCTTGCGCGGTACGGCAACGTTCCGTTGAAGCACTGGGGCTTCTGAATCTTCAGTAAAGGACCATTTCGGGCATTTACTACGTACTAGGACTGTTCGCCAAG
Source organism: Aphelenchus avenae (assembly GCA_020875895.1). NCBI lineage: Eukaryota > Metazoa > Nematoda > Chromadorea > Rhabditida > Aphelenchidae > Aphelenchus > Aphelenchus avenae. Next base: position 506,826 of record JNEY01000019.1, read on the forward strand.
ATATTCAGTCCCGCTTTAGTGTTAGCTTTACTAAAGTGAGCGAGTTGCGTACCTCGACCCAATTCAGGACGTCGGTGGCGGTAAGGTTCTCGTCGCAGTAGTAAGTGCGGTTTTCATGCGTACTGCAGCGGCACGCCACCACCGTGTGCTGCTTGTCGTTCTCCATCGGTGGACAGACGTTACGCTTGAGTGCGGGCACCTCCTTGATGCATTCCGAGACGGAAGGGCAGTATTCCCGAACGGTACCATGTACGATCGTGCAGTTTTTGCCTAAAGCGTCCAGAGCATGAGGACTATATCCCGCGAACAACATTCTACCTTTTGGAAAGTTAAGATCTTCTCCGCCACTGTAATCGAAGTTCCAACCTGAAGTCGTCTGTTAGCATCGATACGGGAGAAACGCTAAGGTTGGTATACCAGAGGAAATATTGACGAATTCGCGCCATTTTAGGTCCACGAAGACGTAACAGTATTCCGGACGCTCTTCTCTGTACCCTTCGCTCCACACATTGGAGTGATAGGCACAGTAGTTAATCTAAATTACAGGTCAAGTGAGAAGACATAACAGGTTGCTACCTGGTTGGCAAGTTTCGTTGTAAGCTCGATCTCGTTCTCTGAATAAGAGATATACAGCTGATGTATGTGTGTTTTCGCATACCCGGATTCCACAAGTACGAGTTGATCTGCGAAATTACTCCTCCTGCAGCAAAAGTCTTCTCGCACGACGAGACGTCCTCAAATGGGTCACAGAAAGTCGCACTACAGCATGCCTGAAAGCTGACTGTGTTTGTTTGCTTCCAAGCAGGGGATGCATACGATAGCGACGTGTTTAGGCTGAATTCCGTAACAGTCTTGCACGAATTGGTGGCAGCCGTTTTCGGCCGCATCCAACCGGCTTGGTGGGCAGCGCTCGCCGAGCTCGATTTGAATCTCGAATCCATCATCAGCGTACGTGCGGAAGAGCAAGTAGGCGTAGCACATCTAAATCCAGAAGACGCTCGATAGTGACATGAAATTTTTTGTCGGTTACATCATCGAAGGGATTGTCCACGTCGAGCGCTTTGACATCGTGCACGCTCATCATCTCGAACTTTGTTTCGTCGTTCCGTACGTAGATGGTGGCAGAGTGCGGGCAGATTCCTTCAGATGGATGTACCTGCACTGGACTACAAACGTCCAAGTTCGCGGAGCAGGCACATTGGACGCCATAGTACATCTGGAACCTTCGAAATACACGCCGGTAGCCGTAGTGCAGCGTGCACTGAAAGGAGCAGGACGTTTGGCATTGTAAGACGCACGGACTACCTGATCTTTGCGTTCTGTAACGTCCACCATAGGACGCCATGCTGCGGTCTCGTTGCCAAACCTCTCAGGCACGCTCATAAGCAGTGAAGCCCCGAACATTTCCATGAGATCGAGGTAGTTGTTATTTGTCCAGACGAAGTGCCAGGCTTGGATGAGTCCAACAGCAGTGACCATGGTCCCGTACTCACATGCGGGCCATACGTCTTGCGCTGTTACGTGCTAAAAAGTCAAACTGAGGTTAGGGTACGCATTAGGACGGTATCTCACCGCGTTCCCAAACTGATCCTTGCAGCGCGCGAGCGAGCCTTCCAAGTTGTTCGCTTGGAAACGCCGAAGCACATGTACAAGGGACGAGCGGCGATTGCCGATCTACAAAGTGGCCACTCTTGCCGAAGGCAAAACCAGCCTACGAACCTTCCATTCAGGATAGACGGTGGAATGCACCAGTGAACTCTTGTGGGCGAGATCGCAAGGTATGAGGAACTCGGCGGGCAGCCAGTACACTCCACCAGAAGTGACGTGCACATTTACGAACATCCCACGGAGATAGGCGTTGCTCACATTATTCGGGCAGAACGTGCGGAACTCATCCGGCTGCAGCGAATCGGCGACCTAAACAAATGTTTAATGCTTGAAATCCGCAAAGTGCGCCTACCTTCGTAACGGCGTACTGCGGACGGTAGGCCCAAGAATCCGGAGACCAATACTGACGATTCGTTAAGGCTACGGGAAGCGTGAACTCCGGTGTGCAGGAAGGGCACCATGACGAATCCCATAGTTGCCACATTAGACGTTTGCTTTCATCGCTACGCTAAACCGGACTCTTATAGCAGCGTAATAATCTCGCTGATGTTTCCTAACTGGAAGTTAAGGTACTCACATCGAACGGGTCTAAAGGCGCGACCGCTGCGGCATTGGGCATCTGAAGTTCGTACCTGATAAAGCAAACTTTCAGAAAATCACGTACTTGATTGTCGTTATCGTCTGGGACCTCGAGCGCTTTTGAAATAATGGGAGAGCGTAGTTCGTCTTTATCACCGCCTCCGATTAACGGCGCATTTGCAATGGAGACTTGCAGAACGGAGGTGCATACGGCGGCGAGTAGCGTCCAGCGCAGCATGCTCGGATAGCGGACGAGTCGCGGCAGTCGACCGGCTCAGACGGTGGTGGAGAGTAGAAATCAGAAAAAAGCAGGCTCGGTGGCTGCACGGTCGCGTCTGGCCGCCCGCTTGCTAGAGCGACCGCGACTCGACCTGAGATCACGTTTGATAACGGATTGCATGCGTGGTCTTCGTCCTGCTCCTCGTGACAAAGCTAAGTCAGGAAAAAGGAACAACATCGAAACGTCGAATCCAGTAATTTTATGAGGCTCCCAGGGGAGGGCGGAGTAGTTACAACTATGATCGCAAACCTGTTCACGGGCAGGTTCGACTACCGTATGCGGGACATGTTATTATGTGGGAGGGGGGGGGGGGGGACAAAGTACCTATGGGAGTAGGGAGGTGGGGGAACACAGTGTAGCTGGAACGGCGCAACAAGTGGGTTATCGTTCTCAAAAACACTGATCTCTTCAAAGGATACCGGCCTAACATCTGGCTTCGGCGCTGCCTGCGGCACGCTGCAGAAAAGTCGAAATGGGCCGGATTTCTTCGACCGACCGAGACCGAGGCCAAAACCACCGAGATACCGAGACCAAGACCCGCTCGGCGCTGCTTGGTATGCCATGAGCTTTGCAGAGCTTGCCAAGGTTCATTTTTTCGGCAAAAAATGGCTTAAAGACCAAGTAGAAATGCCAAGTGCCAAGCGAAACACTTAGCAACTTGGCACACGGCAAAATCTCTTACGTTGGCACTTGGCAACCAACCAGCTCAACCCGAGGCTTGTCATTCACAGTGCGTTTGCTAAGCGACACTTGGGAGAGCTCAGACGAACCCAAATAAATGCCAAGTCCAATCTACTTGGCACTTTGCAAGCAAATCTACGCGATTAGCAACCAAAAAAAGCTTCTCCGTACTCTCGAGTGCTCATTTGCATGCCGCAGGCATTCGCAACATTCGAGTTTATGATCGCATCTTTCGTACTCGTTGAGAGCATGCAATGTATTGCTGTCATTTCTCTATCTGTTTTGACCACGACAGTGACTGCGTTTACGTGCCAATGCGGCAGCATTGGTAGGCGTACATCTTGTCAAAATCAACGTGTCATAGTACGTTTTGGCATGAAAAACTTGGCATGAAGCAACTTGACGCGACACAACTTGGCCTGGCTGCTTTTCGCCATGAACAACTACCTCATTAACCTGCTGTCGATTTCATTCATGCGAAGACTACACTCCATGTCGGGTTGCCAAAGGACTGGTTCACGTTTTCCAGGACCCTTTACACTTCAGGGAATTCGCAGAGCATCCGTTTAGTGAAATTTGTTCCGTGCTTTGTTGTACTCATGACAAAACTTACCATGCCAAGTAGTTTCATGCCAAGTTTTTTTCACGCCAAAACGTACAATGCCAAAACGTATCATGAAAACATTCCATGCCAAAACATTTACCATAACCGGCAGCATTCCGTTGGACGAACCGCTGGAGTCAATGGCATTTATCGCTCAAAAAAAAGAAGTACGACGAAGCACTCGAGGAGCTTCAGGTGGTCGGTGGTCACGGTGCTGCAGAAGGCCGCTGACCGTGGATTGCCTTCCCCGGAAGTGCATGCACGCGCTCGATCATAGGGCGTCGCCACGTTCTAATGCCGGCCCATTTCGCCACGTGATGAGCTATCTTAAACTACAACCCGGAAATGCGAAAGCTGCTGTCAAAACTCCACACACGTCGTAAGCATTGACAGAAAACCTGGCTCATGCATCTCCAGATACCTTGTAGAACCTTCATGCACTAATGAGAGTTTCCGTAGGATCAGTTAATTAGACGACTATGAAGACATACAACGTGTCGAGCGTACTCGTTCATCCAGACTTTGAGGCGACGCTGGGCTTTGACGGCTACACATAGCAAATATGCTTGGCAAACTCGTTTCGAGAGAGGCCCGGGAATGCGGCATACATTGCAGGATTTGACACGCATAACGGTAAGTTGTAGAACTCAAAGACCTTATCGAGGCTTTGGACGGGATGAAGCAAATACGTGCTTTATTTTTTCGCCTTCCTGAAGCGAGCCTTTTTCGACTGACTCGTGCTGAATTTAGTCGTGCTGGACGCGACAACCGACAATACATACTCGGCTTTCGAACGTCGTCGGCGCGTTTGCGAGCATACTTCCTTTCAGAGTGTTACAAGAACTAGTTGGTGCCAGGGCCACTGGTAGCGTTGTTGCAGCAAGCCAAAATCTTTCGGGTCGGATGGAGTTGAGCCCAACGAAAGTGCATCGCAAGTTCGGTTAGGGCATTTAGTGTACTTAGTGAAGAATTTCCGCGACGGCTTACCGAACTCGGAAGTTCAGTTCAACACTGAGCCAGAATTGACTACTACCGTTGTTGATATTTGTTGGTTATGGAGTACAGTTAGCCGCGTCCCATCTTCTACCTTTCTATGTCAAGGACCACCCGTTTATTAGCAAACGTTATGTATAGCGGCCATTCCGCGGGTAAATCGGCTTAAGTAAGCTGTTACATAAAAACAAAGAGACATAGAGAGACGATCATAGGAAATCCCCGAATGTTCGTAATCGATACTCGTGTTCGGATTGCACTGCGCTGTCCACCGAGTCGGACCTCGTAGTCGAAATGCAGCAGCAGTTTTGCTCCACTGCCGGCCCATTCCGAACGGCGTAGCACGCGCACCCGTCCAGCCAGTCGGTAAGGGACCAGTACTGTCGATCACATATCAGCTCGGACAACGGGAACTGCTTGTGGAGTGACGCGTCGTAGAATCCTAGAAAGAGCAGCTGAGATGCCGACACGCGTCTCGCGACGTACTTCTCGTGACTACGGCCTTCGGCTGACCCTCTGAATTCTTGCGGTGTACTAGCTCCAGCCTGTAGTAGCACATTTCGCGCACTGGGAGTCCCGCGACCAGCTCGCGTGGGTCGGTGACGTTGACTTGATGTTCCGATGGTCGATTCTCGCAAAAGTTTCGTTCCTGCAAGAACGCGGCTAGTCATCGTCACAAGACATTGGACCGTACCACTACGTTTATGCTAATCCCGTCAGGGTCGCGACGGTCGTGCCTAACCTGCACCTCTTGCTCCAGGTTACTTTCCGGATTGTTGCAAACGCTCTCGGCACCATTCCTGGATGTCCGGCAACAGCAGAAGTGCGGAAGAGTTCTACAGTTTGCGGTGTAGACTGGGCGTTTCATTCAAACTGAACTAACTTGTTTGGAGTGCAGTCCGCTGGGAAGCAGTTGAGCGAGTCGTAACCCACAAAGCGCGCATCGTCCGGCTTGTAGAAGCCGTACTCGCGCCACTTCTTGCCGTTGTCGTCCTGGTAGTCATACCAGTAGCAGCGTACGTTCAGGTCCGACGACTGGAGACGGGTCAGTTCCGAGCTGTTGTAGCGGCCACTTGCGCGGTACGGCACCGTTCCATTGAAGCACTGGGGCTTCTAAAAAGCATAGTGTACAAGAACAACCTTGGACCGAATACAAACAGTGTAGCCAAGACACTCAGTCAAGCTTCTTTTTAAGCTTTCCTACATAAGCAAACTTGCGTACCTCGACCCAGTTCAGGACGTCGGTGGCGGTAATGTTCTCGTCGCAGTAGTAAGTGCGGTTTTCAAGCGTACTGCAGCGGCACGCCACCACCGTGTGCTGCTTGTCGTTCTCCATCGGTGGACAGACGTTACGCTTGAGTGCGCGCACCTCGTTGATGCAGTGCGAGACTGAAGGGCAGTATGCGCGAACGGTGCCATGTACGATCGTGCAGTTTTTGCCTAAAGCGTCCAGTGTATGGCGATAGTTTTCTGTAAGGCACTCATACCTGGAGGGAAGCTAAGGTGTTCGTCGCGACTGAAATCGAAGTTCCAACCTGAAGTAGCTTGTTAGCATCGGTAGGGGAGAATAGGCTAGGTTGTTACCAGCAGAAATATTGACGAACTGGCGCCATTTTAGGTCCACGAAGACGTAGCAGTATTCCGGACGCTCTTGGCTGTACCCTTCGCTCCACACATTGGAGTGATAGGCGCAGTAGTTAATCTAAACTGCGGTGAGCGAGCAGAGAAGACGGGATGCTACCTGGTTGGCGACTTTCGTCGATAGCCTCCGCGGGTCCTTTGAAAGGTCAGCTAAGCAAGTCATGGTCAATTGGCGGATAAGCATGTTCGCATACCCGGATCCCACAAGTACGAGTTGATCTGCGCCATTAATGCTCCTGATGCATACTGCGCCCCGTACGTTATGTTGTCACACGACGGGTCCTCATCTGGGTCGCAGAAGGTCGTATTGCAGCATGCCTTAAAGCGGACTGTGTTTGTTTGCTTCCAAGCAGGGGATGCATACGATAGCGACGTGTTTAGGCTGAATTCCGTAGCAGTCTTGCACGAATTGGTTGCAACCGTTTTCGGCCGCATCCAACCGGCTTGGTGGGCAGAGCCCGCCGAGCTCGATTTGCAACTCAAATCGATCGTCTGCGTACGTTCGAAAGAGCATGGAAGCGTTGCAGAACTAAACCCAGCAGACATTGGACAGTAAATAAAGGCGTTTTGTTTGTTACATCGTCGAACGGATTGTCCGTGAACACTTCCGCGTCGCGCAAGCTCTCTATATCCAGGGCTGTTTCGTTGTTCCGCATGTAAATGGTGGCAGCCATCGGGCACATTCCTTCGTATGGGTGTTCCTGCACTGGATTACACCTGTCTAGCTGGTCGGAGCAGGCACATTCGGCACCGTAGTAGAACTGGAAATGATAGTTTCCATCCTCGCTCGATTCAAGGTCGTAGCCGTACTTCAGCTTGCACTGAAAAGCAGGGATAAGCTTAGCATGCTAGGACAGAACCGACCTGATCTTTGCGTTCTGTAATGTCCACGACCGGACGCCATACTGCAGTCCCGTTGGTATCGGCTGCAGGAGTGCTTGCCTTCAGGTCCTTGTCAAACATTTCCATGAGATCGGCGTAGTTGTTGTTCGTCCACATGACGTGGATGACTTCACTGACTCCCACGGCGGCGACGTGGGTCCCGTACTGGCATGCAGGCAATACGTCTTGCGGTGTCACGTGCTAAACGATCGTACTCAGGCTGTTAGGGGAGGCATTAGAACGGCATCTCACTCACCGCGTTTCCGAACTGATCTTTGCAGGGCGCGTGCGAGCCTTCCACAAGGTTCGTTTGGAAACGCTGAGTCACATGCACAAGCGACGCGAGGCGATTTTTCGCCTGCAAAGTAACCACTTTCCCGAGAGTAAAACAGTGCAACGAACATTCCATCTACGCGGCGGCGTTGTATCATTCGTCGGCTTGTCGGTGTAGTTGCAAGGGATGAGGAACTCGGCGGGCAGCCAGCGCTCGACACCACGAGAGTGCACGAATATAAACATCCCACGGAGATAGGCGCTGCTCACATTGCGAGGGCAGAACGCGCGGAACTCATCCGACGGGAGCGAACCGTCGAACTAAACCGTTGTGTTGATGCTTTGCAGACCGCGAAGTGCGCCTACCTTCGTAACGGCGTACTGGGAACAGTAGGCCCACGTGCTCTCGTCCCAATATTGTCGATTCGTGAGGGCTATGGGGAAGGCGAACTCTGAGTTGCAAGAAGCGCACCTTTGCAGATCCCATAGTTGCCACCTCACACTTGCGTTCTCGCAGCGCTGAAACATACTCGTAAGCAACGGGATACTCTTGCTAATGTCCCCTAACCGAAACTGAAACTACTCACATAAGACGAGACAAGAGGCGCCAAAGTTGCACCAAACGGCATCTGAACTTTGTACTTGAGAAACAAGCTTTTCTTTTCAGAGAATCACGTACATGTTTGTCTGGGTCGTGGGTGTGGGCATAGCCCGGGACCTCGAGCGCTTTCGAAATACTGGGTGAACGAAGATCGTCTTCGTCATCGCCTCCGATCAACGGAACATTTGCAATGGAGACTTGCAGAACGGAGGTGCATACGGCGGCGAGTAGCGTCCAGCGTTGCATGCTCGGATAGCGGACGAGTCGCGGCAGTCGACCGGCTCAGACGGTGGCGGAGAGTAGAAATAAGAAAAAACAGGCTCGGTGGCTTCACGGTCGCGTCTGGCCGCCCGCTTGTGAGAGCGGCCGCGACGCGTCCAAGATCACGTTTGATAACGGACTGCATGCATGGTCTCAGTCCTGCTCCTCGTGACAATGCCAAGTCAGGAAAAATGAAGAGTACCAAAAAGGCATAACGAGCAGCCTAAACGTAATGATACGTATTTTGCTCTAAAGCAATTAGTTTTCAGCACATCTTTTGGCGCAGAGGGAATGCTTACACCAAGCAAGAAAGTCGCGAGTGACGTCAACATATAGCTCTTGACGGGGCGATCAGGCAGCGATGTTTGAGCATCACTATTTCGTCCAGCGCAACTCAACCGCTTCTGAAGAACTGATCGGCGAAGGCACATATTTAGCGTTAGAACATGTGCTTGTCGGCAAATCACAACGTCCATCGACATTCAATTGTCCAGCAAACGGTTATAGACAACGCGAGGTTTAAGACTTGGTCTTGGTGCTTGAACCACTGTGTGTACTTTGGAATCGGCAAGGCGTGTATTCCCAACAGCTAGCTGCAGCCTTGAATGAGACGTCTGCTGAGGAATAATCTTACTTTCGTTGAGCCTTTCCCTGAGTACACATACAATAAGAGCTTGCTTGATAAATATGTACAGTAGGAACTAAGACATTCTTAAAATATGTTCGTCTGATCAACAGCTATCAGATTGCGGCGTATTCCTGCCGTCCAGTCGGATGTTTACTGGCCCGTAAACTTGTCGGTCGATCTCCGTATCGGAAACGTCCCCTTCACAGTCCAGGATGTAGACCTGTTCCGTCACCGGGAGTCCGTAGCAGTAGCCGAATATCCTCAGGTAGGGCTCGGGTGCGCTGAGCCAGTCGCTCACTTCACCGTCGAGGATGAAGCGACCGTCGTCGTCGGGTTGTGTCGATCTGAAGTGCAGACATGAGTGGGTTGGAGATCGCCAGCCGCCTACCTCTGTGACACAAAGATGAAAGTGTCCGAAAGTATCACGTGACGGGTTCAGTTTGGTCATTCCGTGGATTCGCACAGTGGCGTACCGAGGGTCCGATTTAGGGGCGGGGGGGGGGGGGGGGGGGNTTCACGGTCGCGTCTGGCCGCCCGCTTGCTAGAGCGGCCGCGACGCGTCCGAGATCACGTTTGATAACGGACTGCACGCATGCTCTCAGACCTGCTCCTCGTGACAATGCCAAGTCAGGAAAAATGAAGAATACCAAAAGAGTATAACGAGCAGCGTAAACGTAATGATACGTATTTTGCTCTAAATGAAGGCGCCAATGCAAAATTGTTAGCAATTAGTTTTCAGCACATCTTTTGGTTGTAGCCCGCATTACGCGGCCAACAGACCGCAGAGGGAATGCCTACACCAAGCAAGAAAGTCGCGAGTGACGTCAACATATAGCTCTTGACAGGGCGATCAGGTGGCGATGTTTGAGCATCACTATTTCGTCCAGTGCAACTCAACCGCTCCTGAAGAACTGATCGGCGAAGGCACAGAACTTGTGCTTGTCGGCAAATCACAACGTCCATCGACATTCAATTGTCCAGCAAACGGTTATAGACAACGCGAGGTTTAGGACTTGGTCCTGGGACTTGAACCACTATGTGTACTTTGGAATCGGCAAGCCGTGTATTCCCAACAGCTAGTTGCAGCCTTGAATGAGACGTCTGCTGAGGAATAATCTTACTTTCGTTGAGCCTTTCCCTGAGTACAAATACAATAAAAGCTTGTTTGATAAATCTGTACAGCATTGAACTACGACGTTCTTAAATTCATTCGTCTGATCAACAGCTATCAGATTGCGGCGTATTCCTGCCGTCCAGTCGGATGTTTACTGGCCCGTAGACTTGTCGGTCGATCTCCGTATCGGAAACGTCTCCTTCACAGTCCAGGATGTAGACCTGTTCCGTCACCGGGAGTCCGTAGCAGTAGCCGAATATCCTCAGGTAGGGCTCGGGTGCGCTCAGCCAGTCGCTCACCTCACCGTCGAGGATGAACCGACCGTCGTCGTCGGGTTGCGTCGACCTAAACTGCATACATGAGTGGGTTGGATACCACCAGCGGCCTTCCTCTATGGCTCAGCGAGGAAAGTGTCCGAAAGTATCAGTAAAGGTTTCAGTTTTGTCTTGCCGTTTATTCACAAGCATACGTCCGTTCTTGTTGCTACGAGCCCTAGTCCACTTTCATGGCCAGTGGCATAGCGCAGTGCAGTATTTTGCACGGAACCAGACCTGTTTGGGTATTGAGCTAAACCCTGAACTGACTGAGTTTGATTCGGATCAGTTAAAGTTCACTGATGTCGCAAGTACAACTGGGGTTTCCAACGTACTAAACCAGAATTTTTAAGGTAATGAACTAAATCTGAAGTGTGTTGAGTCTGGTTCAGTTCAGTTGAGTACACTGAGAACCACTGAACACGCAAGTTCTGCGGCCACCCGCACGTCATTTTACCGGACTTCCCCTTCACATAATGCTTTAACAAGGATGGCTACTTTTTCTTCGTAACTAGGGACCTAAATCGTACAAAAGAACGAACCCGCCAAAGTCGTCCGCACTATGCGGCTCGTCCAAGTCGTACAGCTGAATCTCTGCGGAAGCAGGCGTCTTCTTGTCGGGGCAAAGGACCTGTCCAGTCACGCGAAGCTTGACGCCGCTTGCTCGCGTTAAGAGGGCAGCTACCGCTATCAGGAGCAAGAAGTGCATTTTGAGGAAAGACTGGAGTGTGTGCAATCGCTTAACTAGGTAAATGAGTCGGCGCGTATCTGTGAAAAAGAACGATTGCGAGGCGGAACAATGAAAACACGCAAAAAGTAATCGACAAGGTCGGTATCAGTTGAAAGTGTCTACGCGTATTCCCGCACTAATTGAAAGCGATGTAAACAAGCAACAGCTGCCAGCTGATAGCGAAATCTGGGCGCATCGACGCACCCACGGCTATTTTGCAACAATAACAAAGTGCTTCCAGTGGTTGAAGAGCGACGACCTGACGGATAGTTGCACGTGAAACTGTTGAATGAACGAAAATGCGGTTCAAAGTCGAATCGTTTCTTTTGTCTTATGGCTATGAGGCGCAAATCTCATTCTCGTGGGTTGTCATATAGAGTCTGCGTTACGGACACAGTACCTGCCTCCGTAATTAGTTTAAACTCCGCAAAAGGATTCCTCAAAACTATCGAAGACGAACGCGGAACCTTAAGAGATTGTCAATACCGAATGGGCGAATCTTCTATGCAGGGCTTGGCGACACATGACTCTTTCCGAATATACGTTCCTTGTGTTACCCTGTCTTATATTTGGGCCTAGCTTTTCGAGCTTCAATGGATCGTAAGTCAGACTACTGCGCCTACCAGTCTTTCGGTTTAGCCCGCTGATTCGACCGATCGTTTGGGCAAGAGCAGTCGTCTTGTACGCCAGGCTGACCCAATCTGTCTGTTTTGCAAGACTTGATTAGTCGAAGCCCGCTCGCGGGCTATGCTAGGACAAGGAGTTGGCTAACGTAGCGTTTTATGGGCTTTCTGTCCAGCGCTTCGTCTGCTTTAAGCGTGCAGTTTAAAGGCCATACTGTTTAGGTACTTGGCACAATAAATGGGAGTTACAAACCTGTTTCAGATCTGAACAGGGCTAAGCTACCGGCTAAGAGGCATACCGTTAGCAAGTGGAGGCGTTGTTAGTTCAAACACCCACGCATTCGCTATGCCAATAAGGAATCTACAACGCTATGCATGCCGTAAAATACTGAGACATATTTCATTGTGTTGACCTTTCCCTGTTCACTGATCATGCTAAGCTTTTCTTTCTTCATCTGGCACCCAGATGCTCACCGAGACAATCCAATAAAAAGAACAAAGTTTCTATTTTCCGCATATGAGGCATCGCATGACATCAATTCGTCAGCGAATTCCTGGTGAACCTTCAAAACCACATGCCTTCGTTGTGATCGCACCCATTATTGCGCTATTGTCACAATGAAGCTCCCGTTTCTGCCCATTTTATTGGCCGTGATGGTGCTAATCGTCCCGGTATTATCTTCTGTGACCTACTCGAAGCTCTACAGGTCGTGCAAGGCTCCTTGTGAACTGCGGATGGTGCAAGTGTTGGGCACAAGCAGTCGCAGCGTTCAATGTCAGTGCCCATTGGTCCGCTACTCTATCACCAAGCCGGCCCCGACAAGGCATCGACGTCAGAGGATCGAAGGTAAATACAGAATTTTGCGCACATATGAGCGTTAGAAGGGTTAAACCATTAAGAATCAATATTGTCAATCAAGTGAGGCCCAGTATCGCGCCCACAAAATGGCAGCATGATTTAAGCTCCATTGATGCCACAAATACTAAGATATGCTAGGAGCAAAGACCTTTGAGAGCGGCTGTGTTGACTGAGTAGGCAAGTGTATGAGCGCGACCACAATGACGAAGTACTCGGATCAGTCCGACATTGTACGCTGTGCAATTTTCAGATTCATCCGCCTATGTGGAGGAATCGAGCAACAGCGACGCTGGCTCCCGAGAAGACCCGCTTTATTACGATGGACCAGACTAAATCCTTAGCATTCATGCGTACTCCGATGTTTGTATTTATTTTTTATTGTGTGCAAACTCTATTCAACAGAAACTTGATAAAGTACAACAGTTGATGCTTGACCCTGTAGACTGCTAAAGCTTTACCCGCAGCTCTTCCAACGAAGCAACGGAACAAATTGTTGGAGGCGTTCCTCTGAGACGGCTTGATCTGCGTTTTTAGTCATTAACATAAGCGTCCCGGTTGCATATGTCCTCGCGTTTTACACAGTCCGATCATGGTTAGCGTCTAACGAGTAACATCCCGAAAGTTCGCACCAGCTGCAGCAAAACTAAGATGAGCCATTGGATTTCATCTAGTGCAGCTTCACTAACGGTGTTATGCTGGCGCTGCCAAAGTTAACTCTGCTTTTTGTATGTATCTTAAATTTTCGCTCACAATACTTGCTTGTTTCATAGTTAAGAGGATAACATAGCCTTGTTCGCAGTGTCGAGAAGAAGATAAGTTCGTCGGACATTTCCTAAACTGCCCGAACTCTACGAAACTGCTAAAGCCACGAGGATTCTCCCTCCATCAAGCCGAAAAAGTGCGCTTCCGATTTGTTATTGTTTACCAGGCTCCACAGTTCGTCGGAGCTTCCAATGGAATTTTTGTCTTGTGATTCATGCAGGTGTCTTCTCGCTTGAAGCCCTTTTGGGTGCGTGCTTGTCGCGTTGAACTATTGCCTCGTACTGGACGTGTAGACGTTGTGCACTCATTACCTCCACTACGTGTTTAGAACAATGCAAAACGGCTGCTTTCCGTTCCGGGCGTGCTTGGAGTGCTTGCAAGGACCCAGTTTCACCGCAACGCAGAGCTACGCACATCTTCGGGACGAGGTTCAAACCGTCAAGCTGGACACCAATCGGATGGGTACGCTGCACGATTTAGTGGCACAAAACACGGAACTAGCTCATACTTCAGCTGCCGCGAGTGTCTCAAAAATGATGGGAAAACCAACAACTACCCAAACATGGAAACTTGGTTACATACTGCGAAGAACAAAATGATCGGGCGCATAAAATCGCATGATCCACGAACTCAACGTTTGCTGGAACAACTAGAATAAAGCAGGCCAAATGCCTTAAAGTCTTTAGTCTAGCATTTATAGCAATGCGTCGCAGCCAAAATGTGCAGAATTAAGAAAACCGGCCCATTCCCCCCTCCTCGAGATTCAGGCATTCCAGCGTCTTCTAGTTGAGGATGCAGCAATTCTTCTGCAGTTCAACCCTCTAACTCCTAAGAGGTTTAACCTTCTAGCTGAAAGTGATGCGCCTAAAATAGGAATGTCTGACATGACATGCTTCCGTAGAACACCGCTTAATTCGCCAAAGTAAGGGGTAGATGTCAGGGAGCGCTTCGGTGGTAGCCATCTTATACGCTCTTGCGAGTCACTCGAAACTTTGCACATTTTGGAAACCCCTTTTGCGTGGCATGCGACCCAACATGCGATAGATTGGAGATGATCCTATAGCTGGTTCCCTCATCCGATCTAAAAGTATGCATTGTTTTGCAACTGATCCCGTAACATGCCCGCTCGACGAACACAATCAATCAGCGCCGGAACCACGCGGGGAACATGCTGGCAGTTAGTGGGATAAGCTGCCCGCAACCCGCAGCCAGCAGGCCGAAGGCGAGTGGGTGGATAATGTGACGGGTCGCATCGATGTCGGTGTGCTTTCTGATCAAATCCCATGGCCATTAGCAGGTTCACTGGGCAGGTGAATCGGTGTACGGAGGGTGATAAAATGTTACAGCGGCAATTAGCGAAGTTGGACAGTGGTTACGAGGCGTTACTAAGTTGAGAGACTAAGCAGAATACTTGGAATGCTAAAGAAAGAGTAATCGCAAAAGAAACGACAGCGTAGACAACGGGATTTTACGCAAAGTACAATGAGATTTGTGAAAGCTCGGTTATAACTCGCATGTTTCAGGCTCGGACGTGGTCCTACTAAAGGCCGGTACGCGGATATGCGGCTCCGGAGGCGCACTCGCGACAGCTCCGATCGTGCAGAACAAGGCCTACTTCCAGGTGAACATCCAACAAACGGGTATGTTTCAGTCAACCATGTGCACCACCAATCACTGTCTATTTAGGCCTCTGGGGCATTGGCGTCGCGACGGAGGCTGCGAATCTCGAGAAGGCGCCGGTGGTCGAGAACGCGTGGGTGCTTCGGCAGGACGGGTCGATCTACGGCAACGGGCAACTCGTCGGCAAGATTGACACACCCATCGAGGAAGGCGACGCCATCGTATGTGGTCCACTGAAGTTGTGTCGAGACAACTTTACGTCGTTTAGGGCATCGCGTACGACCACGTGGAGCTAAAGTTCTACAAGGGCGACGAGCTGCTGCCGATCAGCGTGCCCAACGTTCGCGGCCAGGTCTACCCGCTCGTGTACGTCGACGAGAGTGCCATTCTGGACGTTCGCTTCCGGCTGTTTACCGTCAACGTCCCCTCCGGCTACGAGGAGATCATGCTTGAGCAGACGTTGTTGTGATAAGTTCCTACTACTTCCGCTTTGGGCGCCTTTATGCATAGCATTTTCACCTACGCATCTCAATCCCGTCCTAAACGTTTTCTTACGCTTACATGAAACATTGTGGCCATCCTCCCTGTCATCTTCTTCAAGCGTTTTGTATTCAACGTCGCCGCTCTGTTAACTATCCTAATATGCCACCAAACCGATGCAACCTCTCTCCTGTTGTCTGTACTTAATCCATGATGCACACTAACTGATTCAAGCAGTAATAAAGCGATTCATACGCACTTATTCGTTGCCAGCGCAGCTAAGTGTGCCTGAGAAAGCTTGGAAGCGAAGTGGACAGCACGCAAACCACCATGCTGGCACGGTCGGAAGGCATGCTACTGCCTGGTTTGGATCATAAATGTTGGCTCAGAATGCACTCTACCGACTCATGAGAACGTAGATGGTGTGACGAAGCATCTTGGAGGTTTGTACGCATGTTAGCATAATACAGTACTTTACGCTATCCAAGCATTCGTGCAATCCCCACTTATCCCATAACTTTGGAGAACGTGGGGTGCTTTCTGGTTGATGTCGAGGCAATATACAGTCCAGCTTTACGTTACTCGCTAAAAAGCGTCCTCGCGTACGTCTGAACTTCTCTGGCATGAGTTCGTGCTAGTTTGCTGGCTGTACGAACGATATCCCTTCAGGTTCTTGCTGTGCCTTCAAAAGGGCAAGTCATGTTTTATCCGTAACCCGAGCCGCTCAACACGAAAACAATCTTAGCCGATTGTTTCTCTCGATTGGCACTCTTTAAGTGCTCTTGACCTTTTGTCGGGAATTTCACTGCCATCACTGATCACTGCGACACTTGCTGCTGGATTTCGCAGAACGCCGAACGAAATGCACACAATCAGAAGCGTCTCCGTGAGGCAAAAGACAACCGCGTCTTTAGCCGAAAATCGTGATTTATCCGAGAAGGCAAGCGCGCCGCCTGTCGCGGAGGGCGGCTGCAGAGACAGCCGTTGGCTAGTGCGTGTTTGTGCGCCACGTCTGAAGCGGGTGATGATCCCGATTGATGAAACAGGCGGTTGTTTCTGGGACTGCAGGCGAGGCACATTCATCATAATTTCGCGAAGCTCTTCGTGACCTGGAAGTCTTTCATCATGTTGAGCAGGTGGCGGATCAGGAAGGAACGCAAATAGACACCTGGAACGAAGAACGCCATCGCTTGGTTTAGCGGAACTATGCAGCAAAACTGTCGTTCAATAGCGTACAGATAGCGTTCGTGAATGCGTTCGAGCTAATACGCCAATCCTATCATGGCTAACTTCGCTTGCACCTCTAAGAGTTCGAACAGAATCACGCAGGAGTTACCGATCAGACGACAACTGTCAGTATTTTTCTGTAGCAGCCTATGATCAGCAGTAGTGTCGCACATGCCGAATGTGCCGCGCATACCCGAGCTGCAAATTGATAGGTACTTTTAGACATCAATCACTATCAGTTTGCTGATGCTTGCACATTTCCATGTTGTTTGTCTTTAGTTCGAATCCATGGCTCAAAGCCGATGATAAATCTTTGCAATAATTCTCGCGGAGATATTGTCGCAGATCCCTGGACCTTCCGACAACAATACCGGGGTGAGCTGACCCCCAGTAACCTGAGACAGGGACAGAGAGTTCCAAGCCCTGCGGTCGGCATAACTCATAAGCAGTTCTAACATTGACATAAGTTGTACCGAAGATGATGTGTGTTAAAAGTATAAACCGTATGTGTTGCACATTAGTGCCGAGTTCTTAGACGGTGAGCCAATCGAGCTTTTTTTACGCTGCGCGCTGTGACTTACAGAGCGCATTATCGCAACACCGTTATTACAAGCGCTCCGGATGATAAGTTAGATTCCTCACGGTTCCGTAGCATACACTTTTGGGAGTTAATGTCCTTGGACCTTCCATCGTGCCGTCACTCTTTAAGGTGCGATGACGATGTCAATAAAAAGATGTTCGACGAACTGCTTAACAGCTGCCAGCGCCCCTAGTCTTAGCAACAAAGACACTTCGGCTGATTGTTCCAAATAAATCTTTACATTGGTGCCAGTCACCACCGCTAAGAGCCACTTGATTGTTGTTCGGCGCGTTGTTTTCCGCCGAGAGCACGTGGGCCTCTCACTCGAAAAGCAACTGCTTTCCGGAACAAAGTGCGGACAATGATCGCACCGCATAAACAAAAAGTCGGCTTGAGGAAGAGGGCGTGCCCCTTGAGGCGGCGGCCGGCGAGCCAGGTAAACCCCAGTGAATGATCCCATCCAAACGCGTTCCCTCGGAAATTAGCAGTCCGTTCACGTCGTCGAACGCTTTCCGCACGTACGCTACGCGAAGAGTGTTCTCAACTACGCACACTCCGTACTTGCTCAGTACGTGCTCAAAATGGACGACCGGTTATTCCTAAGCGCCCCGGATGCTACATTCCTTGCGTCGACCCTATCGAACCTACGGTTACTCACGGCGGTACTCTTCAGGGTTGAGACCTTTGTCGGTAAGTGCCGTTAGGGAACTCCCAGAAATACCGTTAGGCTAAACGAGGCGTCTGTTGGCCCGCACCCCTATTCATCGTTATACGTAACTTTTTACACGGTTGCTTATAAAACGATGGTGATCAAAGTCACACCGTCACGTACCCACGTTACGTTGGTGGATTCTGAACGCTTCCCTATTTACAAGTAGCCCAGTAGTCATCGGTGGGCTGTAGAGGGACCTGAGTGTCAACTGATAATCATAGCGTTTATCTATTCGATCGTGAGAAAGACGATAATCCTTCCTTATCCTTCTATGCCCGGAGCAGTGGCACTGGATTTAACCTTCTAGACATTGAGACATCTCCTGCTTAGCATAGTTCCGATTGGCCGGTAACGTAGAAAACAACCGCCTCTAACTGTATCGGCCAGTAGCATTCTACATTGTCTTCCATTTAGCCTTCTTCCTCGTGCTCGGCATTCACAGTTACGTTCGATGGCTAATAACATACCACCAGCCGTTGTTAAAAGCGCAGCGGTTAGCGTCGAAAGACATGATGCATTCCGTCAAGTTGGAGCCGCCGAAGTTTATCGACATTGGCTTCATCAATCTCAAGGCGGCTGGTAAGCAATACCTAGCTAAAGTAAACTGATATGTTCGTATGAGACTAAAATGGTTCAGAGAAAACCTGGCGGTTGAAACACAAGAACTTCGCCTTCTACGCTGATCAGGGGCTCCGGGACTATATGGAAGACCGCATGCATTACCTGCATGACCCGACGCATCGAAATCTTTCGATCTTCTCCATCTTCGACGGCCATGGAGGAAACGTAAAGCTCGAACATCAGCAATTCACTCATAACGAAAGAAAGTTCAGTTTGTTTCCGAGTACTTGGAGCGCAATTTCTCAAAGATGATTCGCGACCGCTTAGTGTACGGCATTCCGCAGCGAAAGCTGAGTATTTTCGACATTACAGGTTCCGATGAATTCATTCGGCAGGTATGCAACTGTGGTTCCCAAAAAGCCTTTGATTTACAAGACGTTACTTAGGCGATCGTTACCGAGGTGCACAAGATTGACGACCAGATCTCACGACTTGACCCGGCTCTTACGTCTTCCACAGGTAAGAGATCATAAGTCGTTACATTTTACAGTTAACGGCTCTATTCACCTGTTGTTTCTTATAGATGCCTTTAGGTTCCACGTTGATCTCTGCCATTCTCGAGCACAACCGCTACCTGACCGTCGTTAACGTTGGTGACTCTCGCGCTGTCGCATGCGACCTTGAAGGGAAGGCACGGCCGTTGTCGTTCGACCACAAGCCGTCGGATGTGAGTACCTATTTTTTAATGACTCATTCGTAGGAGGCAAAGGATGTCAGCTCGCGAATACCTCTTAGTACCCCCGCCCCGTGCTCCTTGCTCTTCCTCTTTCACCGGCTTCCGCAGCGAGAGCCTAGCGAACGATGTCGTAATGCGTCGTCATTAGCGTCCTGCATGGCCTCTCATATGGCTTCGCAAGCCCGCCAATATTGAGGGCGTTGTTTTCAAAACCCAGGAGCTAATGTGTTGTTTACCTCCATCTGCCTCACCAAGGCTTCTACAGCCAATGATGGTGAGCGTGCGTCCGGGATGGAAGGACTGATGGTAGCGACTCAAGCTGAAATGTGTATTGACGCAAGACTTATGCCCTCATAAAGCGCAACTACATGGGCTCCGATGATGACAATCGTTGCCGTCAGCGTCTTTAGCTCGGGACCTTCCAGTACCGACACGAACAGTAAGCTGTACCACAGAACAATGAGCTCAGACAATCCGTGCATGATGCCCTTTAACAAGCGAGCACCCGTTGATTCACCCTCTCCTTTGCCTGATCTTGTCCTTTGTTCCGCATTGCTGCGTCACTAGTGCACGGCGTGAAATGGGCAGCCACCTTCTGCTCCCTCGAGGCATCGTCGTCGCATTCGTAACACGGATGACAATGAGCGGCGCCTAAGCCTGGGGTGCTCTCGAGACGGCTAATTCTCTAACGAATCATTGCGCGCATCGTTTCACTGCCGGACGGCAGCGCCGAAACTCACGTTGGTCGGGTTGTTTTCGGCGAACGGCACAAAGTGCGAGGCGTCGCAGCGCGAAAAGTACTTTCGCTGAACTTCGTGGCGTCGTTCTTAGCTGGTGCGTGACTAATTGGTGGTGTGACTTGTTGAGTAGTGAACCGGGATAGCACTTGTCCAAGCTTGAGCATAGCGCATCGGATCAGTGGCTTGCTAGGCTGGTTCGTCATGCGATGCACCTCACTTACTTCACGAGATCCTTGCATATCATGTTCCCAGCCTATTGTGACAGTCCTTCCGATACAGTACATCTTACGGTACACATAATTCAAAAGTGTCTCTTAAATTACTTGTGTGGGCCCTGATCGCATATAATTACGAAGAAAAGTCTTACTTCACCAAAGAATGCCTCCACTCTGTGCCAAAAAAAACCTGCGCTGTTCTCTTCTTCTTTGTCTCAACGAAATGTCATTTCGAGTCTATTGTCTTTCTTGTGCAGCTGCAGACTAGTGCAAGCAAGTTTTGACCTCTTGTGCCGACGATCCAGACGCGAGTGCCACGAATCCACTCAGTTGGCCTAGACCTTGGCCGATGCTAGGTAACTCTGAACGTCTTGAAGCCGGTGTCTCAACGGGCCTAGTATACGAACATGTCAGAAAGTATCGGGGCACTGTCGTTACACCTTTTCCGCACTTCTCTTGCTGCTGTATTAGGCATCTACATGCTGACGATTTTTGAAGGCATCCATCATGGCTTAGCGCACGAAACAGCATCTGCGCCCCTGAAATCCTTTCCGCCTTGAATTCTGAAATGACTTAAGGCCTCAAACTTCCATGTTGCATAAGTTGCTTG
The DNA here is from genome assembly GCA_020875895.1 of Aphelenchus avenae. Taxonomy (NCBI): domain Eukaryota; kingdom Metazoa; phylum Nematoda; class Chromadorea; order Rhabditida; family Aphelenchidae; genus Aphelenchus; species Aphelenchus avenae. The sequence continues at coordinate 527,740 of JNEY01000019.1, forward strand.
AGCATCGTGTAGTTCTCATTGGACTTCCGCACCTACCACCATCCGCTCGTTCGATGACGAACATGATGCACTTCCGAACTTCTCAGACGTTCATTGTTTACCTGCCGTTATATTGAGCACTGGTACGGCACTGCTTACTTTCGCCATGCGCCAAAGTACGCGTGCCAACTGTGCCGCAACATGCGCATCCGTTCGTGGACTGCTGGTCTTCCGGTTTCCTCCATGCCTCGCACGAGGTTCTACAACGCGCGCGCCGCTAGCGGAAAACCCTTCGAGAAAAACTAGGAGCGGCCTATTTAATCCAGGCTATTAGCCGTCGAAGTCAATAGTATTCCAGGAAAATGGTTGCTGGGTGTCTTTCTTGCATGTATTAAGGCTTCGCTGTGTGTAACCCACGCGCTGGTTTTACGTTGTTCATGGCTGTTTCTATTGATGGTTCCCTGTTTATTCTGACCATGCAGCGCCGAAATTCTTGAATTGGGTATGACACAGAATCTAACGCGGATTGTAAGCACTCGATGTTCCTTTGAATTTATTTCGAAACCCTTCACATGTGCTTGCGCTTCGTTTCATCCGAATGCCAACGGAGCTAAGAGTACCTGAAAGACTTCCTAAAAGTTTTAAATTACTTTTTTTTTAGATCAACGAGCGACGACGCATCGAGAACGCTGGCGGATTTGTAGAGAAGTACGGCGTCGATCGCGTCCAAGGCGTCTTGGCAGTGTCCCGGTAAGACTTCTTGAAAGCGTGGCAACCTCTTTAGTCTCTTTTCGGTACTAGCCCTCACTTCCTTTTTCCATGTACGATATTAGAAGCTTCTATGTACTCGCAGGCCACACCCCAAATAAGGAAATGTCCACTAATCCATTCAATCAAAAGGTCAATTGATGCCGGGTCCTCCTTTTCGGTTCACCCCACTCGGACCAATTCCTCTTCCAGGAGATGCCCTTTTCACCGATGTAGGCGTGATTGGATTCGCCGCTAATCGTCGACGATGCGCTACGTGGGACGCGTTACTCACTTGAGCAGGGAATCTTAATTAGCTTGTATAATAAGGCATCGCTTGGGAAGAATGCATTCACGAGTTCATCGCCTGTAATCCGGGTATGAACGAGGGTTTGTCGCATGCGTGCATGTTCTGAGCACCGCTCTAGTAGTTTTTCGGTGGCATCATAACGGCAAGAATTATTTTGCTTTTCCGGGGAAGAAGCTCGTTTGATGGAACCAGAAGTGGTCCATACTCGGCGTTCGAACTAAACGGCACGGTATTTGCCGCAACAGTAGACTTGGTGGATTTCACTATTTGAGCGAGCCTCTTCACGTTATTTACGTCTGGGCCGTTGGTTTATACCATCGGCAGAGGCATGGAATCAGATTAGCTAGTCCTTCAGCAGTTCTAAGCTACTTCCTCATTGCACGACTGAATCGACTGACCCATTATGTTTTCACGTGACATACTTCCTTGTTCGAAGACTGAATCACCTTGTCCATTACATCCTCTCTCAGTGAACTAGACCTTGGCGAACCCGCTCGCCCATTACGTCATCCTCCTGCGTCTTAATTAGGCGAATAATTAGCCGCTCCTCAGCTCTGCTAGCGCTCGGACAATGCCCTCACTCGGTGCAAAAACATGGCCGTAGGAGGCAGCTTCGAGCCCGGTGGCACGCCGGGATTTGTGCTCTCGATTAGCAAATAGCTACCCGTCTTGCGCGGCGGGCATGAGCTAGCTCATCTTGAGGAGCCCACATACCCTCCGGCTTGCAGTCGTCTGGACAGGAAGCACTTTGCACGTGTCGCGCAGCGACTGGCTGTCGCAGCGATGCTTCCTTCCGCTTTTCGGAGCACAAGCGTACCGCCGGTTGGGTGCTTTTGTCTTTCAACGGTCAACGACTAGATGACGCGTTGAAAACTTCCGCTTTCTGGAGGGATTAAGCACTTTGAATTGAGACAAGGTTGACTTAGCTCACATGACCAAGAAATTAGGGTTCCAGGAATTAATGGATGAGGGGCAGATTTAGTTCCGCCTTGAGCAAGTAGCTGCCCGAGACTATTGGGCCATCTCAAGTTCACTCACTGTGCCACTTTAAGTTAAAGGTAACGGGTGGCTGAATGGCCCTATAAATGTCTGCGGCCAGGAGTCTCCGAGGACGGTACAAGCGACCAACGTGTTTTTAGAGTTAGGGCGAGAATTGACGGATTAACAGCAACTATTTCTGGCGCGAAGACTCGAATGTGTATATTAGCCGTCTCATTTCCTCGGTTGGTTTAAGACGAATGTTCCGGGACACGGGAGGCACGTTTGACCATCTTAGGGCCACCTGTTCCGTATTCGTTGGCTGTCGATCATCTTATCATCCGAGCTAAAGTGTCGTTTCGTACAGCATGCTAGCCATTTGTGTTCACGACAATTTCGGCCTTTTGTGGTTTCAACGATTGTGATGTAGGTTTAGCGCCATCGGAAGCCAAAAATGTTGTTCATTTCCGAGAATTATGTAGGCACGAGGCTAGGCCGCATGCGGTCCTATATTTTTCTCAGTCAAAAAGAAGCGGATTGTGACGCACGAGCCTATCTTTCCCCACCTGGCAAGGCATCGAAGAATACAATTTTACAAGCGCGTTCGGAATCCAGTCTATCGGCGCGCCGTTAAGGAACTAAGCCGTTTCCATAATGGTCGAAATCGGTGCGAGCTTGCCTCATTCGGCCGACCAACCTTCAGCCTTAGGGAATCCTGTAACCGGCTAGCAGCGAGCTACTCGATGCGGACAAGTTAATCCCCGTTTCCTGGTAAGGAAGTGCGCATTGCCAAACTGAAGCTAATCCCCATCTGAAGCTTCTTGCGTTGGGTAGAGTTAGAGGTGTCTTATTGCCTTAGGAATACCTTCCGATCCTCCTACCACCAAGACGTTGAGCGAGCTGGTGAGCATTCCACCGCTTCTTTCTGGATTACCTCTGTTTTTGTGATCGATATTGGTAAACAGATTAGTATTTGCACACCAGAATTCACCATATTCTTTTGTAATGCTGACTATTTTTTCTTGAAAGACTTAAATGAGAATCGAATGACTCACTTAAGGTACTTCCTGACGTGCTTCTGATGTTGGTCATCTTAGGTACACGTAGTAGCACGTGCCTAGTGCTTCAGTGAATTCAACTTTCACCTGGCGAGTAGTTTAGTCGACGTACTAAACAGCCTTCCGCTAGCGGGAGAAAACTTTCTTTGACCATCACTATCGCTCGCGCGTCCGACATGAATTTCCATAGTGCTTATAGTCTGCCTACGTGAAGACATAAATCTATCATCGCAGAGGATCACACTCTTGCGTCACCTACTCCGATTCCCAACCTTTAGTCCCGCGCGACCTGCGCGAAAAAAACGCTCATCAGCTACGTGTAGTCATGCTAACCAGAATCATTTGCACATAGCGACTACTAATGTTTGTTCTTCGTACACGCGCGTGGTCCCTGGGGGCATCGCGAGACTCCCAAGATGCCGAGTGGCAACGTAGTTGGCTCCTCGCTACGCTTGAGGGGGACATCGGCTTTGATAGAGTACAATTCGTCGTAGCCTTGTACGGGAGGACGAAGAAAATTCCTAGAAGGGCAACTCTGCACGAGGTCTAAGCTATGGACGTTGCTGCCGTCGTTGGTGGCACAGGACATTTCTCGTTGGTTGCCGCTTTTACTTCTTAATCCTTTGATTTTGATGTCTTACGTTGCTTCGCGGTGGTCGCACCGCTTCTGTGAATTCGATAGACTCGTCTCATGCAGCCGCAGCTTCGTTCTTACGTTGCGCTGGCTTTGTCAACAGTTTGCTTGCTCAAATATGCCAGCTATCACCACCAAAACGGTCACTTGTTCTCAGCTAATGCACAGCACATAATGGGCGCACTGGTCTTGTAATACGCGTTGCTTGCACTTTTTACTTTAAAACCCCAGCTTAAACTGAGTCCGACAAGCCTACGCAAATTTCGTTCTTGCTTGTGCCAACCTCGGAGTCAAGCGACTCTGCAAAATGTCGTTCGACACGTTGCAGCGCCTGAAACAGTCCGCTTCACGAAGCACCTGCTCGACACTTGAAAAGCGTGGTTGAACCGCCGGAGCGCGCGAGCTCGACCGACAGCAACGAGTTGCGGGGGTATTTCTTTGGCGCTTCATAGCGACCGCCTGCTTCCTTCCGTATGCTCTCGTTGCGCCTTGCTTTACTATTTTCGGACTTCGCCAATCCTAAACGTTAACTTAATCAGGCGCCTTCATGTCTAGGAGCGAACTACCGGTGCACTTAACGGCTTAGCGTTTGTATGTGGCTCCGTTTTGGAAGCTAATAACGAGCTCGCTTACGCCGCTGATTAATTAATCAGGGCTATCCTCTTTTGGGGGATTTTATTAGGCCGCATGATAAGGGTTTGTTCAAGAGAAGCCATTATGTGTGTTTATGCTGCTGAGTAAGAACGGTTAGTTGAGGCTCAAAATGCTCGGAGACTACTTGACAACGGACGATGACGTCCTCGTAGTCCTGGCAGTCAAGTTCTTGGGCTCCACGGGACTCCTTGTGTCCAGCCTAGTCACGTAGGTATAGACTTTATTGCGGGAACACATTCTAAAAAAGCAAATACTCATTGCAAAAATACGAATAAGCGTTCTCCGCTTTGCCGCCCCTTTAATTCTTGGTTAGCTCCGTGAAAGAGTGTTGAATTCGCATTCCCTTTCATGCTCAATCGCACGGCGGCGTTGCATGACTTCTGATTGACGGGCCCAACCCTTCTCGGCCAAGTTACCGCAAGCCGCGTACCCTGCGCGCCGAAATCAGCACCCACTTGGAAAACCGAATTACCCGCCGGGTGCTAGGGCTCCTCGCTCCTCTCCATAGCGTCGACGAGGAGGCGGAAATCTCGACGACGTCTCGCGCTTCGATGGTCCTTGAGCTTCTCCAGCGCTCCGCAAGACTTCGAAGCCCCTTTCATCGTGGCTTAGAAGGGGCGCGCTAGAACGACGCGACGCGACCCGAGACCCATTATCTTTTTCTGTACCGCTTCGCCTGTCCGAAAACGCCCGTTTTAAGCCCACTTGAGCGTCGGATCACGCGTTGTTCCTATTCGGAGAACTGGGCCCGAGACGCCTCTGCCGCTAGCTAACGCGGCGTCACATATTTTTGCGGAGATTATTCGAGGTTCCAAGATCGCAAAGGCGTCATTCTTTACGGTGCGCGCCAAGTTGTTTGCCGGAAGTGGACGGACGTCATTTGGTGTGTGCGACGCACCTGCGTCGCGCTTGTGCGCGTGCCTGTGAAAGGCTTTGTTCGTGGTAGCGCGGATTACCGCTGGTAGGATCGTAGGAATTCATTCTTAGTCGATTTACGAGCATCCTTTCTTTAGTTTCTCATGGTCAGTCAAAACATTTTATGCCTCCGCTAAGAGGTCGCGATGTACGGGATGCATTGGTTGCTTGTAAACAGCGCATTGCTTCTGTTCAGTTAATTCTGGATACGCCATCGCAAAGGCGTTAGCACCTTTCATTGTGTACCGCTAAAGCGAACTTTCCATCAAACCCCAGTGCGGCCATAGTTGTAGGCTGAAATTCCTGAGAACACCTCCCAGTGTGCATAGTTTTGAACGGGTTTCCCATTTGTTCCCAAAGCTTCACTTACCTGGAGATATCAAGGTAAAGAGGCACATGGTTCGAATGTAGAAAAGCCTGATGCGTGAAGCTCAAGACTGCATTTTGTAAGTAATACTGAAAACCACACGACCCGAAGAAGGGCGAATTTATTGTGTTTCTAGACTCTTTTGCTTATAGTTTTGGTCTCCCGTAACAATGCTTAACTGACTTAAAAACCCAGTATGCATTTGGCCCAGAACATTCTTCCCTCGCAGCGTGTCGTCATTGCTTTTGGCCGTCGTCATTGGAGCCAATTTGGCCCTCGACACGATAGGATTGACTCTTTTCAGTCCTGTCCAGCACGCTGCTACACGGCCCTCTGCCTTTTAATGACCATCGGCGAGCAACAAGCAGACCATGGGAAACAAATCACTTCCTCTAGTGCGGCCTAATAATCGGCCGCTCGGAGTTTGCATTGCTATGTTTTCCAAACAGAGGTCTGGCCGGCACTAATCTCTGTCTTGATTAATGTCGAGTCGGCATCAGTCTATGCGTAAGCCTCGACTTGGTCGAGTTCTTCCGTAGGGCTTAGCACTATGTCGATAATGTTTCGGAGGACTTTGGCAGATGAGTAATGTGGGCACGAACCTTGGGTCTTATTCGAAGATTGCTTGGTCGATGTTCTCTTAAAAGTTTGTCCACATTCTAACCGTTCCCTTATTCCGAAACAACTTCCGGTCCATAGACGTCGAAAGTGTAATGCTTTTCAAACGGTAGATAAGCGGAAATTATGTCGATTATTGGGTGTATGTGCCTAACTCATGGCCCGATTGACCGACAGATTTAAAAAAAAATTAATTCCATCTTGCATTCTTCTGAGACTTTCTCTCATATTCCGCATGGCTTTCTCGTTTCCTTACCAAGTTGATGCACTAGACTTCACCCTGTGGAAACATTTCACCTCTTATCGTTCACTGCTTCGCGCTAGGGATTATGCATTCGCCGCGTACGCCCATCAGTAGGGACGGGCACTTAAGCAACTTCCGCATGTCCACGGCCATCGAGACTTGAACTAATCCTCGCAATATTAGCGCTCACTCAGGATGCGGATTAGCACCCCACCACTTCGATGTGGTAGGTGCTATTGATTCCGTACATCTTCATCAGTTGCCTTCACAGTCTTGTCCAGTACGGCCCGAACTGGTGTAGCCAGAAGCATCGCTTTAGTTGAAGGTACTGCCGATCGCCAAAGTTGGGATGTACAGTCGGGCGCTTAAAACGTTTTGAAGCGACCAAACTTGCAGGACGAATGCTGCCACAAAGCTAATGCCCGGTGTTGATGTTTGAGTTATTGAGTGATAGGTGATTGATGGGGCCACCAAACCTTGCAGAAAGTTTCAAGGCTGGCTGCCAGCTTATTCGGTAACTACTTATTGGGTAACAGTACATTCGGTAACCAGTTTTTTCGGTAACCAAAAAATGCACTTTCGGTAACTGCGCACGTTCGGTAACTCACTTACGGTAACTTTTTTCACTGCACTTTCGGTAACCAAAGATTTTTATTTTCAGTACCTACACTTTTGGTAACTACACTTTCGGTAACCAGAAAATTCACTTTCGGTAACCATAAATGCTCGTTTGGTAACCAGTAACGAAAAACGCAATGCAAACTGCTTTATTCAGCCAAATGAGACTGGATACCTTAGAGACGGTTCGCTCGCACCCCTTCCCGCAGGGGGTGATCGATGAACTAAGCTGGGTAGATAAAAGGACTGAGCTAGAGGGATGCCGGCGCCTACGGCGCCGCGTAGCTGTGCCTAAGCCTAAGCCTAAGCCTAAGCTTAATCCGGTTTAGCTGGTGTGTTTCAGTACTTTTCTGTGGGTAACAAACTAAGCCGGCAGTGCTAGTAGGCTGAGCTGAGTATGCGACCGTTGCCTAACACTAGCACATTTTTTTTTAGTAAAATGGGAAATCAACAAAGCGCTGCAAACTCCAAACAGTACCGAATAAACGAAAAGTTGCCATGCAAAAAATGAAACTTTGCGACTGTTTACCGAAAGTGTATTCACTGGTTACCGAAAGTGCATAGTTACCGAAAGTGGGTTTGTTGGTTACCGAAACTGAGTTACCGAAAGTGTATAGTTACCCAAAGCACATTTGTTGGTTACTGAAAATAGGTTACCGAAAGTGCATTTTCTGGTTACCCAAAGTGTGGTTACCGAAAGTGCATTTGTTACCGAATGTACTGTTACCCAATAAGTAGTTACCGAATAAGTCCGCTGCCTTCAAGGCTAACTCCGCTGACGCACGTGGCGGGTTCAAGTTGTGGTCCAATCCTGTTTAATAGCCCGCGATTCTCGATTCCCTAAGTACATCTTCGTGCACAGCATGTCTCATCGATCTGATCTCCTCAGTGCTTTTTACTTTGTCCACCGAATAATCTATTCCTTTTCAGCGCATTCGGCGACACCTCTCTGAAGCGTGCGCAAGTCTTAACCGCGCATCCGGACGTCGTACGCGTCGACCTCTCGCGTGAACCGCTCAAGTACGTGATCGTCGCTTCAGACGGCTTTTGGGACGTCTTCGGCAACGACGAGGCCGTCCACGTGGCGAACGAATTCCTCGAGACGAAGCCTTCCGCAAAGTGGCCTCAGGTGGCGAATCACTTGGTGAACGAGGCACTCCAGCGGGACTCTCAGGACAATGTCTCGCTTCTCTTCGTCCGGCTCTCCTCTCATTGAGGAGCGTTAAAGTACGTCGTTTTTATGTGTTATAAGAAGGTCCTTGCTGAGATGCGTTTTTTTCTGTTGGTTCGGTCATAGGGAATTTAAGACGAATTGTAAAAGTTTTTCTTTGTGTGCTGATTAAGTATGAACTTCGTTCGTAGCCTTTGGACAAAGATATCTTACTCTTTAGTACTCCTCTATAGCGAACATTTTTACGCGTGTGTTTACCTCCCTCGTTTCCGCTAATTTCCACCGTTGTGCGGGGGAGCAGCACGTTCAACTGGTGTAGGGCCGCCTTCAGGTGTTTTTTTTTATCTTGGAGTAGCCTTTAGCTTCGTCCACGGCTGGTTTGCTCCTTCCGGTTGGTCGGGTTTATAGCGTCAAAAAACTGAGGAAAGAATGTAGGGTAACCTATTTAGATTTCTGTCTACACAACGGTGCTACAGCGATAGCATGATCAAGCGTCTAAGATTTCCCCTCTATTGGCTTCTGCTGTTGTGGTGGTGGAGACATGTTTACGCTCCAGTTTTAGGCAGCGTGATCTTCGTCGCCACCTTCGCTTCGTTCGACTTCCTGTACATTTCGATGACTTGACACCCGCTTATTCGCCTGCGATAGTTCTACGCATTTATCGTTGCCATTCGATTCGACGACTCCTTATCCACGAATATTCCCGCTACACTTTGCGAACATGACTGCGATATGCTCCATTCTACAGCCACTCGAGGACCGCCCGCTTCCGATGGATCTGTGGAACCACTCGGCCTTTACCGACGCGCACTCGACCGTCTCGCGCCTCAACAAAATCACTTACGGCTACATCGCGCCGGTGATCATCACCGTTGGAGTGGTGGGCGATCTGCTGACGGTCGCTACGCTTACGCACCCACTGTTGCGCCGCAGCAACATCATCTACACCTACCTGACGCTACTCGCCATGACCGATTTGGTAAGCCTCGAATCCCTTGTCAAGGCCGAAGTTGCATAGAATCTTAGAATTCCTTGAGGCGATCCCACGTGTCCTCTCAAGCTCCATATACATGGAATAACAGTCTCGTGCCCCCAATCTTAAGGTGAATATCGCAATGCCTGCCCCGGATGGTAGTCCAGGAAGCATGCGAGCACGTACCCGAATGCGTGCATAACCAAAGCATGGATACAGATTTTAAAAAAATTAGTTTTACATCTGTGCCCTGCGTGTTTTTGCATGCGTACGCACGCATAACAGAACGCATAATGCGGTACCGCTTGGTACACATGACTCTGACGCATGCATGCCCAATACATGGTGTGCTACGTGGATTTTGCTAAAAGTGCAGTCTTCCCCAATGCAGGCTTTGGTGATAAGCTATGTCTACCTTCTATCCTAGGTAATAGTCCGAGTGGTTCCCAGTCCCATAGTGGTAATAACGTACCGGAATATTGCAGTGATAGGTGAATCACCAGACAGGAATATCGGAACAAAACCTTAGTTCAAGGGCTAAAGTCGGCTATGCTAGAAACATTCGTGAATACGAAGCTTGCCGAGTTGCGGGCTGAAGTCACAGACGTAGAGCAGGCCCTAGTTGTAAGATAGTTCGCTAAAGAATAGTGTAAAAGCCGCAAGGATCCTGGTTTTCTAGCGGTTTTTCAGAATCATTTTTGTTTGCTGACTGGCTCTCTTCGTAAAACATCGTCTTTTAGCTCACGCATATCTCTGTGATACCCATGATCATGTGGCTGTTGGACATGCGACTGTGCTCACGGACGTCCGCGTTCTTCTACGCTCATGTCGGCTTCCCACTGGTAAGGATGTTTTTTTTCGCGCTAAAAGGACGTCTGCTGCCCTTTACCGCGGCACTCGTCCTCCGGAATCTTTGACACTATGAAGGGGGAAAGTTCCGAGAATTTCAGCGGTCTTCTTCCCGTATAGGGCCACTTAGACGCTTCACGACGGGATAAACAATTGTTATCTGCCGAGGCTCTTTGCCACGGGGATCTTTGAGTGTGCTGCGCTTTGACGACGTAATTGCGTTTTGTTCCAAGCCGGAAATTGGATTAAGCCCGCGAGTTCTGATCGAGACACTCGAATCTTGCGAAGCGCCCGCTTTGCGGGGACGCAGGTCTGGAGAACTTCAAGCAGCATTTTGATGGCCGCGGGGCAATTCTTTCCGGAAATCATGTCGAACAGCCTGGAAAAAACAACTTACGTGCATATGCCAAAAACATTTTGAGTGGCAAAGACGATTACTTGAACAACACATTTTATCAGTCGTTTTTAGGCGAATGCGTTGATGGGCGCAAGCGTATGGATCGTCGTGTGCTTGACGCTAAGTCAGTACATGGCGGTATGCCATCCGTTCAATCAGGGCTACCTGCGGAAGCGGAAGACCTGTTTCTGGCTATTCGCGTTAGCATACGCCTTCAGCTTCTGCATCTATGCGCCTTGGGCGTCCAAGAAGAGGGTCCACACGGTACGCGCACTGTCCAAGAATGCCCTAATAAACTAGTACGTATTTAGTTGCCTTACGGTCTCCTGCAGTGCTCGTACGTCGTCTGTGACCGCAAGACCGAGCCCTGGTTCCAGATCTACGAATGGATACGAGAATTCCTCACGCGATTTCTCCCCTTCATCCTCATCGCTTACTTCAACGCGAGAATTCTGATCACCTACCGGAACACTAAGCGAGACCGAATGAGGCGCTTGACGACGCACTCGTGCCACAAGAGGAACGTGACGGAGAAGAGCGAAAAGGTACGCACTTAGTCCAATAGTCTGTGTACCTTTGCAAACCTTCAGGAAGAGAAGCGATTGTTCGTCCTTCTTTTCGCGATTATCATCGTCTTCTTTCTCTGCACAGTGCCCGCGGCGCCGCTCACGATATTTGTCGCAGACCAGCGGTCGCACAACTTAGCATTCCAGGTACGGAACAGTGCATTAGAGCAAGGCTGAGGTCACCGGGGGTTGGCATGACACGCTAGCTGCTACCATCTACGTTGGCCGTTCTAGGTCTTCCGCGCCGTCGTCAACCTGCTAGAATTCACGAAATTCGCCCTAAATTTCTACTTCTACTGCCTCATCAATCCCGACATTCGTCGCATATGCCTTCTCATCATGCAGTGCAGAGATCTCGGGAAGCCAGCGAGGGTCAAAGGACAGCCGGTGAACCCCATATCACTTTACACGAGGTAAGACCAAACCCTTTGAGGGCTTAACCTTGTGCTTACGGTCCTCTAAGCACATGATTGTAGGTCGACGAAGACGACTCCTCGTCTGCACGGCTCCTCGCGACGGTCAAGCCGCTACGAGGAGCTGGAGCGAGACAGTTCGATGAGGAACTCCCTGCGGCCACAGTCTAGAATACGCTCTGCGTCGGTGCTCTCCGACCACGACAAGGAACCGGTGGATCATTTGACGGTTATCAGGGAAGATTCGGATCCTAGGGAGCCGCTAGTGGCACCCTCGAGCACTATGGAGCCCATTTGTGATTCTATACGATGATGTCTTGTTGTAAATACCTATGCCTTCCGATCACTGCAATAATTCTACGCTGGACTTTGTGTATGACGAATGTTTGCAGATAAACCGGTGAAATACGGCGGCACGCTGAAGACAAGGTTTTAGGCCCTAAGGCTAACTTCCGAAGCATGGTTCGACATGATTGCTGACCACTAGCAACAGTGATTAGGTGAAAGTGTACAAAAAGACCGCTACCGTTACTATAATCTATCGTATTCCCAAATATGTCGTAGCACCGATCTCGCGCGAGTACGGTGTCCTGAAGGGGGACGAGGGAATCGCCTACCGGTAAGCATTGTTTCAGATGTATGTAGAGGGTTCTCGAAAAACGTAGTACGATCAAATGTTCCCTAGAGCTTTTCAACCGGCGACATAGCCCCTCGCTTCTAGGAAACTTCGTGCACAGTCCATGCTGGAAACGTGCGTGAGTACTACCTAAGCGCTACCGCATGCGGAAGCATGCATGCGAGCATTCAATCGTACCAAGTGGTACCACATCATGCGTACTAGGCGGTACGCATGCAGTGGCAAGCTGGAACTCGCAAACGGAATACAGGAATTCCTAAAGCAGTGTCATGCAAAGAACAATGCGCTGAGTACAATTCGGAAAATGCATGCAGCGTGTCAATGCGTAAGCATGCATGCGTCCACTCATGTGTACAAGCGCTACCGCATCTTACGTGCTGAAGCATCCAGCATGCAGAGGTTACCAGTTGAACTGCTGTGAAGTGGATGCATCAAGTCATGCTGTATTTGGACTAGCCACTTGGAAATGGCTCCTTTTTCGGCACAAATTAGTGTGAAACCCGGCTAGCGTGGTTGCGTGCACTCTAGCGCACGCGGGAGGCTAGTGTTCGAGTAACGCGGAGAATAAACTGTGTTTCAATGACGTGACTCCGAAGCTCCATCCTATCTTCGGGATTCCCTTGCGCTTGTCAGGTTTCATTTTTAACAAAACTGAACGATTCTTGTAAATTGTACGTATATTTCAACTGATACAAATTAATGGCACTTCAAGCTCAAACTCAATGGCGCTTCAAAACCAAACACAAAGCAAAATATCAGATGAGTCCAATAGGCGTCGCTGGAGGATCCCAGAGAGCCATCCGTGGAACGAACAGCGGCCTCGAGGTACGATGGTGGCGTTGGTAGTGCTTCTGGAACGCTGATTGTGAGAGTTCCTTGACGACGCGTCCATTTTCGAAACCGACGATCTCGTCAACGTTCTTCACGATCGGCACCTGGCGCGCAAGAACGATGCACGTGCGTCCGTGGCGTGCCTTGTCAATGGCGTCACTGATGGCCTAAAGTGCAGATCGCGTTTTGCAAGGGCATAGTACGAAAACCCGACCTGTTCCGAAACCTCGTCCATGTCCCTGCTAGCAATATCGACGAGAAGAATGCGAGGGTTGCGCAGGAAAGCTCGAGCAAGTGCGACACGCTGGCGTTGACCCGAGGAAAGCCGTGATCCATAGACGCCAACCGGTGTATCATACCCCTAAAACGTTTCCTTGCACGTGATAGCCCTTAAAGCTGGCCTAGGGAGGCTACCGACCTGCGGAAACTGAGCGATCAATGTGTCCGTATTCGCCATCTTAGCGGCCGCTATCACGTCTTCCATCGTGACGTCCTCGGGCACGCGTAGGCCGTATGCGATGTTGTCACGGATGGTGCCAGCAAACAGCGCAGCATCCCTACTGACCAGGCCAAGCTTGGAACGCAGATGGCGTAGAGGCATAAGGTTGATGTCGTGGTCGTCGATGAGCTAAACAGGTGGTTAGCAGGTTCTTTTAGCCCTTTCGTCTCTCTGTCATTCTATTCTCAAAAGTGTTGTTTTGGCTAAACCTCACAATTTTTCCGCTCGTTGGATGGTAGAAGCGCTCGACCAGTGCAAACAAGGTGCTCTTGCCGGAGCGCGGGGGCGACACAATCGCCACTGTCTTGTCGAACTCGATGAACAACGACACGTCTTGGAACACAGGACGATCCGGTCGAGACGGATAGGCGAAGCTGACGTCCTTCAGCTCGACCTTCCCTTGGATCTCCTAAAGCAATTACTACTTTCACGCCGTTGTCGAGCAAAACTTTAGTTCCCAGAAGATAACGGCTTACCACAGGTTCTCCTGAATCCAGAGACTTCTCGGCCGCTTCTTGTTCTCTAACTAACGGCATGACGCGGTTCGCAGCAACCCGGGACTTGTCAAATTCGGGAATGTAGTTAGCGATGAACGGCGCGTTGGCAGCGCTCGGGAGAAGGGTTTGAATGATGCTAAAGCCCGACGTTTGAACAAGGCCTTTGAGCGCTTCTAATTACCGGTGCACCATCAAAGGCGCCGTTACGAAGTTCAGCTGGACCATCACGTATCCGATAAGGTATGCGATCGCGGTGACGAATTGTTGGAAGCCATTGGTGGACGCGTGTGTTAGGGACTGAAATAAGATTAAGATGTGTCGCATTCATTAGCATCTGGTTACCTGTAGAATCAATGTTCTCAAGTCAACGTCAAGCTGCTTCTGACTGGCAGCTTCGAACTTGTCACAAAACTGTTGCTGGCAATTTAGGTACTGCACCGTTTTCAAGCGTTCGATGGCTTCCATAGCGATCTAAAACGTCAGTGTACCTGGTTAATTTGCTAAACGCTCTTCAGCAACAACGTACCTCCCCAGTATTGTCGTTCTCAGCCGCTTTGCGTCGATACGTGTGCGTCAAGCGAGCGATCAGGAACTGCACTACCGGCTGAACAACGAAGCAGAGGGATGCCAGCGAGCCCATCATGATGTTCTTCTGGGCGGACGTTGCGTAGGCGATGAGAAGTTGGAAGATGGCATTGAGGAACTGGCCGAAGCGCAGGTCAAAGGCCTAAAGCAAAAAAATTTTCAGTGTGCCGTGGAAGCTCCTGCATACAGCTCGGCAAGCCATAGCGTCTTTAATGAGGAGGTCGTTATGCTGATCCGGGTCTCTTGTGTCGAAGAACGCGCCATCCTGATGCAGGATGTACGAGAAGGTACTCAGGCGCAGACGTGTAACCAGACTTTCGCCGATATCGCCGAACAATCGGATCTAAACAACAAGTTTACGAACGCTCTTCACTGTCTTAGGACATACGTATATAGCGAGCGAGATGTTGCACACAGCACCAAGGATGAGGTAGTATATAGCGACGTCCAGTGCCATTGTAACGTAGCTGTCCGCTCTTTCTGAAGAAAACAACGTTGGGTATTATGCTTCAAATTTCAGGTAGTCTGGCACAGAAAAGTAGCGTTATTCGTACCTCGTGGCGTCTCGTAGATCGCGAAGTAGTCTCCGTTGCACTTGGTGTACAGCGGGACGCCGAAGCTGTAGATGAAGCAGCACACCACGGCGATCATGTAGTGCCTGCGGTGATGCAGTGCACACTTGACCAAGTCGACGTAGGTGTACGACTTCTTCACCGAATGGACCTTAAACCTGAGGTAAGGCAATTATGGCGCAAGCAAGTGAAGACCTCTTTCTGCTGGTACGGCGCGTGGTACTTCTCCGTGTGACTGAACTCCTTCATGAAAGCCGTCAACAGCTTCTTCTTGAACGCTGGTTCGGGTGAGGACAGAGCCTCTTCGACGGCCTCGATCTCGGAATCGTCCGGGACGTCGATCTTCTCCGCTTCGAATGCCTTCGCGTAGTGGCTCTCCTTGTCCATCAGCTCGTCGTGAGTGCCTTAATCAGTGAATCATAGATTGCCTCTGGATTTTTCGTGCATACCTTCTTCCGCGATGCGCCCATGGTACATTACGAGGACGCGGTCGGCATCCTTCGCCGCTATGGCACGCTTCGTAATCAGGATTATGGTCCTGGTTTTTGGTTTTGCTTCGGACGATTGCTAAAACCTCGCTTTCTATTGCTCTCTGAAGTGTTAGAGCATACCACGACGTGCCTGTATGCGTCCCACGTCTCCTTGAAAATAAGTATCTGCGGGTTCCTGGCCAGCGTTCGTGCCAGGCCGATGCGCTGTCGCTGCTCGGCATTCAGCATGCCGCTATTGTCGTCGATTAACGTGTCGTAGCTCTACAACGACAACTGCTTGCGTGCCACGAAACGTTCCTGCCTACCTTTGGTAGCGTCTCGATAAACTCGTGGATGCCTGCCTCCTGGCAGTACTGTACTACGTCAGTCCGGGTCATGTGCGGGTTGCCCAGCTTAATGTTGTTCTCCACTGAATCGTTGAAGAGCTCTGGTTCCTAAATGTCCACTGGTGCTCCGAACATCCTAAAGTACACACACGTTTTCGACGGTCCCGATGATTGAGCGAAGTTGCGGAACGTTAAGCAGGTGAATGTCGGTGCCATCAATTTTGATCTAAAGCAAGAAGCTTGATGTTCCTATCATGTTGTTCAAGCATACCGTTCCTCGGTCCACATCGTAGAAGCAGTTCAAGATATCCGCGCAAAGGGCCTGTCTCGAGTCGCTTAAAGGGAGCTTCGTTAGTTTCTCCAAGGGCTAAGCCGTACTTACTCGACACCGAGAATTGCAACGGTTTCGCCTCGCCGAATGCGGAAGGTAACCCCGTTCAGGTTGCCCTCCGTCTGGAGCGGGTTCTTCAGCCAAACATCGCTGAATTCGATCTCTCCTTGGACGTCGTTCAGCGACTTTCCGTGCTCAGCGGTGCTGTCGATTTCGGGGATCTGCAAGGAGCAAGTTATTACAACCCCCGCTTGAATGATGTGAAGGCTTGCCCTCGAAATCACGCTGTTGACGATGCCAGCGGCGTTTAGCGCCTTGATGACATCCGAAAACAGTGGTCGGATACTTGGCGTAATGTATGCGCCAGCTGCGACGGAAGCTAGTACCACGAAGAGGTCACCCGGATAAAAGACAGTCTCTTCGTCGTAGAGCATTGCACCGTACCTTAATGGGGCAGTATTACGATAATCACAAAAGCTAAAGCGCAAGAAGGTAACGTGCTTACATAGTACCAGCAAATAGGTAGAGATAGAGCGACGCTTGGCTCATAGCGGTAAAGATTCCCGTATAAAGGTTCTTCCGTCGAGCGTGACGTACGGCCGCCTCCAGTCGAGTATTGTAACGGTTGAGCTAATTATAACTTTCACTGATGGTTGCCCCGTCTGGCTGACTACCTCGTACTGCTGAGCATTGAACGCTTGAACCGTCTGAACCGCTCCAAGAACCTCTACGACGTACTCACGGGAGCGTTCCGCAGCTTTAGCCTGTTGTGACGCGGCGGCATCAATTGGCTAAACTCGAAGAAATCCAAAATACTGCTTGCTTGACTCGACCGTACCGCAGATAAGCACTCCGACCAAATAATGAGGAAAGGAATGACTACAGAAAGAAGGAGGGCTAGCTCCCAGCAGAAGTAGAAGGCCACAAAGATGAAGGAAATGAACTGGACGACGCTACGAAGAAAGCTGCCGACCTTGTCGCCGAGACCGTCCGAGATCTTCTCGACGTTGCTAAACGATAAGCGTTACGAGGAAGCCTGAGGACGGATAAAATAGGTCTTAAATGACATACTTGCTAAGCTCGGCATGATTGTGGACGAAGAAGGCGATCTCTTGGTGCAGTAGCGACTTCAGGTAAGCACAGCGAATTCTTCGAATAACTCGAGCGGCGACCGCCTTGAGGCAGTAGTGCTAAGATAACAAGCTTCACTTCAGATACACGTATGCTCCGGTCGTTTTTAACAAGCATACCTGAAAGAAGGCGCATATCGTCATCAGAATGCCGAGCAGGATCATAAGGCCGATCCAGATGGTCACTTCGTGAAAGTCAGAGCTCTTTCGATCCACCAGGATGAAGTAAGTAACCACCTCGCCGGTCGCAATGGCATAGACTGCTGGGCCGAGACCGTTGAGGAAGGCAAAGAGTATGCCCGCGCAGAAGAGTCCATAGTCGCCCGAGGTGCCATAGGAGAACTAAACTAGTCGGGATGTATTCGAGACTGCTATATCTGGCATACCAAGGATCGGATGCTCGCTTTGTCCGGTCGGACCTTGTACATGTCCGAGACGCTGCTGCTCACGGAGGTGTCCCTCGAAAGGTCGCCCAAGTAACTGCGAGATGTTCGCGATGTCACCGAGACGGTGCGACGTCTTCGGCGCTTTTGTCTGAAGTAAAGAGGGCTACATAATAGCCGTTCTCATGCGTAAGATGCCGCAGGTGTTCCAAAGAACAAAGCAACTTTGCAAGGTGGAGTTTTCAGCACTTATGCACGGCATGGTTGAGCGCATTTGAACAGACAAGCGGCATGATCTTCGAGCCATGCATACCTTCGGCCGAACATCCCTCGAATCCGATCCATTATTGACGGCGAGCCGGTGTCCTTCATGTCGGATGTTGCGTTATGAAAGTTGATTCCGATCGACGTCTAAAACAAAAAAGTCCTGGTCGCGACCTAATAGAATGAAGCAACCCAAGAACAGCAGGGGATAAAGGCTTCAGAGCTTCAGCCAGCCCCGAGGTCTATCACCATCTGTGCACGGTGGCTACCGCAAAGGAGAATATCGAGCCTTTTCGTCAGAAAACGTTCCCAAAGCAGTAACAAAACCGGCAAAGGTTAACAGGCTAAAGGTAGTTCAGTGCACATGTTATGCATGCACGGTTAAATTGCACGTTTTTGAGGTGAAGGTTGTTGACGCGCCAGGGGACTATTCCGGAACGCTCCGATATGACGCACATAATCAGCCGACAGTCGAACAGCCAATGTCCAAAGTCAAAGACCGATGGTGGAGTACCGGAAGTGCTATGCAAATTAGGCTGCACCATGCGTGACAAAACCGGTTGACTCGCGTCGAGACGCTAGTGATCTCTGAATAAGTTTAGCGACTGGAAAGGGCACGGTGAATTAAACTGATGCTATGCCATATCTGGCTTCTATCGAGAGGAGGAGATCTGCGTAAACTAAGCGTCTTGTTGCCTTGTCAAGGGTAGACAAATGGACGGTATCCGATGGCACCATTGGGTATACCGAGTTCCCAGAGGTTATACCGTCTCTATCCCATTGCCTATGGTTTTGAGGTTACGTGGTGTCCATGAACGTCAACCACAGCATTGATGAAGCGTCGGGTCATGGTCTACCTAGCAGTATTCGCACCAACCTATCACTTGGGTCTGAAGGCATCCGCTTTTAGTGCCTTCGAAACGTATACTTTTCTCTTGGTAACAGTGTCAATGTCAACAAGACTTGGACTGATGGAAAAATTAAATACGGCGCAAGCCTTTTGATATGCGACAAGCCAGTAAGAGAAAACACAACGTCACGCGGGTGATAAATGCAACAAGGTGCACCACGACATAGATCGAGCAGCGTTCGCTCTCGAATTGGCTACATCGGAATTGTGGACGTCAGCCAGGGCTGGGCAGGTCCTGATCGTGGTTCCGTAGTCCTTGCGTGGGTAGGTCCTGGTCCTCAGAAAAAGTACCCAGTCCTTCAGTCAGCCTACCGGAATCGATCATTTGAACACTACTGAAGGCACACTACTGAGTTCTCGTCAAACGCGACACCGCATAAATTTGCGAGGAATCGGATTAGCCAGCAGCCGATACAGCCAACGACTACAGGGGAAGCCTCGACGCCAGGTTCATTCTGGAAGTTCCTTGCACATGTGCTGTGCGTCAGTTCACAAGGTCTGTCCGCCAGAAGACATAACAGGTCTTGAGACATCAGATGAAACGAAAATATGAACCGTATGAACCGTCGAGAAAAGAAAATAAGGATGCTAGGAATCAGTAACGACCAATCGGGCCGACTCCTCTGCGTAGAGCCAGGAGTATGGAGATCTCGGCCTGGACGTTCGGGAGGGGATCCTAACGAAGTGGACAATGAGGGGCCGGATGCGTCAGCTTACGATAAGCAGTAATTCTTGACCACACGAATGATGTGGCGTACGTTGCTGCAGGACGTAAGCACTCGGAATGCGAGCTCTTACTTGCAAGTTCTGTAGACTTCTGCGTAAGTTCCGCTTTCGACTGTGTCTAGTACTGGATTGCCCTACTCCGTGCCATTAAATCCTTAATCGCTGACCCTACTCGAAAAACAAAGCCGCAGCTACCGTAATTACGAGTCATAATTATGGCCGTGCAGCCCCATCACGTATGAATAAACTGCAATGCACGCTGTACATCAGCTTGACGTGGTGCCCTACTGACGGTAATGCGCAAACGTTGTCCAAACGCCGTGTACCAAAGTCATGACTGAGTATTACTCGCAAACTTAGCATCGTGACACTAAACCGCTATAAGGCAGTAAGTCCGTAGAACAAGAGAAAATGCAGCACTATCTTGACTGTTAAATGGTATCCGCCACGTAGAGCTTAGGCCCATTCAGTCTCGAGAGAACACGAGGAAGCGCCCGCTTTCCTGTGCTCTATT
Source organism: Aphelenchus avenae (assembly GCA_020875895.1). NCBI lineage: Eukaryota > Metazoa > Nematoda > Chromadorea > Rhabditida > Aphelenchidae > Aphelenchus > Aphelenchus avenae. The sequence goes on from JNEY01000019.1 coordinate 547,927, forward strand.
TTCTACTGGCAACATGTACATCACAGTGAAGTCCGTGAAGGAAGTATGATAAAGTTCCGTTACGGATACTCGGCGAACGGGTACGACCTGTTACGGTGTGAGCTAGAGCGCTAGCAGCATGACCGAATCGAGCCGAGTCGCAGCGACACAATAGTGGACAGCCAGGTATAAGCTGGTACGCAACAAGCCCAGGATTTTCGTGAAGAGTGCTCGAAAGAGATGGACGCAAGGCTCAACAGGAATTGGAGAAGCGTAAGTTGTACGGAATTGCACCGCACCTCATAAGCGTCTATAACGTAAATCTCGTAGGAAAGACTATCGGAAGACTCGATGAGGACTGTAATGACAAGCAACGATGCACTGAGTCCATGAGTGTTCATATCAATGAAATCTTGGACGGTAGGCGTTTCTTGCGAGATCGCTTAACTGCCTGCATTCAGCATGTGTATGCTTGCCAGTGAAGATCGGGAAGTTGAAGGAGGTGGTGTTTAAAGGTTTTGAGTACGACCTGTGTTGGCTTGTACAAGAGCACATTGCTAGAATCTGACTAGAAGGTACGATGAGTGTCGACAAGGAGCTTTATGAATCGTTACCCGGTACGCTTGCACACCGTGAAAAGCCTAGCGAGCCACTAACGGCGGCTCACAGCCACCGTCGCTGTACCGCCGGGAGTCCTGCAGGCAGCGCGGTGGGGCAAATCAAAACGGACATTTCTCACGACAGTCGAACTTTGCTTTTTTTGCCTGACATGTCAGTTTCGCTGCATGCGTCAGGACAAGACCGTACGTACTTCTTTTGAACATCGAATTTGCATAATACTTTCTGAGATTATTTATGGGCTCGCGCACTTTGACTGGGATTATTGTACGTAGTTTCTTTAGCTCGCGCCGTGAGCTTGTGCTGCACCCGCCGCAATGCCGTGCACAAGAGAGCGTTCGTGAAGTCTTCGGCTCTTCGTTGGTTCCTCGGAGACTTGCAATTCAAGGGCAATCTACCGCGTCCCGATTACATTCATCGGATTATCGAGGTAGGCAGTTTTGGTGCATTTCTTAACCTAGAACGAGTTGTTATCGTAGTAAAGTCAAACACAGTACTACATTTGGACAAATTTAGAACTTTCGCGAATCGTCATCACCCGATAGTATGCGCTCCGTGGCCTTTAGTCCAGACAAAATTTTGTGCGAGTACATCAGCGCGTCCTGCCACCTGCCGGGCGCATACGCCGAGTTCTTCCCGTGCACGCATTGTACGCACACGGAGGAAGAAGACGACGACTACGAAGAGACCTTCATCGAGGTGTTTCACGTTCCATACGTCCATGAGCCCAACGTCTGCGCTACCGTGACGTTCACTATGCCCGGGTTCTATAGGTATGCTAGACGAGAAAGCGACGTTTAGTGGCATCGTGAGTGTAGTCCCAATGCCTTTAGTATGGTGAGAAGGTCGCACCTCCGTACTAGGCTTGCCGAGACTGGGTACAAACACCATTCATTTCAGCACTCTGGAACTGCATGAGCCCATGGGATGCAGCGTTGAGGTGGAAGTCACGAAGGGTTGTCCGAATGCCCCGATCGCCGTGGATCACAGGTACTGAATGCCCTTTCAACGACGCTATTGAGAATTTTCGCTACTTCTACTCGTTAAGCTCCAAGTTTAGTCCACGCGTCGCGCTGCACATTGACACCGACGTCTTCATCAAGGTGCTTCTTTTCTTGACGCGCAGCGAGCTCGAGACGGCGCAGCTGGTGTCGTGCCGCTGGTCGGACGTCATCAGACGGACTAAGGGCACTCTTCAGCAGCGACGCATTCTTTACGTGATCATAAAGGTTCGCAGTTTATCTAATCTTGCCGGACTAAGACTGTCCAGAGTACTAATTGGGTGAAAAGTCGAGGACACTGCGGATTTTTGAGAAATGTTTTACCTAAACTTGCGAAAGAATGCAGAACCACTGGTTTGTTTCGACCCAAATCGATTCTGCTCCTCGCTGACATGACAGATTTAGTTCTACGGCGAGAGCCCCGGAATGCTGAGCGTATACTTTCTGCGCAGAGATGTCTCGGGCCAGGAGCGCATTTTACGCGTGCTGACACCTCGCGGACTTTCGCAAGCGCTCTACGTGGTCCGCTCGCACTTACGGAATGCGTTCGTCGAAGCCGTACACCCATTATTCCTGGACAGCGTCCCACCGCCGGTTCCACCACAAGAAGTGCTCGTCGACATCTCACTCCCGCACCGCATCAACTGGCTCATGTCCTTGCTGCGTTCACTGCCGCTCAACGCGGTAATCAACGCGTGGAAAGCCCAAGACATCGGTATCGGGCTCGGCAACCTTCCCACACTTGCCCGTTGTGCGCTACGACCTCATAGAATGCTCGGTCGCGTTCAAAAGCTCGAACTGACCCTGCTGAATCCCGACGCTACGTGGGCACAACTCGCAGGCTTGCTCAACCAACCAAGCGTTCGCGGATTCAGCGAGATCACTATCCTTACGACGAAGGTAAATATTCTTAACTGGGTAGTCGCGAGCCTAGCCTCTTGATCAACGAGCAGAAATGATGCAAAATTTAGCTTTCTTCAGGCTACATACAAATGGGATAGCACAACTTGTGTCGCTTTAGGTTGCCATCGACGCTTCCGAATTCCGAACACTCCTTGCGTCGTTGCAATCGCCGAGACTGCATGTCGCCGTTTTAAGCAGCATAGAGCCGCATAACGCCCTGCTGACACAACCGGCGCAGATTATTCGAGTAAGCTCTGCACGGATTCACGTCGGTTTATATGCGGACCTTTTAGGACTTCCTCGATCTGCACGATGCCCCCAATTTCATCGCCGAATTTTCGCTGTACCTTGTAGATGAGAACGTTGCGTTCTCGGAGCTGCCGAGCGTCGACAAGGCTACTAATCGATGGAAGCGATTTTGGTAAGATTTTGTAACACCGCTAGTAGTCGTAGCGTTGTTGCCTGTTACCGCAAGCTGTTAAGGCACTGCATTCATGGCTACGACACCCCGGTCCAAGTGATCGTCTACGAGAACCGATCGGCACGGAAGAAGCTTACCGTCGTCACCTTCGACCACTTCCCCAGTGGTGTTCTCTTCCTCAAAGGAAACGTTACGCTGGACGATCTGAAGTCACTCCTTCAGCGTCCCTCAGTCTTCGACTAATCATCAGCATCGCAGGCTAAGCGCCCAATAGCCCAATTACGCCCCGCACATTTCCGTATTTCATGTGCACACACAGGTGCATGCTCAACTGACTGCGGCTAATAAAGAGACTTTGATCAGAGTTATTTTCGCTTGTAGGAGTCATGGATACGATGTTTTGTATCGCAACTCTGTGTCGAAAGTACCATGACTTCTGTCTGCCTGCACCTGTGACGGTCAGGATGCCAGTGCCTTACTCCGCACCATGGGGTAAGGCTCCAAGCGTAAACGGAGGTGAATATTAATATACGTAGGCCGTTGCTAAAGCTCGAGCGGGTCAGACATTTATAGAGTGTGGTCGAAGCCTCCATTCCTGCGTTTGTGCGTTCACGGCCTGTCTGCGTAGTGTCCACACTTCTATTTCTGGGGGAATGGAGGGGATGAAAGTAAAGGCCATCTAGTGACGTCTCACTATGCTACGCAGACACGCAACGAAGACAACTGGAACGACTGAATGGTCGTTCATTCCATCCGTCCATTTCGAAAGCTGACAAGCATCGGTGGTTCAGTGGTAGAATGCTCGCCTGCCACGCGGGCGGCCCGGGTTCGATTCCCGGCCGATGCAATTCTTTTTGCGCCCAGCTTCACGAATTTGTCTTGTTGGTCCAAAATGTTTTTAAGTTTTGACCTTCTAATTCCTCTCCTGCTCCCTTGTGAACTTCAGTCAATCCGATCGCGCGCCCATTATGCACGAGGGTATAATTAGCGCTCGCGCAACCGCATAGACCATGCCCGGCCGCATATCCATTGCGGTCGCGGAAGCATAATTGCCGATGAGATCCGGCAGTGAATCGAGGTCATACCGGATCGCGCGTCTTGAGGACCGCCCGTTGACATCGACTCGGTTTGTGAACAGAGTGCGCGCGATGAGCTTTAATGTCGCCGTCTCGCAGTTCTTTGAGGTTAGTTCCTTGAATATGGTACAGAGTACATATGGAATTCTGACCGTTTTGTGCAAGGATTCGTCATCATGGAATGAATCATTGGGTTGTCAAAGGAAACTGACCGTTCTACGGATACCTTTTAAAAATGGTCGAATTTATAACGTTCATTTAGTGGGAAACCCGTCAGGTGACTCGATGGCCTCTCGCGTTCATTATCATCCCTCTGACAATCACCGTTGCTGTGCTGGTAGCCGCAGCAATTGACCCGCATATCAACGAGTCCAAGCAGAGCTTGGAGATGTTCCTGCCGGATCAAATGGAATCGCTGAAGCATTTGCACGAGGTCAGTAAAGGGTGTCTTGGGAAGCCGTCCAACATCTGCTTTTGCAGCTGCTAAGGCTCTTTCCGCCTNTGGCGTCCTTTTAACCCGTTTTTTTCGTGACTTTTCAGGCAAATTTTTCGTCTTTCTGACCAAATTTTTCATGTTTTTATGCCACAGATTTATTCAAAAACTTCTTGATGTAAATTAATCATTTAACAAGGCCATAACGTGCCTTCTAAGCCTACTAAAGCGTCCCCTACCCCATACGTATGAGAATCACAGCTTTGTACAGCTTAAAATCCGATTTTACACGTGTAATATTACAGGGGGGAGGGGGGGGGGGTCAGACCCCTGATTACATTTTGATTACAGGGGGAGGGGGGGTCAAAAAAGGCGATGAAATGCTTACAGACTTTCTGGACGCTCCCAAAACAATCGGCAAAGTTTAACAGGCTAAACCTATTCAGTGCACGGTGAAGTTGCCCGTTTTTGAGGTGATCGATGTTGACGCGCAAGGGGACTATTCTGGAACGCTCCGATATGACGCACAAAATCAGCCGACAGTCGAACAGGCATGTCCAAAGTCAAAGACCGATGGTGGAATTCCGGAAGTGCTATGCAAATTATGCTGCACCATGCGGGACAAAACCGGTTGACCCGCCTGGAGAGCTAGCGATCTATGAATAGTTTATCTACAAAGGGCGCGTTAGGGTCTATGAAGAGGAGGAGACCTGCGCAAACTAAGCGTCTTGATGCCTTTTCACCGGTAGACAAATGGACGGTACCGTTTGAACCATTGGGTGCCAGGACACAGATCTAGTAACGTTCGCTCTCGAATTGGCTACATCGAAATTGCGGACGTCAGCCAGGTCTGGGCAGGTCATGATCCTGGTCCTGCAGTTCTGGGTTTTAAGTAGTGGACCTGGTCCTCATCGTCAAAAAAATCCGCGACTTGAGGTCCTGTTCCTGGTCCGATCATGGTCCTGTAGTCCTGGGAGGCTAGGTCCTGGTCCTGGCACGTATGAAAAAGTGCCTCGTTCCGAAGTCAGCCTACCGGAATCGATCACTTGAACATTACAGAAGGCCCACTACTGAGTTCTCGTCAAACGCGACAATGCATAAATTTGTGAGCAATCGGATTAGCCAGCAGCCGATACAGCCAACGACGACGGGGAAGCCTCTACGCCAGGTTCGTCCTGGAAGTTCCCCGCACGTGTGCTATGCGTCAGTTCACAAGGTCTGTCATCAGACAGAAGAAGTAACAGGTCTTGATAGGTCAGAGGAAACAAAAACATTAACCGACGAAAAAAGGAAATAAGGATGCTAAAATCAGCAACGACCATTCGGGCCATTCCTCTGCGAATTGTTACGGCCTGGTCCCATCCATGTCCAAAAGTGTGAAGGACCTGGACCAAAAATTTGGGAGAAGGATCCTAGCGAAGTAAACGATGAGCAGCCAGATGCGACGGGCTTACGCCAGCAGTATTTCTTAGGCACACGAACGTTGGGGCGTACGCGACTGTACGAATAAACACTCGAACTAGAAGGTCTTACTTGCACGTAGTGGCCTACAGCTACGTCTAGTATTGGCTTAGCCCACTTCGTACCGGTAAAGGCTAATCGACCCATCCCGTCCTGCAAAGCCGTAAACGCCGTAATATGGCCGTGCACGCCACTCCCGGACAATTAATTTATGCAGTGCATGCTCTACAGGAGGTTAAGCTGTCGTATCGACGGTGATGCGAAAGCGTCGTGTCAATTCCATGCGACATAGTCCCGAGAACCCTCTGAAAGGTTCGCCTTGTGGAATTAAACCACTACCACTAGCAGTGCACTGCAAAGCATTAAGCCTGATGGGCAGTGAGTGCATGTAAAACATATAGCATTATCATGAATGCTAAATGCTGTCCACCACGTAGAGCTTAGGTGCATTCAGTTTTGAGACAACATGAATTGCTTTATTTTCGTGGTCAGCATGCGTAAGTTTGACACTGAAGTGAGTGGCGAACGAGCACGACCTGCTATGGTTGATCGAAGAGGCACAGTGCTAGTTTCACGATGCATGTAAATGGCTAGCTTTCCGAATCGATACTCGATACGCTTTCACGTCATGAAAAGCCAAGCGAGCTCGCAGCGGCGTCTCACTAACCTCGTTGACCTACCACCGTGCGGCCGCTCGGCAGCCTTAGTGGGGGAAATCAAAACGGACAGTTTTCGCGACGGTCGAACGTTTCTCTACATTTGGGTGAGCCTTTTCCCTACGTATCCGTTCTCCCTGCATGGAGTACATTTCACGAAATAAGACTACGCATAGTTCTTGTTAGCATTAAATTTCATAAACTACTTTTTATTGTTCGGAGTCAGTTGCTTTAGAACGCGTCATGCAATCCAACCGCAGCCTGCCAAGTCACGGCTACATTCATCGGCTTGTCGAGGTAGGCAGTTTCCGACGTGTGTTGGTCCAAAACAACTTATCGATTCACTCATATTAACGATCTTCTCGACCATTTTAGCGCTTTCGCGAAGCTTCATCTCCTAAGTGGATGCGCCGCATGGTCTTCAATCCGGAAGAAACTTTGTGCGAGTACGTCAGCGCGTCCTACCACCTGCCGGGCGCATACGCCAAGTTCTTTCCATGTCCGCACTGCACGTACAAGGACGAGGAAGGACGTACATCCTTCGTGGAGGTGTTCCACTTCCCGAACATCCACAAGCCTAAAGTCTGCGCGACCGTCACGTTTATTATGCCGGCCGAGTAAGCAATCACAAGTCAAAAATCTTAGTCTAAGCTCTACGCCTCAACACTAGTGTTGCTAAGAGTGGGCGCAAACACTATTCATTTCAGCCCTTTGCGACTAGAGAAGCAGCCAGGCAGTTGCTGCATCGAGGTGGAAGTCACGAAGGGTTGTCCGAATGCACCGATCCCCGTAGACAACAGGTACTGACCATTTGCGACTCTATTACTATTTGTGATTGTCACTTCTACGCTTAATTTAGCGCACCCGTTGTACTGCTAACTGACGTCGTCTTTCTCGAGATGCTTCGTTTCTTGTCGCGAAGCGAGCTGGAGAAGATGCTACTGGTATCACGCCGCTGGTCGAACTTTATCGGTGGAGCCCAAGGCTCTCTTCGACAGCGACGTAGTATTTCCTTGCTCGTAAAGGTACAAAGTATTCTAAACCTTGCGGACGAAATAATGAAATAGCGCCCCATTGCCGAGAGCCCTAGACAAATCGTATGAAGCAGAACACTAACACTAAGCGTACGCCTATGCAGTAGATTGAGCTTTAGGTCTAAGTGTATAACTGAGCACTTTTAGTTCTACGGCGAGAGCCCCGGGATGCTGAGCGTACACTTTGCCCATGGAGTACGCTCGGAGCAGTGGCGCATCCTTCGCGTCCTGGCAACTCGCGGGCTTTCGCAAGCGCTCAACGCGGTCCGCACGCACTTGCGGAACGCATTCGTCGAAAGCGTCACCCCCTACTTCCTGGAGAGCGTCCCACCTCCGGTTCCACCGCGCGACATGCTCGTCGACATCCCGCTCCCCGGACGCATCGACTGGCTCAAGTCTCTGCTGCGTTCAATGCCGCTAAACTCGGAAATCGGTCAGTGGTGCATCGTGGACGCCGTCATCGGATTCAACGACCTTCTCCCACTTGCCAGTTGTGCACTGGAGCCGCACAGGAAGCTCGGTTGCGTGCAGCAGCTCCACCTGGGCCTGCTCGGCCGCGACGCCACGTGGGCACAGCTGGCGAGCTTGCTCAACGAGCCGAGTGTCCGAGTATTCAGCGAGATCGGCTTCTCGATGATGCGGGTAACGTTGCAAAACGTCTTAGGATAGCCTCCTGAGCGGAAAAGATAAAATCGTTGAGCATTCTTAGCTGTACGAATAACGGCACAAGTTACGAATTGGTGCAACTTATGCCGTTAAGGTTGCCATCGACACTTCTGAACTCCGTGTCATCCTTTCGTCGGCACCATCACTGAAACTGCATGTTGTCGTTGTTGGCGTAGAGCCGCAGGACTCCCTACTGACGCTACCGGCGCGGATAATTCAGGTATGCCCGGCTGCACTACATTCACTAATGACTGCCTACACTTTGAGGACTTCGTGGCTCTAGGCAGCGTGAATAGTTTCGTCGCTGAATTTTCGCTGCACCTTACAATGGCCGACAACGTTGCGTTCCCGGAGATGCCCGACGTCGAGGAGGCAACCAGTCGACGGAAGCGATTCCGGTACGCTTAACAATCCTCATAGGCGTAACGTTTTCTGTGAAGCAACGCAAACGGTTAAGATACCAGCATGAAGGCGAGGACACCGTGGCCCGAGTGAGCATCTATGAGAACCCAGCGGCTCGCGCGTACCTCACCGTCGTGACGTCCGACCACTTCCGCCGAACGGTCATGTTCTTCAACGGAAACTTGTCGCTGACCGAGCTGAGGAAGACCTTCTAGCGTCCTTACGACTTATACTAACCATCAACATCGAGGCCCAAGCGCCCAATAGCCAAAATTTCTTCCCCTTTTTGATTTTATATGCACGCACGGATGCATGCTCAACTGACTGCGGTTAATAAAGAGATTTCGGTCAGCGTTAATTCCTTTAACCGTTCGCTGAGATGCTTGGACGACAAGCATCGTAAAGTGGAGACAGGTCTAATGTTGAACCTGAGAATCAAACTGAACTGGAGAATAGCAACATTTGATGCGTAGTTGTGCTGGTGCTAGGTGTGCTAGGCAACGGCTTTGCACTTCCACTTAGGATCATCATACGCGCGACGCTGAAACGCAACGATGCTTGGGAAATAGCTATTGTCTTGGTCGCCAACGAGACCATGCTTTTTTTCAGGACCCATGCTGTCACTCGTAGATATGATGTTTGTATCGCAAATTTGTGTAGAAAGTACCATGGCTTATGCACCCTCAGACTGTGAGGATGTCACTGCCTTACTCCGCAGCATGGGGTAAGGGTCCAAGCGTAAACGGAGGTGAATACTAATGTACCTGGCCGTTGCTCAAGCTAGAACGAGTCAAAAATTTATAGTGTGTGGTTGAGCCTTTATTCTTGCGTTTGCGCGTTCACAGCCTGCTAGCGTAGTGTCCTCACTTCTATTCCTCGGGGAACCGAGGGTATGCAAGTAGGGCAGTGAAACGTAACACTTTTACGTACCCATTCCTAACCCCATAGCCCGACTCTCGCTGACCAAGGCCATCTAGTGCACGTCTCACTATGCTACCCAGACACGCAACGAAGACAGCTGGAACGACTGCATGGTCGTTTATTCCATCGGTCCATTTTGGAAGCTGACAAGCATCGGTGGTTCAGTGGTAGAATGCTCGCCTGCCACGCGGGCGGCCCGGGTTCGATTCCCGGCCGATGCAATTCTTTTTTTTGCGCTCGCTTGTCTCTTTTGTCGTGTTGGTTCGCCAGTGAATACTTATAAATTTTGACCTTCTAATTCTCCTCCCGCACCCTGCCGAACTTCAGTCAATCCGTTCGCGCGCCCATTATGCACGAGGGCATAATTAGCGCCCGCGCAATCGCATAGACCATGCCCGGTCGCATATCCATTGCGGTCGCGGAAGCATAATTGCCGATGAGATCCGGCAGCGAATCGAGGTCATACCGGGTCGCGCGTCTTGAGGACCGCCCGTTGACATTGACTCGGTTTGTGAACAGAGTGCGTGCGATGAGCTTTAATGTCGCCGTCTCGCAGTTCTTTGAGGTTAGTTCCTTAGCGGGTTAGTACAAAAGGAATTCGGACCGTTTTGTGCAAGGATTGGTCATCATGAACTGAATCATTAGGTTGACAAATGAGACTGAACGTTCTACGGATAATTTTTAGACGTGGTCGAATTTATAACGTTCATTTAGTGGGAAACCCGTCAGGTGACTCGATGGCCTCTCGCGTTCATTATCGTCCCTCTAACAATCACCATTGCGGTGCTGGTAGCCGCAGCAATCGACCCGCACATCAACGAGTCCAAGCAGAGCTTGGAGATGTTCCTGCCAGATCAAATGGAATCGCTGAAGCACTTACATGAGGTCAGTACGAGGTGTCTTTGGAAGCCGTCAACATCAACTTTGCAGCTGCTAAGGCTCTTTCCGCCTCGAGATGCCTTGCGTGACAGCTACTCGCTTTCGGATCCAAGTTTGCTTATGTCATCTACGAAGACTTGGCTGTGGGAAACGTCCTGAGTAGTGAAACGCTCGGAAAGTGATACGCCTGCATCGGACGGTGCTTGAAATGAGAACGGTACGTAGGAAAGTAGGGGTAAACTATGACTTCATGTACGGATTTCAGAAAGACGGCTTGAATTTCACCCAGTTATGCCATCGAAAAACGCTCAATTCCACATGTGCTCAACACCCCGTGTTATACGCTCTAGAAGGCTCAGAGGCGCTGCTCACCGTCCAATTTCTTGCGAGGTAACCTCGCAACGCGTCGTCGTGCACCTCTGTTATTGTCCACCGATTGATCAAGCCTCGATGCCTCGAGCAGTTGCTGGATACTTTATGATGTACCCAGCTGTCTTTCAGGTATCCCATGCTTCAGTTCACCAACATGACCATCGATAACGCGGTGGTATTCGGCGGAGTCGAGACCAGTAGCCGATCCGCGGACAAGTACGGCAACCGACCTATCGCCAAAGCGAGAGCTATTCGGCTTGTCTACATACTCGCTTCTGTCGTCGAGGCGGATCCTTGGATAAAGGAGTTTATTCGGGTAGTCGCGACCCTACACTTCGATGGCGCTAAGCTCGACTATACGTCCTCGAGATCGCTTCCAGATGAGATGGAGCGTAATGGAGAGGTACGCATGATAGGTGTCGTTCTGTGTCTAAGTGTACGCTGCTATTTCCGCATTTTGAAGTATCAAAATGACCGTTATGCATTGTTGCCCTAAGACGTTATGGACATGTGTAAAGGCTAGTTTGCCTTAGGCATGAAAGCTTTCGCGTATACATGTGGGGCTCGCATGCAAATTCCTCCCTGCGCAACAGTTTACAGCGAGTAGAGGACGAAAATTTCAACTTGGTAACACCCTGTACTTAGCTTCTTCTTCCTTGGATGCCGTGGATGGTCATGATTCTCATTGGCTTCTGTGCACTGATTTGCTGCACTTTGGATGCAGTCCGCTCCCAGCCGTTCATCGGTCTCGCCGCGATGTCCAACGCTTTCATCGCAGTATGCTCAGCGACAGCGTTGCTGATTTACCTCGAATATCCCTTCTTGCACATGATACTTATTATGCCCTTCTTGATCATTTGTAAGTTCCCATAGACCTTGGTTTACTACAAACCGTTGGATTAGCGATCGGCGTGGACAACGGTTTCCTACTGCTGAAGAGCTGGCGGCTAGCCCTCGATGAAGTAGCTATACGACCAACATGTGCGGCAGAAAGCGACGCGTTGTTGGTCAGTGCCGTCACCGAAGTCTCTGTATCGCTGCTAGTCACGTCCCTAACGGACGGCTTATCGTTCTCAGTTGGGTCCTGGTCCGACTTCATCGCAGTGCGTAAGTCTCCTCTTTTGGGGTTCATTGCTGATCATGGGCGTACTTTTCAGGCGTTTTCTGTACGTACTGCGCCCTCGCAATCTTATTCATGTTCGTCTACCAAGTTACATTTTTCACCGCATTGATGGTGCTTCACTGCCGCCGGGAGATCGACAACCGTCATTGCCTCATTTGTGTACGCGTGCGACCGAAGTTGAAGCCTTTCGATCACGTCAAGGAAGCTTACACTTCCCCTCGTATTCACGCATATGAGGGTTCGCTCGAGAAGCGGCATCATCAAAGTCGGTTCTATGCGGTGCTTTCTGCCGCTATGAGGCACTGGTCCGTGCGCTTCTTGACGCTGATCGTCTATTGCATATACCTCTGTGCGTCCTTTGATTGGATATCACAACTGGAACTTGGTAAGGCAGGTGCAAGAAGAACAACGCTTCAAGCGGACTCTTGTAGGTCTCGACTTGAAGCTTCTCACTCCAGACGGATCGTACGTAGCGGAGGAACTGAGGTAAGTGTTGCCCCGGTGAAATCGTTCTGGTGTCTGCTAAGCTAACCCTCGTGTGTTGCAGCATTTGTAATTTCTATCGTTTAGAGCGCAAGAACGGCTCTTCTCGGACTTTGGTGCCTTCTGCTTCTGCATCGTGAGTTTAGGCGCCTACTGCCTAGTGTTTTGTTGCCCGACTCGTCGGGGAACTCAAAAGGGAGGCTCCTAAAACATACAGTGCAAGGTCCACTGGGCCTTACCAGTTGCTGTGATTGTATCTTCTAGGATTAAGTGTAATACCTTATTCAACCTATCGCTACTGAAGTTTCAGTTAGTCACTTCGAAAAGGCTACGATACGCATACATATGCTTTAGGTAAACACGACCCAGATGACGTTGCACGGTGCTGAAAGTCGCAGGTCATTACTGCATCTTTACGACGTGCTAAGCAGGTTAGCATGCGCACGGGGATTTCGCTTATGCCCATCTACCTCCTAGTGGCCGCTACGTCTCGAAAGGCGAATTCTGGATCGAGTCCTTCGAAGCGGCTCAGAACGTATCGCAGCGACCAATAGCTACGGAGCGTCAGTTCATGGCCGCGCTGGTGCGATTCCTCGAGACGGAACAGTACGCAAAGTTTCGTAGCGACATCCTCTTCAACTCCACAGGACACATCGAAGCGATCAAGATGATCATGCGAGTGAGAAAGCTGGGACCGGCTAACGACCGACCAAGAGCCGAGTTCTTGCGGACAAGGATGGCAGAGTCGGGTTTCGCTGGCTTCGTATACGACACGAGGTATAGTGCTGGGGCTTTTGAGACATTCTACGGTCTTAGCTTCCTTCTCGTCGACCAGCAAAGTGTGACGTGGCAGAACGTGGTCAACAACGTACTGATTGCCGTCGTGGTTATGCTAGTCATTGCGGCAGTCGTCATCCCACGGCCCATCAGCGCTATGGCCATTGTGCTCTGTATCCTGTCGATCAACGTGGGCGTAGTGGCTGCACTGTCGATGGCTGGCACGAGGTTGGACATCATTAGCATGGTAATTGTCGCGAGATGGCGGACATCATTCCAGCATGTCTAAGCTCGTTTTAGATCACTATCATAATGAGCATAGGATTCTCAGTGGACTACGCGACCCATATGTCCTTCCACTATCTCATTCAAAGGACGAGACGACTAGAGGTACCTAAGTGATTCTCGGCATGACAAATCCTATTTGCTGGCTTTGTCACTGCAACTCTCTTTTACTAGTCTCTCGATCGTATACTCTTTAGGAGTCCCTTCGAGTCGTCGGCTTCCCCATCGTTCAAGCTGCCACCTCCACCGTGGCCGGTGTTGCGATCCTTGGAGTCGTGCCATCTTACATGATACGCACCTTTGTCCTAACTGTAGTCTTCGTCGTCTTAATTGGTCTCGTGCATGCGCTTGTTTTCCTTCCGGTCTTGTTGGAAGTGGTCGTAAGTGTCACACGTTCTGTTACCCCGCCTAACAAGCGCAAAACTTTGGGTACCGACTAGCGAGTATCTAACACCATACCGACCAGGGTCAGCGCCGAGGACCAATCAGTGTCACGTGGATGATTACGCCTACTCCACCAGTATAGTGAGTATCGCATGAAATGCGAACTCGACAGCAACGAATGCAACACACCCTTTAGCGATCCGGAAAGCGCATGGACTGCTACGAAGTCGAAAGTGGGCCGCCCAGTACGAGAAGCTTTCGCAGCATCGGATCGACTCTTCAATAACCCACACAACAAACGTGTTTGAAGCTTTCTCTAGTCCAATTCATGTGATCTCTTGCTTTTCAAGTGATAACATAAATCAAACAGTCTACACCATTCTCGCATCTAATGTTTGAACAAACATTACGCGCAAACAGGGAACCAAAAGATCGATGACACAAAGTTTTTAATTAAGACTTCGCTCTGATCGATGAAGCCCAAAATAAAGATATTGCCCGGTCCTTCCGCGTCGGCTCAAAGTTTCGAATAGACCACCGATATGGACGCGCGGTTTTGTGGAGACCCAATGTTCCACTGATAAGACTAACGCAAGAGACCAATTGACGGTCCCCGGCGAACCGGTATGTCGGTGGAGGCGAGTTCGATTGCATCGGAGTGACCCCTCCGATCAGCGCAGACCGCAATCAGCGGACACCACCACCGATTAGTCTTAAGCGATCAGCGCGCAACGTAATCTGTTAATGATAACGCGGACGGGAGCGCCGAATAAGTTTCTCCCATTGGAAGGCCACGTTCGTATCGGTTTGTTCCTCGGTGCGATCCACTTCCTTCTCTGTTTTCTTAACGCTATCGGACTGCCACGATGAAGATCGGATTCATTGGCGCCGGCAAGATGGCCCAGGCTATGGCTAGAGGCCTAATAAATTCAGGTAGGTAGCCTGAAGCACCTGCAGCGGCTCAATGTGTATTAACTGTTGGCTATACAGTTTAGTAGCTTGCAACGAGTCTCAGTATCCGCTTAGGAAACTGCTAATAGGTGTACTCAGATTAAGAACGAAATTTCAGGTAAAACGCTAGTGTTAGAACAAAGACCCTTTATAAAACATCACCTCGGAGCTTCGACGATATGTCATCATTTTAGCCTTGTTTGGGTCTACATCAGCATAAAGTTTTGAAATAATTTAGCGTTCAAAGGGGTACATTCATAACTTTGCGTTGTGCGGGTAGTTAGTTAGTTGTGATGCGCAAGCTGAAACTCTTCTTCCAAACGGACAGATGTATAGCTCTTGACCTCGGCATCAAAACACTTTTTGTAACAACAAATGAGCACACCCCAAGTATTATTAGCTCACACCCCCCGCCTTTGTGGGTTTTGAACTTCCGGTCATCGCTAATCTGGCCCCAATGACTACTTCTGAAGCGACGCATCGACATCTCGTTTCATTAAAATAACAACTTTAGGCAGATATAATGCCGACAAGATGATCGCAAGTTCTCCGAAGCAGGACATTAAGCTGTTAGAGGAATGTCAGGTAAGCCGGTTCATCGTTGGTTCACGGCATAGCGTCTTCTTTAGGCAATGGGCATTGAGACGACGCATGACAACGTCGAAGTCGTGCAGAAGAGCGAGGTGGTTTTCGTAGCGGTAAAGCCGCCACTTGTGAGCAAAATCACGTCCGAGATTGCGCCCACATTCAGGCGGGATCAGTTGCTCGTCTCCATCGCGCTCGGCATCACGATTCGATACATCGAAACTGTAAGTTCTTCATTCTGCGGCAACTTGCCTAGAAATACGCCTTAAAAATATGCTTCTGGAGAATACAGCCATTCGTTCTAGCTACTGCCTACAAAGAGCCGCGTAGTCCGTGTCATGCCCAACACTCCTGCAGTCGTCGGTGCCGGTGCCTCCGCCTTCAGCTGTGGTGCGGCGTGCAAGGACGGTGATTCCGAGCTCGTTAGGGACCTCCTGCGGACAGTCGGATATGCAGTGGAGGTGCCTGAAAGCCTCATCGACCCGGTAACGGGGCTCAGCGGCTCAGGACCTTCATACGTAAGTTCTTTGGTCAGAATTCTCTGCCATACAGTGTCGGGCACAACGAGCTCAACGAATGCATCTCGATACTTTATCCAAAAGAGCTTCTGAACTGGGTCTCAGAGCAGGAATTGATTGGTTCAGTACACGACTAACCGGGACAACCAAACTTTGCACCTGACTAAATCAACATGCCCCGTATTAGGCGACCCTGACCCTGACTCTTTCTCAAGGTTACAACTTTGCCGCTACCAAGTCCGGCGGCGGGACTCCTGCCTGCTTCCGTATCCAAAACTAGCAGAGAACCAGTTGCCAGCTATCATAATTCGCCCGATGTTTAGGTATGCGCGATCATCGAAGGCCTTGCGGACGGCGGCGTAAAGATGGGCATGCCTCGCGAGCTCGCTCTCAAGCTGGCCGCTTCGACCGTCTACGGCACGGCGAAGATGGTCCTCGAGACCAACGACCACCCGGCTATTCTGAAGGAAGCCGTGCAAAGCCCCGGCGGATCGTCGGTGCACGGACTTCACGAGCTCGAGAAGGGAGGCATGCGTGCGCTGCTCATGAACGCAGTAGAGGCCGCCACGGAACGTTCGCGCAAGATGGGCAACCTGCACATGCCAAGGCAATCCTCTATGATTCGCGATACTGAGATGTAGAGCCCCTCCCAAACCGAGCGTTTTTCCGCTTTCCAGTTTTTTTAACATAAAATTGCTTCTGCGGGAGAAAACAGAATCTACTTTATGTAACGTTGAGAATTATTTGGCACGATAAAATTATATAAAGTCAACAAATTGGCTTTGCTCAAAACCTCTTAAACCTTTCCAATTTGCACTTGTCTGTAACCTTCGTGCCATAGATCAAGTAAAGGTTTGTTTGTCCTTCTCTTGCGTAGAGTTTCGTATGATCCATGGTAGAATTTTAGCGCATCCTTGGGAAAGGAAGAGGACGAAGAGACGGACTCCAGTGACGACGACTAAGCGTCGACTTGCTGAAATGACGAACACTATCCGCGCCAAACCAAATCCCAATCCAAAGCCACTTTAATTGACTACACTAGTCAGAGTCTTTCGAAGCGTCTGCCAATGTTAATGTACCTATGCGCGCAAATTACCTAACTATATTCTCGTCATATTCTACGAATACTGTGTATTCGAATAAAAAGCTCGACAGCAGCGTGCGCCCACCAAGAGTGCTCGTGTAAGGTCTATCTTAAAATTTAGACACACGAGGAGTTGTGCTTCGCCAGACAGCCTTTCCCCGTTGCGTACAGTTGCGACAAGTGCTTAGTGAGTTGGTTCAAGGATGCACGGCAACATAATCTCCAGCCCATCCCGGTAGAGTGCGGAGGTACTTCGACCTCCAGCTTAGCGGTCGGAGGTGCATGTGCTGACAACCTCATGGCAACATAACCTTGATCGCCCTTTAACCTTTGGATACCTCCATAAATTACGAACAATCAGTCCTGGTTCACTTGTCTCTTCATAACGGACTTAGTGTTACCTCCAACGTTGTAATACAGTCCATGCTTTACTGGGAGTCGCTGTGCCAAGGCACGAAATTAGAGGTCAAAACGGGAACAGTTAATACACAGTCAAAGTTGTCGTCCGAGCCACTCGTCGCCAGCCTCAAAGCGCGCCCGGCCCTTCAGCGAGTCCGTCGGGAGCAGGCTCAGCCGAACAGGCGTCCTTGGAGGTACCCGGGACCGCTTCCGCCGCTTCGTTCTCCTTGACCGTGCTGAGGTTCTTGAAGCCGAAGAGGGTCTGGTAGTGCTCCGGCCTGATGCGTCCTCCGCCCGCCTTCATCGTGCTAAAGTGGCTTGGATGTTTGGGTAGGGCTTCTTAAGCCGTAACGAACACAAGGTTGACCTACCTGCTCAAGATAGCTTGGATAATGGCGCTCTTCTTATCCTGACGGTCGAGAAGGCTTTCCTCCACAGTGTTCAAAGAGACCAGCCTGAATCAACGTTTGAAAGCAGCCATGTAGCGCCAGGCCTACTTGTAGACGAAAACCTCCTTCGTCTGTCCGAGCCGGTGGACGCGGTCGCAGGCCTGCGCCTCCAGCGCCGGGTTCCAGTGCAAGTCGAGGATGAAGAGATGGTTCCCACCGACGAGGTTCACGCCGGTACCGCCGGCGCACAGCGAGAGAATCATGACCTTTGGGCCACAACCCTCCATGTTGAACGCCTCGATGTTCTGCTGCCTAAATTCGCGTTGTTATGCCATTCAGCATGACGAAGTAACTCATGACCTTCGCTTCAGAGGGACTTTTCCTTCGATGGTGGTGTATGTGATCCTGGCCATGTTCAGGTGACACTCGATGACCGGGAACAGGGAGGTCCACTGCGTGACGACGACGCTGAAATTGCAGGTTGGCTAAGCTTTCACGATTCCAGTTGGCAATTACCATTTGTCACCCTTGGCAACCGCTGGCACCAGACGGGTCATCATCGCCTCCATCTAAAATGAATTTCAGCTGTATGGTTACTGGGCGTGGCGACTCAATTCTTACCTTAGCGCTAGGGTGGTTATTCATGTAGATGCGGTTGAAGTCGTCGCGGCCAATTGCAATTCTCTCGCGGATTTTCTGCCTGAGAATGCTTCCCGATGGGACCTCTTCGCCTGCAGCCACTTCGCCTGCGGCCACTTCGCCTGCTTCCGTCGTCGCCACGAGAGCACTTCCCGATGGGCCACCTTCCTCTGCCTTCGGCTGAAGGACGCTACCAGACGCACGGTCTTCTGTGCCATCGTCCTCCAAAGCGGCAAAAATGGCGTCCTTGTCGATGGCCTAAAATCACGTATTACACGACATAATTTTGGCCTGGGCGTGCCTTCTCAGTCAGTGCGAAGTGGACGGCGGCTTGTCGGCAACGCAAGTAGAAGACGTCGATGCTCATTCCGCCGAAGAAACCCTGACGCATGAGCCGCACCCATCGCGGGCTGTTCTCTTTGTTCCTACTCAGGTATTTCTTGTTGGCGAGCCACTCTTTGTAGTACTCCCTAAAATGAATGCGCTTGAGAGAGATACAGGGACACTGTGCTTACTCCACACATCCAAGCATTGTGTCGTACATGTCACGCTCGGCGCCTTCCAGTTTTACCTCGACGGTCTCCACGCGTCGCGTTGGCAGATCGATCTGAAAAATAAAGCCTAACTACAATGAGTCATCTTAAGGGGCCACGCACCAGTGGCTGGTCGGTCTCTTGGCACTTCTCGGACTTCATTCGTCGCAACACGATCTGCTGCGTCAAACGATTCCAGTCGTCCGCCACGCCAGCTGAACGAAGCGGTTTTCAGATGATCGGAATGGTGGCGAGTTAAACCTACCCGTCGACGTGTCTGTGAGGAACCCGGCGTCGCCCAGGTTGGTGTACCCCGGAATTCGCATGAAGCTGCAAATTAATCCCGTGACTCTGCTGCAACAGGTGGAAAAGGACGTACTAGGCGAGAGCGAACATGTCGCGCAGGTCCTTGTGCACAGGCGTCCCCGTAAGGCACCAGCGCTTAGTGGCTTCCAGCGCACAGCACGCCTGCGAATTTCGGACCTTGGTGTTCTTGATGTAGTGGGCCTCGTCGAGGATGACTCGACGCCAGTAGATGTTAAGCAGTGTGCTGATTCGCGGTACGGCGCGACGGTTGTCGTTGCTCACATGGCCCGGCATGAACACGCGCTCAGTCACGCGTCCAGTCAGCGCGTCGTGCTGGTAGGCAAGCGTGTTGAAGGACGTGATGACGACGTCGTATTGCGCGAGCCTAAAACACTAGCTTTGCAACGACATAAGAGGCGTCTCGGAACATGCGAGGGAGATGACCTACATGTTCGTGTCGTCGATCTTGTTCGGACCATAGTAGACGTAGTAGCTCAGCGTGCCGTGCTTCACGAACTTGCCGAACTCCTTGTTCCACTGGTAGACGACGGAGGCGGGAGCAACGACAAGCGTGCAGCGGCTCTTCAGCAGGCGGTTCTTCTTTACCGGTGCTAGACAATGGTAGATGATATTTGAAGCGGATTTGACAGGCTTACGAAGTGCATCATAAGCGGCGTCGTGGAGCGGGTCCGGTTCGCCATGCGTGCTCAAGACGAGCGTGATAGCTTGTCCGGACTTGCCAAGACCCATTTCGTCCGCCAGGATGCCGGCATGAGGTGCTTGGCTGTCACGCTCGCGCATCCACTCAACACCGCTCCTCTGGTGCGGTTTCAACACGATGCCTCTGCGGAGATTCGGGTACTGGGGATCTTCGGGCAGATCGCCGTCATCAGCCTCCGGCTCATCTTGTGCAGCATCACATGGAGGCTTACGACGTCGGCCGCGTGCTCGAGGCGGACTTGGAAGCAGGTCAGCGACGTAGTCATTATCGCTATCGTCGCTGTCAGGCTCGCTGTCGGTGAGGCTGTAGACGCTTGCGCTAGATTCACTTGATGCTAAAATCAGTCGATGCTTATCAAGTGATCAAGTACTCTGGTTGTACCTTCATCGGTGTCGTCAAACTGGTGACTACCACTGTCCTCGGAGTCCGATGACGGCGGACTGCCTTCTGATCCTTCAAGGAGCTCGTCGTCACTGTCCGAGGACCCGGGCGCGCTTGCGGTCTCGTTCGTATCCGGAATAACGGGCGCCTCTGATGGCACTGCCGGAGCGGCACCGTTGACCAGCTCCCGGGAGCGGCTAAGCAGCACGGTCGCCGTGGCAAGAGCCTCCGTCTTCAGAACCAAGTTGCGGAACACGACATCGTCACTCTCATCCTGCAGTTCGACCTTCGGCACCACGTTCGTCTGAGAAAGCGCAGTCGACGAGCCTAAAAATTTGGGCATTGGTGGGATGCACACTTGGAACTCCGCTTACGAGCTAAGCCTTGTGGGTCACCGGCCTCTCCAAGCGACGCAACGCTGAAGTCCATCTTCGTTTCGTCACGAGTACCATCCGCAGTGCTGTTCGGCAACGGGTCAGGCCAACCATCCGCTGCCGCATTCGGAGTGTGCTTAGCTTCCAACTGCTGCAAGGTGTTGATGCTGGCCAGAAGCAACTGGTTCATGAGTTCCAGCTGGTCCTGTTGGGATGCCGACAGACGCGTACTGTCGTCGGCCTCCTGCTCCAGCTTCACGGCAAGCGTGGTCGCTGCGATAGTGGATGCGGACCGCGTCGCTGGAGGAGTGTCAAGCGAGGAAGAGCATGGCAGAGGCAAGTTGTTGACTGCTCCAGGAACACCGCCGTTATGTCCGTTCTCGTGCTGCGGAACGTCGCCACAAGCGTTGTTCGAGTAAGGACCGGCGTGGTCTAAACCGACGATTTGTCGAAGTCCATGATAATGGCATGTCTACCGCTAGTTGGCGGATCCGGGAGATGTTGGTCCGGGACCTCTGCCTTGATTTCCTCCTTGATCTCTGGAGCCGGGACTGCAGAAGATGAACCAGCGAGGCCTAAATCCCGTAAAATTATTTAAGCTTATGCGACTGACGGTGCTACCCACCATTTGGCACATCAGCCTGGAGCTGCTGATCGTAAACCTCGGCCTTGACTTCATCCTTGATCTGATACGCAGCGACTGGAGGTCGTCCTTAACAAAAACGATGAGTAGCTTAAAATTGCTTCTAAAACCAACGAACCAGCTGTGCTGATGGCGCTGCCGCGAGTAGTAGAGGAAGCCGCAGTAGATGCAGCGCGGATGAAACTGCTCAGCCGACTGAGGTTGTGCGTAGACGCAGTCTGCCCGAGACCACCGATGTCATACTGTCCATTTTGCTGCGGAACATCGCCGCTAGCGTTGTGAATGGAAGGGACAGCAGTGTCTAAGGCATGCACTTATACACTAATCGGGAGCTCGTTTCTTGGTATACCTCGTTTGGACGCGTCCAAGAGAAATGAGCGAATGGACATCTGACCAGATTCCGCTTTCACCTGCCGATCGGCAACTGGAGAGCGGCCTAGAATGCAAGCGCTTGACGAGTTCTACATGCACAATTTAACGTTTTCTCTTTGAACTTCACATAAAGTCAGTATTTGTAAGTCCACTAGGTACTGGTGTCCATCTCGTGCGACTTACCATCGCTGTTCAACACCAGGACCTCTTGACGATAGCCGGCACATGACGACTGAGGACGGCTCTAAACAGACATATTTTTAGATGACATTCTTGTTTCTACTTACCGCATTCCGAGCCGGAATCACCTTGAGAACCTCGACGTAGTCCAGTTTTCGACCGGGAACCTCGCCCATAACCTCGACGTCCGAGTCCGAAGAGCTTCCTTCGTCGAAAGCTGGACGCCGTGCCGCTTCAGCTGCATCCCCAGGATGGTCATCTGGCTCTGTCTTGAAAGGCAGCCGCTGACGCTTTGGTCCGGAAGCCGGACTAGCACTTGCTGAAAGCACTTGCAATTATTGACGGAAACTGTTGCGGTGATGCAGAAAGCCTACTACAGAATTGATATCAACTCCAAAGATGTACGCGTAAGCTTTTAAGAGGGATCCGTCTGAAGCGAATGCGTCAAGCCTTCAAAACGAGCATGAATAAAGACATTGCGCGATTACCTGCGTTCGACCGCTTTCGCTGGTCCACCGAGTTCTGACTTCCACCGATGTCTCGCATCTGGTTTGTAACTCTAAAATTGTTTATCACACATTGCCTGGTGAGAATGCGTCTTTTCGAAGCCTAAGCGCAAGGACGAATAACTGAGGGAATTATAAGCTTGCCTGCAAGGAGGCCTTTTCTAGCGTACGACGCACTAAGATTGTTCTACCGCACTATAAGGAGAATGAGATGTCAAAAAAGTTTGCTGATAGGCGCTAGCAAGCTTCATATGTTTAGATGCGCTTTTCTTACCTTTTAAAGGCGATGACTTAGAAGCGAATGCCACCGGAGAAAAACGCGCTCACCGTCCAAGTGCTGGTTGCCGCTTGGAATGATGACTCGCCCAGCGAAGTGCAAGGGACACCTATCTCTTCGGCCCGCGAGAGAACGGCTGCCCCTGAAACGGCGGGAGAAAACTTGTGACTGTCGTTGGCGCGTAAAACATTTCGAAACGAGCGTAACCGACGGTGGAACAGAGACTTAGCACTCGTTGCTTGCGATGGTCAGCAATTGTGCTGTGGATGAATAGAGACTCATTTGCACGATAAAAGGCGTTGTCGTCAGGTCGTAACTACAGACAGATTTCCACGATAAACACAGATAGTCTCGATCTTCTTTTCATCGATAATTTAGACATGCACGTGCACCACGAATACCGAGAAGTTTCGGTCAGTAGCGCACCGTGTTATGATGCTCGGGTTGTTGCTCAGAGGCAAAATAAACAGCATATCTTTGTTCGGCGTTGGTTGTAAGAAGGTTGGAGTTAGAACGACCTGAACAAACGATAGCATAGCATCTTGCCTCATACGAATCAACACTGGGGGGTATGCAGGAGAACCAATCTTCCATTGCATCCGCTGCAAGCAGCCTCTGTTCCCCCTTGCGCAATTCGCTGCAACGACAAACGTCCAGGCAACAAAGGCCCTGCAAGTCATGTCGCCCTTCCTTCAGTTTAGCGCAAACAAGCACGCATCATTTTCTTTGGGACTGCTACGAGGGTTCATTTGGCAACTGATCAGGGGTGCCCTACATGTTGATTAGTTGCAGTCAAGGGGTTTCAGCCTCTCTCATGGCATGCGTAATACTATGTTTGGCGCTCAGTGTTTCGCTGTTTTCACGTCCATCAAGCACCTTCCTTAGTGGTCCACGCCTATCGTGTTGGCGACGTCGATATCCTTATTCACTAAAGGGGTGGTGTACGTCTGTTAAGTTCAAATCCACGCTACCCCATCGAGCTTGGTACCATTCGCTAGTTCCCTGAAAAGTTGAGTACAACTAGAAAGTATCAGCTCAATCGGTTGGCTACGAAAAAAAGTTATGACCGTTCAGAAGTTACAACATGTGCTTCCTTCTACCATGTGCCAACGAGCGCTATGCACGCATGCGCATAGCGGGTAAGAAAGAGATCTTTTACTAAATCGAACAAAACAGTGGTTTTCAAGCATGGAGGATCCAAAAATAGCATCCATTTTTCATGGCGGGTCTTTGGGGGTCAGGAGGAAGAGTATGGTCCTGCTTCCATCCGATAGCGAGAGCTACGCACGCATGCGCATAGCGAGTGAGAATGAGACCTGTTACAGAATGAGAATCAAGCATAACAGAGGTTTTCAAGCATGGAGAATCCGAAAATAGCATCCACTTTTGCACGGGGATACTTTTCTTGGGGGTGGGCCCCCCCTGCTTGCATGCTACAGCGATGCCCGTCATCGCATGCGCCGCATAGCGGCAAAGATGGAGCATTTCTGTCATAGTGGGTCCTAGGGTGCCTGCTTCTTTCATGACGAATCTGAAATTTACGCCTCGGCTGCGCGAAGCGCAGCCCAGCCGCTAGTTAAGGCATAGACAAATGTAGCAACTGGTCATTTAGGGTCAGAGGGGGGCACATGGAGAATCCAAAAGAACGCCTCTTTTGCATAGAGAAGGAGGTAAGGGGTCTTCTGCTTATATGCTACTGCAAGCCCGCTATTCCTCGTGTCTCATGCGGACACAAAACTGAAGTTTGCAAGTTTTCGTCAAGTGTAAGCTTAGCTCTATAACTCAGAAGTTACCTACCTATCTGCCTGATCGAAGTAATCCCTGGTAGCGGCGTCGGCTGCGCGAAGCGCAGCCCAGACCCTTGTTAAGGAATAGACAAATATACCAACTCGTTGAACTGCTGAATGCTCATCGACGAAGAGCATTAGTTAAGTAAGTTGAGGGAAAAGTGAACATGAATCCTGCACTTTTGGCCGTCTTTGTTGTCGCTTGTTGAAACACCGGGAGAAAAATGTTCGGATTCGGTTTATTCTTCCTAAATGCCCCGATCTTGTGAACGGTAGTGAGAGATGGGTAAGATTCTTAGCGTTTTATCGGACAGATTAACGTCGAACTGACATAGAATCGATACGACTGTCTTTGAAGCCGACTCAGCGCATTTGCGCTCTGTCCACTGCATCCAAATAAAGTTTCGAGGAGTGAAAAATCGAGCCAGCCACTGGCTTTGTCAGTCTTGTCACATACCGTCGTCTGAGTCTGCAAGGTAACATTGAGTGAGCTTTTTCGCTAGCTGCTTAGGATGCTCTGATACTGCATTTTTCTCAGTTGCTATATCGGGCAAACGGCGTGTAGGATTATGACCCCTCGTTTCGCATTCCCGCGAAAGTACGACGGTCCCTGGAATGTTCTGCCTCGTGCTGCTTGTTTTTCTCCTTTGTCTGCCTTGTTGACGACGGGCCAGCGCGGGGAGGGCGTACTGGCGGCTGGTACGCGAAGTCAGGTGCCCCGGCGCTTTGTCCGTGCCCGTCTTGCTCGTACCAAAACAAGGAGAGAGTGCACGCTGGCCTGCAGAGAGCTCTGCAGGGTCCTATCCCGCATTCCCATCCGATAGGGCTCGTCCACCAACGGCGACGAAGAGCCTTGTTTTCAAGGCCGCAGCCGGACGTCCTTCTCCTCCGGACGTCCAAGCAAGGAAGAAAGGAGACGCTCCGCTCTCTTCGTTGTGCGGCTTTTTCGCTATCTACTCTCTCGACCTGACTGCCTTCGCATTCCACAGATGTCCCTCGAGTATTTTCGCCCACATTTCCACCCACATGTGCTTGGCGTCGTCCTTCAGAGCCACAGCTCCGCCTCATTGGTAGACACAGGTAACAACCTGGTTGTGTTTACCAGTCGACGTTGCTGACGCTCCGCCTCATTTCGAAATCCACAGTCACGCAGACATCCAGTCTTGTCGTCAACAAGCCGTGAGGCGACGGCTCTGCTGCTGGGAGGATTTTGCTGTGGCTGCTTGTTTTCGAGAATCTTGGTATTTCTAAGTGTACTCGAGAAATTTGCTTCGTCTAATATTGAAACAAGATTCGGCATTGACTGCTGGACGGTTCATTATGCTCGGAACTTTGTGATTGCTGTTCGTTCCCTTATGTAGCTGAAGACTTTAGAAGATTTGTTTTCGATTTAGCCCGTTAATGTCTCGTCTTTTGGCGTGTTTAACGGGTACTGAGCACCTTGCCCCCCCCCCCCCTCATGATTCACCTATTAATGTGTGACTTCTTTAGCCACAACAATTCAACTGCGCCCTCGCAGACAAATCGGCGACATGAGCGGGCCGTGAGGAGCAGGATGCGCATAGCGGGACGAACGGGAGCTGGAAGCCGGTGCAGAGACCGGCCCCTTCTTCAGCGTGAACAGCGGGTAAGTCCATTACATCATCGATTGACGAGGCCTTATTTGCACACTCTAATCGGTGATTGTGCTCCACGTCCAAAGTTCTTGAGGATTATTGAAGTTACTTTTAGAAGACCGACGTCGCAGTTACGACGGAGCCGCAGCCGCCTAGCGATGCAGCTGCCCAGCCGGTGGATCGATGGAGGGGGCCGACCGGTGCGTCTGTGAAAGTGTTACCAATGGTCCGAGCGAGCCCCCGAACCGATGGATGTGGGCCGGCCGGTATGCCTATGAGAGGGTACCATGGCCCGAGGCGAGCCCCAGACGATCGATGGAGGGGGCCGGCCGGTATGCCTGTGAGAGGGTACCAATGCCCGAGGCGAGCCCCCGACACCGGCACGGGCATGGACCGGAGGAGCGGGACCTACGGAGCGGGAGGGACGCTAGCGGAAAGCCGGTACGACGAGGCCGGCCCTTCTTGAGCTTCAGTGACGGGTAAGTCCGTGACCTCATCGCGATGGGGACTGAATTTGTGCACGCTTACAAGTGCTAATTTAGGTCACGAGGACCGACTTCGACGCTGCAGACGCTCAGGGGGTGGTCAGAGCGTGTGCCTGGTGATGCGGGCATGGCTCTGCGGAGGTCACGGACCTGGACTGATTGGCAAGGAAGACGGAAAAGGCAGAGGCCGTGGAGGATACGGGTCTACGGAGCTCATGGAGCTGGACAGGTTCACGTGCAGAAACGATGTGGTGGTGCAGAGCGCGTGCCTGGTGATGCGGGCATGGCTCTGCGGAGGTCACGGACCTCGGATTCATGTGCAAGGAGGTGGAACGTGCAGAGGAGGTGATCCGTGGGAGGCCACGGACCTCGGATTCATGTGCAAGGAGGTGGAACGTGCAGAGGAGGTGATCCGTGGGAGGTCACGGATCTGCGGAGGTCACTGACCTGGAGCCAAGTGCATGGAGGATGAAGGAGTAGCAGATGACAGTGGAGCAGCAGATCATGTGCCCTAGTGAGGGTACGGCTCGGAGAAGCCTCTTCGACGACGGTCACACTCGCCAGCTTGCGCCGCAGACTCACTACTCGGAAGCGTACCCAGACCGGGGAGTACCTGCGACTGTCCACCACGTGGGCAGTCGGTTGGGCCACTGCTCGGCGGGTCTATCCGCCGGGCGGGGAGAGTGGCCACCAACGTGCACCCGCTCGGTATGGTGGGTGCACGGCCACCCTCCCCCTTCCTCCCTATTCTAAGTAGTTCTATATTAAACATTACAGAAGGTAAGTTCACTTTTATGCTCTAGTTATCGGACTGTAAGATTAATTTTATTGTTATTTATTGCCCCTCTGACCTTTGCGATGCAGCGCCCGCTCCGTCCCTCGCGCTGGCACGCCGACCCCTTTCCTTTCCCGTTTTTCTTTTTGACCCCCATGCGCCCCGTGCCTCAGGGCTCCCCGTCTGGGTACGCTAGATATCTGCTCTTCGGTGGCGAGGAACCGGCGACAATGGGGACCGCCTCGGTGAGTTTTGCCCTTTTTAAAACGAAAATCGTACCCAAAAATGCTTTTAACGAAACCTTTTAACGAAAAAGTAATGAAATTCTGAAAAAAACAGCCTTACTGTGTCCAAACAAAGTTAAGCGTTCGGCTTTAGGCACGTTGCCACCCTGCGGTTCCTTTGCCACACAGCACGCGACCGCTCGGATGTGCCGGCGGAGGAAACTTGGCCCGCCGCTTGCCGAGAAGGACGAGATCGACTTCGCCGGACCCGCTCTTACGAGCACGTTGATCCGCTCTGTCCTCGCATCGCCCGTCGACGCTCTCGCATCGCCCGTCGATGCTCCCGTATCGCCCGCCAAGGTAGATGTTCTAGTCGCCCATTTGGGTTATTGCTGTCAGACGCCAATTTAGATTCGCTGCAAACGTCCGAGATCGTCTTCGAGCGTGCCTGTTTCACACACATTGTGCAGGCGCACAAGAGCCGCACCACGCAGGTATTTACTGCTTTCCAGTTTCCCGTCCCTTTATAAATCACTCGGTTTTAGGTCCTTGAGGCGACCGGCATCCTTCGCTACGTGTCGTACGCAGATGAGAAGCTGGCGGAAGAGGAGGCTCCTGCAAGGCGGTGCTTGTACCAACGCGACCGGACTCCGTGGAGAGGGTACGTCTGGAAGTGCTTGGTACTTCTGCCTAATTCCTTCTCGCGTTTAGTTCGTCGACAAGTGCGCCAACGTCCTGGTGATCGCGCACCAGGAGCAGCTGCTCAATGATGGACCGGCATTCACCAAGAACCGCGAGACTAAGTGTATGTTTTTGGCGATGGCTAATACGGCTAATGTCGCATTCTTTCAGGACTAAAGATGCTTCGACCAATCATCAACAAGGACCGCGGACGCCCTCATCAACAAGGACCCCGGACGGCACCCAGACGACGTGATCGAGCGCTCGGTTCCTGCATTCGGATTGAGGGCCTCCACGCCAGCGCCCAGCATGCCATAACGGTAGGGGCTATAACAACGTTATAATCTTCACAATGGGACATGTTAAGGTCAGCGACAAATACGTGGACCAACTATTGACGATATACCGCTCGTTCTCGAACCTCGTCCAGGACGCTCACCGGAACGACGGGCAAAAAGTAAGCTTGTACCTGTCCAGGCACCCAAAGCCAACATGTAAAGCTTCTATCGCAGTGGATAAGCGAAATTTTTGGAGGGTTCCTCTACAAGTCCACCAATATAGCAAATGTACCCGTTTTGTTTAGAACGACAGGCTGCATCCTCGAAGCAAGCTCAACCCGCTCGGCCGCCTCCAGATGAACCCTTAGCGTCGGCTAACGAAGAGCACGAAGGCATCATTCGGCTACACGAGGCAACCCGGGGTTTCGTCAGTAACAGGGCTGGGTGTGCCCGGGGCATGTGCCTCGCTCCAAAAAAACCTTCCGAAGCTCTTTCCTCTCTTTCAGACCCAGATGTACCTATCCGCTATTATGACTGCCGTCCACTCAGTTGTTGCTAAATCCTAACGCTTTCGTTGCTGTACTCTCTGGCTTCAGTTACCGCGACCGCTCCGTTTGTCTATGCTTGATGTCTGTGAGCACGTATCCGCCACCACTGTGCTCAGTTGTTCCACCCTGCATTTAACCACAGTTGCCTTATGTGTTCAACCATTAAACCTATTTGCTTAAACGTCAGGTAGCCAGGAACAGAATCTCTGATGCGATAAAGCGAATTCAAATTCAATTAAATGCACTAGCTAAGTGTCCTTTTGTATCATTTATGGAGTGGTCCGCTCATAGTGATCAGAAGAAACTTCGGTTTAGCAGGCGGTTACGCCGAGAAGCACGCAAAAAAATAGCAACAGAACAAATCGGGCAGGCGGCTGTACATCCCGGGCCGAAAGCCAATACAACAAAAAACGTGAAATCAATGTGGTGCCTGGAAAGAGTGCCTTAGAGCCGCAGGTGCGCTGTCGTTCATGCGGTAGAGAACTTCCTGCTTCGACTTGCGGAAGTCTTCCGTAGCGACGTGCGTACAGCGCTCAGGAAGGGTCGCAGACCTGCCTTGTGCACATCGCCTAAACGGAGAGCTAACTAAGGATCACGAAGACATCGACCATGATGAGGAAGGCTTGAAATACTTCGAAAACCCAGCTTAGTGCATGCTCGGTGAGGTCGTCCTTGGCGGTGAGGAAGCCGTCGAGCTCCACGTCGGTGGCCAAGCTGCATGCGCGACGTGCGGATAGAGAAGATGCGGAGCGCGGTCTTCTCTTCCGGTAGCGGGAACTCGATGTTCCCGTCGATGCGTCCAGGACGGATCGAGTGAGTCGGTGCGGTTGGTTGCCATCAACACCTGAGAGCAAACTCCCATCGTGCGCAGAGGAGCATTGAACACCTTGACGTCACCACGCGAGTCGAACCTGTTGAGCTGGCTGAGCAACTCGAGCATGAAGCGCTGGATCTCGCGCTCTCCGCCCGCGTTGGATTCGTAGCGTCGATCTCGTCGATGAACACGATGGACTCAAAGCGGAGTGCATGCATGCATAGTGTCATAGCAGTCGCACGGACCGATACGTAGTGCTTTCGTAAGCTTTTATAACAACCTAGACGAACTTAGCCCACAACGCGGGATTTTACAACAGTAATCCTACCAAAAACGCTAGCTAACTTAAGGCATTCTTCATTACGCAAAACCGTGATATCAGAGCACAAAGCACAAGGCTAAATTGCGGCATCCGTTAGTCTCTTAGACTAAGTTCATCTCATCAGAGTCCTCACGACTAGTCAAAATTCTTGTGATACCCTGCTAGCGTCGTTGTATGCCTGCATGCGCTTTAGCCAACTAGGGTTCTCAGAATATTACCTAAGGATATAATTTCCAGAAACGGAATTTAGTGAATGGGCCCTAGCGCACGTAGCCGTATCTACGAAAGCCAAAAAAGTGTTGCCATTTTTGCCGAATCGGTTTATTGTTATGTCATGCGGCTAGGCATCAAACTCGGTCACAATTAGACCACAATGCGGTGTCGATAAGGTGGACCACCATCGCTGCCGCCGCCCACGCCACCGCTGCTGCCACCGCCGGCACGGCGTCCTCCATCGCGCGGTGGGCATGGGCAGTAGTTAGCGTCCTTGCCGGGCTTGCCCTGCGGTCCTTGCGGTCCCTCCTCACCGTCGCTTCCAGTTGGGCCTTGGAATCCGGGCGTCCCGGGTGGTCCCTTCGGTCCTGGCTCGCCTGGAGCGCCGTCCTGGCCACGGTCGCCTTCTGGTCCCTCCGGACCGCTATCTCCAGGAAGCCCGCGCGGTCCCTAAAATGCGTAAGATAAGCTTAACGCGTACGGAAAGACTGGAAACTACCTTTCGTGGTATTGGTTTCTCCGCATCCTGGCCCTTCTCTCCTGGGGTACCCGGCTTGCCATCATCACCTAAACGCGCTCGTCAGTCAACGTCTTATTGGCTATTTAAGCTTGATTCCTTCGGTGAGATGGGAGACTCACCTGGTGCTCCCGGCCCGCCGATGTCTCCTGGCGGTCCTGGATTTCCGTCACGTCCAGGGTATCCTGGGTTGCCCTTCGGTCCACGCATGCCGCGAATGCCGGGTCGACCCGCCGGTCCGATTGGTCCTGGCGGTCCCGCGGGGCAGTTGAAACAGCCCTGGAGACCCGCAGGGTGCACATCTTCCGCATTCTGGCCATCCTTTCCGTCCTTCCCTGGAAGGCCGTCCAGCCCATCCGGCCCTGGCTCGCCCACTGAATGCGTGAATTATCGGGATATCAGCTTGTACCTTTAATACCTGGTCCCGCTGGTCCGGCAGGGCAGTTGTTCTGCTGGCTGCATTGGCATCCGCTGCTCGGATTGCCCACGTTGAGTGGGTTCGAGACGACGCTGTGAGTGGGCAGACCACCTGGACCGGTGGAGGGACGAGCCGGGTTCACACCGGTAGCGCCATAGCCGCCGTACGCCTGACGACGTTGACGGTTGGCTGGCGTACCAGCGCCCATCGACAGCATGTCCTTCCAGAGATCTTCGGTCAAAACCTAAATTATTTAGTGGAGCACCTAGGCCGCAACCTAAGTGTCTAAGAAGCTTTGGGTGCCACTTGAAAACGTGTCAGGCCATCTTATACCATACCAACAAAGATGCAAAAGTGTACACTGCCGCACAAGCCAATCTATCGCATGCTACCTACGCAGCAGCTACAGCGTACCTTGAACTGGTCCATCTCAGTGTCCAGCTCGGCCCAGATGCTCTGCACATCGCGGTAGACGATGAAGACTGCTATTAGGCTGACGAATAGCGTCGCACCTGAAAAGGCGATTGCGCCAGTGGTCGCTGAGTGCAGCGACATGGATCTTCTTCTTGGATCCCGCTAGCTTTTCCGCAGCTCAATGACCACCGGTGAGCCTTTATAGCCTCACTAGTCGACGTGTCCATCGTAAAGACCGATTGCCGCGCGGCGGGGAAACCATGTCGCGCGTCTGCTGCGCGTCGCCTCCGGCTAGCGAAGGCGGTTTTTGTCAGCCCTCGAATGGGATTTACACAAGCCGCGCGTGCGTTCTCGATTTTTCGCGGCGGCGGGCTTTGAAGCACCTCGATTTTATGACGCATTTGGGCGCGACGCTCGTCGAGGAATGCGACTGGAGTCAATGATTTTATCAGCGAAATTGCGCGAACGCACATCCCGCTTTACGTGTCCGTTGACCGAAAAAACGTGAGCGGCTATCGCACTCACGGGCGTCAATCCTGATGAGCATTCTTCATAGGCTTATCAGCCTTAGTCGGTGCAAGAACGTAAAATCCAATGACGCGGAACGATGATTTGATAAGAGAAAAAGAAACCTCTTCTCATTAGCATTTCCACTCAACATTCGAATGTGCCATGCCAAAAAAGCGTCAACACCGGCCCAGAGGTCGACAGGTAGGTTTTCCTCAGCATTGGTTAGGTCTCTCGGGGACTTCTGGGCAGTGAGGACTTCCCAGCAACATTGATTCCCGGGACTTTACATCCATTTCCGGATCAGGACTGTTTTTACGTGTCTGGTTAGTTCAACATCGGGCGCATGCTAATGATTGGTAGCTAGTTTCAGTACGCAACGTACTGTTGTAACGTGTCTTTATAATGGTCGACTCAAAAGAGCCATCGAGACGGCTTTGGCTTTCAAGTCGATACGGGATGACGGAATAATAGCAATTCAGCACATACAAGGGACTCAGCAGGTAATCCTGAACACTTCAGTACCACTGGCAACTGCAAACCTGAACTCGTGGCGGAAATTGATGGCCTCAGCACTCAGAGGCCATCAATGACTTAGTGGCTGGTGTTTGTTTGAGACGGCTCACTGTTGTATTGAGCGCCAACGATACGTTCTTGTTTATCCGCCTAACCTGGATCGACGAGTCACTGATATCGCTAAGTGCAGTAATGTTTGCAGTAATTCGTCGGCAATAGCGCCTCTTTAGCACTGTTCAAACTGTGATTGACGAGAATGTTGCGCAATGTTCATCCCCCAGAAAAAAAACCCGAGACAAGTGGACGTGCGTGCTGTGCGATGCTTCAGAAATTGCCCGGTGTGCTTTGACTGTCATTCGAAACACCACAAATCTTGCCGATGGTGTACATTCCAAGCATAGCATCACCGAGAAGAAGATTGGATTTCGAACCTGCTCAGGTTACACTTGTCCGAATGATAACCAAAAGGCTTTTGAATCGCTGATGCGCGCCGCGTCCAGATGGTGAACGGGGTCTGCCGCCTGGTTAATGTTGTGTTTCGCAGCAATTCTCTTACGAATGTTAATGAGCAGTCCGGCTCGTACTGAGCTCGGTTTGCACCACGATTCCTTTGATTCGTATTGGTCCCGGGGAGCCCCCAGGACGCTTTCCAAAAATATTGGTCATTTCCCGACACAAACCGAGGTCTGGTCAGGAACTCCAAGTACCTTGTGATACTGGGTATTAAACCGAAGAAGCACTGGCTGGCGCGCCCTAATCTGCTTTTCGAAACGAAGCGCTACCGCAGGGTCCGCCACGCGCGAGGAAGTGCAAATGTGCGTGCACTTCTCACACACCCGCTTTCTAGCGGCCTCCGCCGGGAGAGCATGCACTTGCAGGCCCGAGTGGGTAAGAACCGGGCGCCGGCCCGCTGCTGGGCGTCCGAAGCACTCGGTCCTGACGCGAAGTCTTCCTAGTTGGCGATTCCTTCCGGGGAGCGCGTCACTTAGTTGTCCAGAGCAGGGCGGATGGACGACGTGTATTTACGGATCCGGAAGCGGTTTTACCTGGTTAAACCGACCGAATTTTGCGTGTAATGTCTTAGAAACTTCTATACCAATTCTTGGCCTAATAGCAGCGAAAATATTTCGTTCTTTTTGCTTGGGTCTCCGATGTTTGCTCTCAGGAAATGGACTTGTTACGGAGGAACTTTGTTTAAGGTATTTCAAACACGGATACACACTGGAATAAGGATAGTCCGGGCATAAGCTTCGGACTACTTTGTCTGTTTCATGGAGTGACACTTTTGAGTTGCTCGTGTGCGAATTATGTCGTTTCCCATCAAGCTATACAGTGTTTCATCCTCGCAGTTACAGGTCCCGCCTCAAGCCATGGTCAGCGCCGCGTCGAAGAATAACCCGCATTCGACGGTTATCGGGAGTTGCACCATTCCCGCGTACTGCATCAAAAGCGTTGGCAGCCGACATGTCCTCATTGGTGGTGGTGGCGGAGGCGCTAAGACCGGTGTCAGCAATGAGATTCAGGTACGCAAGCATTAGTGTCGATGGCTACCAGGTACGATGAACTTAGTTTAGCTCTTCCTCATGAACTACGACTCCACCGCAGCCAACGGAAAGCTGAAGGAACCCGCTGAGCTTCGCGCAGATCAGACGCACGTGATCAAGACCGACCGCCACTCGGTGATGAACATGGACGTCGTCTCTGTCAGCAGTTCGCCCTCCGACGGACGCTACCTTCTCGCTACGGGGGAGGACGAGGTAAGCACTGCTCCTGGACTCAATCTCATCTAGCTACGGACCTTTAGTATTGCGGCATCTACCTCTCAAATGGTTTCCTTCCCAACTATGTTGCCGAGGACGCGTCGCAGAAGTTGATGCTACCCTTCCAGTCGGTGCTTCGATTCAAGTCCGACAAAAGTGCCAAAGATTCCTATCAGGTATCGCTTCTTGTCGGCAATGACACTGCTTCATTCAACATGAACTTTAGAAATGTGCTCGCTTCTATCCAGCCGGCGACACAGTACGGCTGGTGACTGGCGGTGCGGACGGGTACGCTCGCGTGTGGGACATCTCGAGTATGCTGCATCCGAGGGTGAGCATCTCACTAACGATGTTCTCACTTACAGATGTTTTACAGAACGCGAATCAAGGTCCTCTGTTCGAAATGCAAGCAGGCAGCGAGGTCGTTAATGACGTTGACGTCTCACCGTGCGGCACGTTCCTCGTCACGCTAGCATCGGAGTGCGCCCAGGGAAGCACGAAGCCGACTGCCCGAGTGAAGCTGTGGGACGCCAACACCGGCAAGCTTTTGGAGGTGCTTCCGGCAGCGCCAAAGCTCGACAAATTTGTGGTATATGGGAGATTGCTTACTTCAAAAACGGCCATGTTTAGGTCCGTTCACTGCGATTCATCGCATCAAAGTCGCCGCGGGCTGCGTTCTTTGTCGCGGCCGTATAACGAGCGAATCCGCAGTAAGAAGCCCGAGTCGCATTTGGCTGTTTGGGCGGCCAGCAAGGAGGATCAACGGTGTCATTTCGTGACTGCTAAACGAGCGTGCAACGAGGTAACGTCCTGAACGGTTACAAAGCATTATAACACGTTTCATTTAGACAATCTCTACGCTAACAATTAGCGGCGACAGTGAGTTCATTGGGATCGGAACGCTGGAGGCGAGTATCGGCATATTCGAAAAAAATACGCTCGACTGCCTCTACTTCGCTAAGGAGACCCACTCGAGCTTTGTCACGGCGGTCGAGTTCCTGCCACGGCGGTCACGCGACGTCGCGAACGTCGGTCGGCTGTCGCAGAATCCAGCGTCCGTTGCGGACAAAGCGGGATGTTTCCTGCCAGGTGCGTACCCCCGATGTCGCACTGTTAGTCCGCAAAGAGTGCACGCCAATTTTAACATGTTTTCTGAAGACTCGTAAAAGCACCGGTGAAACACGTCTCAAAGCACATTTGCGCTCGTAATAGCGCGCCGTACCAACAAAAAAAGTTATTGTTCGTTTAGGCGTTTGCTCCGACGTCCGTGCGGCACTCATCTCGCTCTCGGTGGACAACTCGATTCAAGTCCACAGAGTGCCGTTTCCAGTGCGCGGATTCCGAGCTTTCACCGGCGCTAACCTCAGGCTTGCAGTCAACGTCACAGCGATCTACGTCGTCATAAAGCTGGTTCACGCGTTGCTACTCTACTTGGGCATCTTCTAGGCGGCCTCGCCAGAGCAAGTATCATGCTCGCAGCTCATTCCCTCCGATGATGCTTCACCAAATTCCATGCGTCCTTTCTTCGAGCACGCTCGTCATGTTACTCATCTGTGATTCGGAACGTTGCAACCAAATGCACTTTTATCGTCTCTTGCTCATTCGATGCCTATGATGTTTCCTGGTTCAATCGTGTCTTGAGTTTGTCGGTGGCGGTGTCGTTGAAAATAAAGCATAATTTGCTAGCTCTATGCCGTCTTGTATTGGCGTTAACGGCGCTGAATATTTCTCAGACGTCTAAGTGCTTCTAGTGCACCGACAGTCTTAGAAACGTTAAAATGTCGAACTCACCTGCACCCTTCGAAGTTCTCGAGCAGGAATTCACTCCCACTTCAGGTAAGCTTGTTCGTACACGACGTGTTGTCGGTGCGCCTTGTTTACACGCATATTCGAATGCCCTACAGGCTAACAATCCGCCCAGTTAGAACGCCAGTGCTTTCTCTTGTAAATACTTAGAACAAGTGCCGTAGATAACGCCATGCGTGTTCCTGCGGCGGTACTGGCGGTGTTTTTCGTCAACGTTCGGCATTATTTTGTTTGAAGTCGAATACCTACATGTGTTCGACTTTAGCTCGCCATGGTACCCCGAAGACTCCTGCCAAGGGCCTTGCCGATGCTCTGCTGACGCCGCGTCGCGCTCTCTCCCAAGTGAAGAACAAAAACGCCTTCCAGACGCCCACTAACACCAAGAGCGCCATTGCGTTGAAGCAGCGTGCGTACACCGTCCACAAGAGTCACCACCAGAGCATCGACTTCAACCGGAACGACGACGACTTCGACTTCGACGACCTCTCCCTGTGCAGCGGAAAGAAGGTTGACGAACAGAACGAATCTGAGCCCAAGGAGGAGGCCACTGTGCCTATCACCACGACCGCTGCTGAAGAGGAAACTGATCATTTCGATGACGACCCGGATGAGATCGAGCCCTGCACCTACATGTGGGGCTACGGAGGTTAGACCTCTTAATATGGTAGCTGATCATGTCGTTCGTGCAATTTAGACCGAGACCTGGAGGTGCAAGATCTGATCGAGAGCATGCCATGGTACAAGTCCGACCATCCGATCCTCGAGGAAGACTTCGAGCCTCCGGAGGACGTCGACTACTCGCTTCGAGGACTCTTGAGCGAGGAGGAGATGGCCGCCATCGAGCGCGGCGAGAAGCTCTACCCGGCGCATTTGGGTAAGCGGGGAGCTTCATCACGCACCCAATGACAATGCTGTAGACATCGAGCCGGCGGATCTGCTCAAACGACTCTACTGGCTGAAGCACGGGGATGAGGAGGAGGACGGATCGGATCCTTGGGCCAACATGCCGAGCAGTGGGCTCTTTGACGGTCTGGACGGATTCTCGGACGAGGAGGAGAGTGACGACACCGACGAGTCCACCTTCGTGGACGGCAGCTTCACGAGCAGCGAATGAATCAACGCGATCTCTTCCGCCAACATTTCGTTTATTGAACGACTGTTGTGTACTTTGGAGCCTTGAGCTCCATTTCACTGCCTTTGGTTTCAAAATGGGTTTTCACTAAACGCCTTGTCTGACCTCTTGAATGTGTACAACCAACTTAGTTCTCTTGTCTTTGCGTAATGCTTTGTCCGGATGTCTTTCGTCCGATTGAAGCTTTAGACTCACTCTCACTTACGCTCTCGCAATAAACCCGTTCTGGAATATGCGCGATTAGCGTATTGAGAGTTGTTGTCTGCTACTTTATGACGTTGAATTGTTCTGCCTAATCACAAGCTGATTGAGCGCGGTCGGCGTGATGTGGAACAAAGGCCGCCGCCAACAGCAAACGCCTACCTTTTTGGAGGGCACTGCTGGCGTCTACGTGCGGCGCGGCAGCCCGCCACGAGTTCCCAATGCAGGTGAGGCACGAACAGTTACCATAGAATAATTCCTATCTTCCTAAATGTATTCCTCCAAACTCTACTAGTTGGGTGGGTAAGCTTACAAGCGTTCTAAGAATCAATCAAGAGTTACTTCGCTCGCTCGACATTGCAAGAGTGTCGCATGGCACATTGTAGAAGAAGCTTGGGACGATACGAAACACGTTAAAAGCAGGCATAGTTTCGCCTCGTTTGCTCTGCGTCAAAAATATAAAATGCTGAGAAGCGTGGATTGCTAAACCTTCTCATACTTAAAGTAAAATTGCGTGAAATTACGACTGTTCATTCGCCTCGGTATTATGCCACTTGTGTGCGTACCGGAATAGTGTCATCTTGTGCAGGGAAGCCACTAGTTCGCCAAAAAGATGACACCAAACTTACCGAGTGTGGATACAACAACCTAATGCTGACGTTCGATCTTTAGCACCACCTCTCCGTCCCACCGTCAGTCCTTCGCCGTCGAAGCCACCCTCCACATCGGCGTCCTCAGCCACAAGCGCAACAGTAGAAAATGTGCGTCGAACACCGCTACAGCACCAGTCGTCCACCACGTCAGCATCGTCGGCCGTGTCGGCTGCGGTGGGAGGCAGCCGCAGCGCTGCACCGGTGCCGGAGGCGCGTCGTCTTAGCCATACTCCAGGGCTTGGAAGGTTCGTCACAGAGAGGCGCAATCGTTATCCTTAATGAAATGTTTACAGGACAAGACCATCTCGACCTTCCAACCGCCACGACCTGTCGTCGCACAGCTTCTCAACGCCTCGCTCCCACATCAGTCATCTGGACGGACGCAAAACGCTCACAACGTCACTGAGCATAGGCAACGTGGTTCAGCACGGGATCGAGGACTCCAAACTCATCGCAGCACCGGTTGTAGAGCGTAACGCTTCTGCATCGCTGCAGAGTTTACCAGGTAGGAAGGAGGTCGGCTTCCTGTCTAAATGGCACCCATTCGTTTAGGCAAGCTTATGGGCTCATCCATTCTCCACGACGGCGCTTCACTAGGAGCACCGGAGGAGGATCTGCCGCTGCCTCCGAACTGGGACATTGAGGTGACGCCGGAGGGCTACCGGTACTACGTGGACCACAACAACCGTCGGACGCATTGGATCCACCCGCTCGCTATTGAGAACCTCCCGCCCGGCTGGACGAAGATCTTCGACCCGCAGCATGGCGTCGTCTACTACAAGTGCGTAAACCTTGCTTGGTCCAGGAGAAAGGTGTAATTTGAAACATGCNACTCGGAAGCGTCCTCTCAGTCGGACCACCTGCTCAATGTATGTTGTAGCATCTTTTTCCCAACGATTTCATCGTGTTTTAGTGGAACCTGTTCAAGCTACCGCAGCTGCAGAAGTACGACGAGATGCTGATGAAGCTCTTCAAGCAGGAGGCCATCAACATTGTCATCAAATACGAACGCCCGCGACGCGAGATCAACTGGGAGTTGGCGCGACGCCAGTCCTTCCACTAACTAGGTCGCCCTTCCTCCGTGTCCTACTTGCAGCGTGACAGTATTGAAGTTTAGTCTACTTGTTTGCCGTATTTTACGCAATTCATTGTAAGTTAATCCGTCCCTTGAACTTTGCAACGCCTTGTTTTTATATACGCATCTCCTCACAGTGTCCTTGCATTACTGAATGCCTTTTGCGTTTCGCCTTTATGATCTTGTCTTTTTCCTCGTCGTGCCTTAGCCGCTTTCCTTGTGCCCATTTCAAACGAGTGCCACTGCATTGCCTCGACTCTGAGGTCGAAATGGTAATTGCCTTACGTTTAGTTTCTAAAGCATTTATTACATAAAGTTTTTAGCGGAATAAAGAAGTTGCTCGGAACGTGACTGGCTTCTGGAGGCCCCTATACGTCTGCATGGGTTGATATGATGTGCTCAAAGACACGCGTTGCAAGCGAAGAAACTTTTAGTCAGTCTAAGAGGCTCTTGAGAGCAAGCTAGCAAGTGGAGCTATACGCAAGTGCATTGGAATTGCGCGTTAAGTAGGTTTGTAGCAGGTTCCAACGAGCGTGATTTAAGTGAATCCTGCCACAAGGCAAAATTTGTTAGCCGTAGAAGAGGCGTACTTTACCGGAAAAGGCTCAAGTTTATCTACCGTGGCTGCTTAGCGTTCATTGTGGCTGTCGAGGTATGCCGCAGGGGCTGCATAACTAATACGAGAGAATAATCATACTAGGCCGCATGCCTAGAGCGCAACGTCTCATAAGAAGCAGGCGACTTTCGGGCACACGTAAGCTTACAAAACCACACAGTGTAGTGGCCCGATAACTGTGATCGAGTGCCTGGCGCATGCCACTGCTACTTTACTGCTCGACTACCCGTTGTGCAGAAGTTGCTGTAGAGAAGCCAGAGAATTCGGCATTCGCCCGCTGCTCAGACTAGCCGTATGTGCCTCTGTGGGTAAAGGTAACAACTGATAAAGTGTACTGGCTCTTCATGCTGCACTTTCTGCTACTTGCACCCATCTCAAGGTGCTACTTGTTGGAATCGCGACGACTCATGACCAGTCTTGGGGCGGGGTGCTAGCGCATTGTGAATCTAGCTGCAATGCTGTTCGATGCCTGTATCGAATGGCACTTTGAAAACGAACCACTCCCCAACATTCGGTTAGCTGATGCGTCCTTTGATTTAATGGCTGCAAAAGCCCTAAGCGTCCGGAGACCTTCAAGTAGCATCCGGTTCTCGACGCGAAAAGGACCGTAGCCTAACGAAGAGTGACTCTTCGCCATGCAGCAGAAATCGATGAAGTCCGCTGCAAGGATTTCCGAAGACATCCATCAAATGAGCAACGCAAAAATTGCATAAAATTCTGCTAATTTGCATGGTCGATTTGTGGACCATGTAGTCATGGTCAAGCCCACTAAAACCGCGTGATAAGGTCCAATCGAGTACCCTATTTTCCGATCGTGCTATACTGCATCGAATATTTTTACGCATGCCCTAACCAGAAGCTTTAGAGGAATGCCGAGAACGTCTCGCTCAAGAAGTCCTGAATACCGACGACGTCGCCGCTCCCGCTCGCGTGACCGAGACCGCAGAGATCGTGACCGACGCGATCGAGACCGTGAGGACCGAGACGAGCGCCGCCACAAGTCGTCGAGGAAGGAGCGCAGACGCTCCAGGTAAGCGCTCGATTAGGGTGCACAATACAAATTCGGCTTTCAGAACTCGCTCTCGAAGCCCGCTGCCCTCCACCAGTGAAGCCCCTGTCGCGGCGCCTACTACTCCAGCCATCGTCGCGCCCGTCGACATCGCCAAGGAGGTGAACGAGCCTGGCGAGCAGTTCGACTTCACGCAGCTCAGCGAGCCCGCAAAGGCTTGGCTTGAAGCGAAAGTTGCCGAACAGGTAAGCATGCACATTCAAGCCCGGAAAGTTTGGAACAATGGGCGAGGGGATTTAGGAAATTTTAACACGCTCGGACGGCGTTGTGTATTCTGAGCGTTATTCCTGACAGTTCCTGTCTTGATGTCTGCAGCTGGTTTTGCCTTCTTGCCTGGGTATCAGCCGTTATTGTCGCTGGTGGGTGCTGTGGCCTAGCTGTGTGGAGGAGAAAAGAACTTGTATAGATCAATGTGATAGGCATCGTACGGAAGCATGTGGGGATGCGAGATTGACCGGCTACGCAGAAGCACTTTAGCTCTCCCTTCTCGCATTGTTAATCGCACGCTTGTAGTTGCACTAATGTTGCACTTGCATCGTCGTTGCCTTCTTCCTTCGCTAGTCTCGATGCAATGCATTCATTGACGCTTTGATCCTCTTGCATACGGCTACACGATAGCCTCCCCTTCAGGCCCCTCGCCCATTGTTTCCCTTGACCCGCTAGCCATTCTTGCTTCTTACGTCCCTTGACTGATGGAACGCCGCGTGACCTCCTCACACAACGAAACACAGCTTTAGCTCGGGACCTAAGTGTCCCATCGATTGTTCTTGGCAGCCAATTATCGGGACGCCGCAAAACGCATCGGATCCTCTTGGGTATAAATTCGGTTCCCATCCCTCCAAAACGTGACTGATGCCCCTGCATTTTAGGTGCAGGAGAAGGTCGAGGAGTTCGAGAGGCTCGTCCGGGAGCGGGTCGCGAAGGCCAGGCTAGAGATGGAGGTGAGGCTGCGGACGCAAATTGAGCAGGAGATGAAGGAGGAGATCGAATCGACTCGGAGAAGAGGGGTAAGCTACAGTGTCTGTCTGCAACATTCGACAATGCATACATTTAGCAAGAATCGATGGAACGCTGCGCTGCAATGGAGAAGACGCTCGAGAAGAAGGTCAAAGAGGTGGAGGACGCCGAACGGGCAGCGGTAAGCGCACTTTACAATCCACATAAGGCCTCTTTCATGCGCTTTTTTTAGAACGAAGAACGTCTGAAGATGCTCGAGGTGAAGGGCAAGCTGGAGTTGGAGCGGGGCGAGCTCCAGAAGGAACGCGAGGCACTGATGAAGAACGAGCAGATGTCGCTACTCAACAAGGGCGGCGTTGCGCGGGCGCCCATTCGCATCAAGTTCGGCAAGTAGGCGTCCCACATTTGTCTGTTCATTTTCATGCATCGCTTGTGCTCATTGTTTTCTCTCGACAAACACTTGTCCCTTAGAGCATCCCAGCATGTTAGGCCCTCTTCTCTCTCAATAATGCACTGTCGCCTTATTATACGCAATTCGCTTCGTGTTTCCAGCAGTTCGTTGTCTTTGCTCGAATGTATAAGTTCCTCTGTCTGTATACCACAGCAGATACAGGCTATGTCTCCTTTGTTTGTTGCATTTGACGTTTGTTCAACGGCGGCGATTCTTTGGTGCAAATACGCGTGTTCAATATCCGACAATAAAAGGCTGGTAAGACTGTAGTTCCTCGCATGCGGAAAGCTGGCCATACTTTTAGCTAACTTGCTTAAAATTAGAAAGCCAAACAATAACAACAGTTCTTACCCTCCAGACTCCCTGCCTACCTAAGTACGTATCGATAAGTGACATTATGTTTTTATTTCGCATTGGCAACGCGCTATACTTGATGAGATCAGGCGGCGTAAGTGAAAACGTAGAGATGGGAAGTACTCATTTGGGAATCAATCGCGAAATGCGCTCTATAGCGCGTGATTAGACGTGGCAACAATGTCTTTTTCAAGGCGACGGTGAACGCGTCCCTGTGCTGTCCACCTTGAGGAAGTGTGGCGTCTGGTAGTTGCCCGTTTG
This sequence comes from Aphelenchus avenae, assembly GCA_020875895.1. Lineage (NCBI taxonomy): Eukaryota > Metazoa > Nematoda > Chromadorea > Rhabditida > Aphelenchidae > Aphelenchus > Aphelenchus avenae. Next base: position 591,109 of record JNEY01000019.1, read on the forward strand.
TCGGTCCTCGTAGCGGACGCTTTGCATGTGATGCTCGTACTGGATGACCATGATGGTGCAGAGGAAGGACGCAAGCTTCGAGAACGCAGCGACGAACTTCGTACGGTCCTCGGCGGTGGGGAAGTTCAAGCGCGCAATTATTCGAATCATGTTCGCCTGCCAGATGTCCAGGAACTGCGGCTTGAACCCGTACGGAGTGAAGTGGATATGTCTAGCGCCTAAATAACGTGGCATTCTCTCGCGCAATATCACCGAAAATTCAGTGGCAGTATATTTTGGACGAGCGACATTAGGTTATACCAGATTCATGAGTTGAACCGGACCCTGCCTGAAAGCTAAGTACCAAGCCTATCCTACAAGAAAGAACACTAGTATCCGTCAGAAGCTTAGAACTAAGTGGGCTGGACGTAGGGCGACAAGGCAGCTGAGGCCATGAAGCAGACATATCCAATGGATTCAGGTGCTTATCCAATTGGCAAAACATGCTCGAAAAGCTTGAAAACTTTAAAGAGTAATCATCTGCCCAAAGTCTCTAATCTGCAGACTACTAAGCTGCACTGTATTAAAGCTGGAACATTAGGGCTTTATAATGGCTGAATGGCACTAAGCCTAGGCCTAAAATATGCTATGCTTGGAACCCCAACGCTCTACGACAAAGATGCGGTGGATGCTCAGAGGATTGCTTACCGAGGGCTTCCGCGTCGTGCCTCACTAGGCTCTCCTCTAACCGGTTCGTTTCGATTTGCCGACTAAAGAACGACCCGTTGCCCTTGATCATGTTCAACAGCTTCGGCCATTCGGTTAGACTTTGGATTGACGGATCGTGCATCCGACATGAGATAACCTCCAATAGCTTTGGTGAGTCCTAAAGCGGGAAGCTGGAGCCAGTCTGCTGCTAGAATGTAGAGCAGACTGCCAGTATTGCTTACCTTTATGCTTTGAAGCATCGCCTCCATGAAGATATCTGGAGCCTGCGCAAGTACTGTGGCCTCCCACTGCGACTGTAAGACGCTCTTGTCTTCTTCTGTTAGGTCGTACTTGACCTCCATTTCTTTCCTGCAAAACGCGATCTATAGAGTCCCCTATCCAGGTAAGGTTGCCCGACGCAACGGATACCGCCCATTGTTCACCAATCACATTTTTCCGCATTCTTCATGCTTTCCGAAGTAATGCCAAGGAGCCCGCATCCTCTAGATCTAGCTTAGCACATTGGTCTACGGAGCATCCGACGACGGGCAGTCAAATCAAAGGGCTGCTAGTTGTTGGCCCCTACTCACCTATGTGGTATGCTGAGGGATGGATAAATTGGCGTCGCTTGAACAGCAGCCGCCAATGAAGGAAGCACCGAGTGCTTTATCGGAGTGTCGCGATCGTCCACACTGTCCACGCGATTCTTCGCCGGCCTCGTCTGGCAGCAGCCCATCTCCACAGTGCAGCTAAACATGCCTTACTGATGCAGTCAAAGTAAAAAGCCTAATTGGCCGAATGCCACTGGCTCGCGCAACACACCTGTTCGCGCAATCTCATAATGCGCGAAACGACGCGAATGATATCACGTGGACCGGGTAGTCATATCCCGCTAGCTGACAAATTACGTGGCAGGTGGCACATGCACGTGGCCCGCTAGCAAGAAGCAGTCGAGTAATTTGATTGCGCGACGGTAATAAAAACGTGCGACACCTTCGGAACGACACGTCGCTAGTTCCGCATATGGTAGTGAGCTAATAAAGTGGTTTACAAAGAACCAGGGAATGGTTTCGGGAAGACGGAGCCATGCCCGATAATGTTCAGGCCGTTACAGGAAAGCACGGAACGTTTTCCTACCGCTAACCTGCCTGAGTTAAGGAGCAGCAAACAGAAGTCGTGGAGGGTCTCGACGAGATCGTATCCTGGGGCTTCACACAAAAGATAACGCATACCTGCGCGCATGCCACAGACTGCATGATAGGAACGAACCAGGCATTAGGCCATATGCACGGTAAGGACCCGGTAGACGGACCGAAAGCAATTGGCACAGCTGAAGGTTGCGGTATGCTCCAGGCTGGTCCTGCTAAAGTGAGGATGCGGAGCGGGATGCGTGATGGGGCCACAGCTCCAGTGCAACTTTCAAGCGTTGACTTAAAGCTCACATAAAGGTAAGGCCGCCAAGTGGTGACCGAATACCGAACGGTTCAACGCTGAGACCATTCTATTAATGCTCTTTTGTCAGCAGACGAAGACTTTTTGTGGTATTGCCTACGAAACACGCGCTTAGAGCTGCGTGCAGAGATCGAATACAAAGACAAAGGAGAGCGTGAAAGGCGAGTACTGTGGATTCACACCAAATCGCCGAACACAAGCCTAAGCTCTAAGACATTGACGGTGTTACAAAGGATAATTGGGTGGGAAATGTCGCTCAGACTTGTGGCAGGAGTTCATTAACAAACTGAAATGTGTGGCCTTGTTTCCACAGGTATTTAAGCGTTACAGCCCGGACCGGGCAAATAAGTAACGCACGCGAAAAACAACAAGATCGAGTGCCGCCGCCTGGCACCATCCCTGCGCAGTTCCAAGTTTTTTTCCTTACACGACATGTCCCTATTGGAGACGGAATAACATGCAAAACAACTGCTCAACTCACTTAATACAGGTAAGAAAGAGCTTTGTACTGAGAAGGACAGGGAACAAGAACATGGAAAATTACTATGACGCCACTAAGACATACCTATCTTTTACGAGATACTTCCTAGCCTTTAAGGGTAGGATCTCCACATACACGGAACTACCCAGCAGAGGAAATTGTACAGGACTTCGTGCTCGAGCTGTCCTTACGCCTGAAATAAGTTGCATGAACCGAAGCCTGTTATCGCAGGGGGAATGTGCAATGTGCATCTAACGAATTTGTAGCTTAACATGAAACGTAGTCTCATTCGCAAGCACAAATAAATTGTCGGCCTGAAATATTTTAGAGGAACTACTCCGGCAAAGACTTTTAGCCGCACCCGGATCCTCATGCGCAAACTACTAGTGAACTAAAAGCCCTTTCAGTTATTGAAGGAGAACGAAATTTCACGGCTCCAACGCAAGCGATGACTGCGGCTTTCCAATAGAGCAAGGGCAGTCATGCGGTACTCAGGTTTGTCCGCAAGTGCGACATTGCAGCCTCTACGATGCTTTAGTGCCCGAGTTTGAAGATTCGTGTTCCTTTTTTGCAACTCTTCTGCTCTTGGTCCATTACGGGAATGACGAGTGTACCCGTCGTCGCGATACAAATACAATCGGGGAGGGACAACACAGTTAGCCGGCGACAATAGTCGCACCACAGGGACAGGGCAACTTCCGTCTCGGATGTCCGGCATCTCCGAAGTGAATACCACGCGTCTGATACATCATCGTCCATCGCGCCAGCTGCTAAACAGTCGAGGCTTATAGGAAAACGAGCAAAGACCGGACACGAGTGGTAAACGGGTGAAGCAGATTCGATGAAGTCGTCGGTGTAGGCAGTTCAGAGCATGCCATGCTCATGCTTGTCACCCACCATACATACTCAACAACCTTGCGATAAAGACGAAACACTTAGCACTACATGCTTAAACGCGAAACCATACCACGCTTTAAACCGCGAGCAAGTAAAGCTTCACTATCTAGCGCTTCACAAATATGGTTTCAGTGTGCAACGCATAGAATGTGACGGTTACGGGACCTACGACGTACAAATGCGCTGATGATTGACTCGTCAAAGGCCACGGTCCGCATGCCAGCAGGTATTCACTTGTGACATGCATATCTCGGCATGGAATTTAAGGACCATTAATAAGCGCTCCTATTGGTACTCGCTCGGACTACCTCGCCTAAGGCTACAAGTCAGATGAACCAATAAGACGAGTTTTTGAAGCGACGGGCTTGATCTCTGCGACCAAATGAGATAAGGACGTGAACGCGTGTGCGTTTGAGACGAAATGCAGAGCTGAGGAACTACCAACTTTTGGCTCTGAGCTCAAAGCATGAAGATCTGAAGATCAGCAGCAGATTGCGCACTAATTAGCGAGCAAGGCGGTTACGGCGGTGTTGGCTGCCTGTAAAGCAAGCATATTTGTATTCAGCAGGTCGTTATTGGGGTGCAGACTCTTGGGCAGTGACTTTTAGGATAAGGAACGCCGCTAAAATGTTCAAATCGCATACTGCTCGAACCTCCAATATTTCATTTTAAAAGTGGAATGATGCCCGCGCGTGTTTTATCCTCAGACCTCGTTTTTTAAAGGCTTATAGCTAGATCTCAATACCTCCTAGCCCATTTTTTAAGTCCACCGATTTTCCAGAAGTGCAAGCTCTCTGTCTGGTATGCCGAACGGGTACGGCCAAGCGCTTAGGCTGGACTGATGAGCGTCAGGAAGAGACAGACACAGAACACACTACCACAAGCAATTCAGAGTCGTCTTGGTCCTTTAAAGAACGTCGGAACGAGCTTGCCGCAACCGGTAATCCCTGCCGGAGGCCACGCGTTGTGTCGAGAAAAATGACAACACCACAAGCCTCATTATCTTTTGTCGTGGAATAATTTATTGCTTGGCTTGTTTTGTACCGACGATTACCGGAAAGGGCAAGCCTGCGAGGGGATTCGTCATCGCAAGCCACTCGAAACCATTCAACGAGATGCAAAGAAGTGTCTTGTGAAAAGTGCGATTGCCAATAGCATCGATATCAAGCGTCAGGACGGCAAAAGGAAAGAGGAGAATTTCTTCTGCATGGAATAACGATTCTTGCAGCGGTTTAGGTTCGATAAAACGAGTATCATGACACGACAGATCGCAGGCGTACCACAAACGTACTCTCGTGAAGCGTGCGTTGCACGGGCCAAACAAAAAAAAACGAAAGGTCCGTATGGTTCTCTTTGGGGCAATAACAGAAACCTTATGGTTTCGGTTGCAGCGAGACATGAACCGTCTGCTCAGTCTCCACGAATGTCAAGCTTTGAGAGTACCGAATGACCGTAGTATTGGCCCGCTCGATACATCTCATTTTGTGCTCCCGACAATATGTCCACCATGTTGTGCCGTCCCTGCCACATTCCGTTTTTGCTGACGTAACGAAGGGTAACCCCATAGGTAGCAAGTCGGCATCCGGTCACGCATGGTGGAATAGTCACGGAACGACAAGAACGCAATTAGGAGCTGCGCTACAGTCGACGGTGTTTTACGACCAGACAACAACGTGTAAGCGTACACGTGAGCCGTCGGCATTCAGCGTACTTACGTGCCGACGCAGGTGGACTGCGGTGTGTGGAACTAAGTTGGTCGAGCGCGAGACGAGAATAGCATAATCGGGTTATTTTCGGGAAATGTTTACCTCATGGAATGTGCCATACCACGAAAGAGCTACTGAGAGCTTCGGTCATGTGGGCTCCTAAGCCTTTGAATGTACTATACGTTGATACGGCACATGGTGTCATGTCGAAAAGTGTTAGGCTTTGGGACAACGTACATCACAGGGCCGGAAAGGGTCAAACTCTATAATTCAGTGCATATTGCGACGAGACGAAACATTTAGGCGTTTGCTGACAGGTAATTTATGTTATGGAATCACAACTCTGAGCGTTGTGTTCAGCTCCAAGGAGGGTATAGTTGAACCCTAGGCCATTATCTGGAAGGAGAACGCGTCAAAGAATAACCTCTTTGTACCAAGCATCATATGGAAATTCCGAACGGTCAAAAATTCGCACCTGCCCGTGTGCCGAATGTGATCTCAGAAGAGCATGACATTCGCCAAGGTCAATGCGTCAAATCCAAACGCGGAACGAGTCGGCGCACGACGTCATTTGCCAGCTAATCCGACGGCCAAAAGATTGAATTAAGCACTGAACGCGGAACAAGCTGGGTGGCACGTTCTATCGTCGAGCAGGATATGACCTTTTAAGGGTCTCAAAATCCTTAAAACCTTTCTACGACTTGATGACCACCATCATGCGTTCAAGAATCGAGGAAGCAGTAACAGGTCCGGGTTCGCTCAAAGAAACAGCCAGTGTGGCTGTTGCCGTACACTTGGCAAACATTAGTTTTAGCTGGCCGCAGAAGTTCTCCTGTGCCCACTAGAGCACTGTCGAAAAGGCCTGTCCCTCTCACCGCTTCACAGAAGGCCACGAAGCAATATTTGTGGCAAGTGTCAATGTCGTCCAAGGTCTAGCGTTTATGACTTCAAGCGCCCGACTCGCTGACCGCAGCAATGCTCAGTCTCTTCGACCGACACTTTAAATTAGAGTGCGCCGACTTTCGTGACAGTGCGGATAACCTACATACAAGCAAGCAAAGAATATAAGCGTGTGTAGCTACGTTTCATTAATTATCGTTCCGCCTCCGCCAAATGCCATTTTAAAGTGGTTTCATGTTGTTATCGTTTGCACTGCACCTTATTTGAAGTCATGCGTGGTTCCAAGTTGTAACGAGTCTTTGTTCGACCCTATTCCTAACAAATAAACTAGGTATGCACTGCACTGTTAAGCCGGATGTTTATGATTTGTTCGAATCGTAGCAGGTGTTTTATAGGCTCATAGCATGAGGGCGGTGAGTACGCGCCGTAGGAGTACACAGTTTTTAGCACACTCCGGCATACTCAAATCAAAGGTCGCAGTGCTACCGTAGAGGACGCATTGACGCCTGAAGCTTTGACTAACCTCTAGAGACAACCAATTTAAGGGACCTCACGAGAAGGCACAATGGTAGTGGCTTTAATTGGCGTCAAGGTCATTTTATATCAACCAAACGTATGTAACAGAAACAGTCAGAAGGAATTACACATCTTCGATGCGAATCACTGTTTCAGGCTTCGGCTCTTCGCTGTCCCGCATGCCGCCGGGGATAGGCTCTCTACTGGCTTCCGTCACACATTCTGCGTAAGCAGGAGGGTACGGCGGGGGCACCGGGAAAGATTCCGTGGCCTCAGGTAGCGATTCGTACGGAGGTGGAGGCAAGTCGCCGTCCCAGCCAGGAACCGGTGGCGGTGGTTCGTTCGGCGGAGATGGCCGCTGATGTTGTTCCATTCGCTGCGTCACAAGCGACTCTTGGACGAGGTGCGGCAGCAGCCAACGCTGGAACCATTGCTCGCGAGCATTCTGAAATCAAGCATGTGTACACGGTAGAACTGGCTTTCAACTTTGATGAAGTGGACAAGACTTGTGAAGCCTTGAAGCGCTACCCGAGATTCGGTTTACGCCTGCAGTAGGGCTATCGAGGGTCTTAGCGGCGCTTTTTGCCAAAGCGACTTAACTCTACCGTGATTGGGGCGGTTAATCGAAGATCAAGATTCGCTAAAACATAACGTTAATACAGCCTAGTAACCTAACGGATTTATCTTTTGAGGGGTATAGCGACCTTTATACGCTCCACTACACCCTTCTAGTGCTTAGCACTCGCGCGCACGTGGTCGAACCGCTATGACAAGTGCTAATAAAAGGTGCGCACTAGGCTGAACCAAGAACCTGGACGAGAAGCACGTGAGCCCAGCCAAAACTCCGTTGGTGCCTTTTTGGTCCGGCTCGTCCCAGATATCCAGTAACAGACAAGAGTTCATGCAAAAGTTTCTCTATAGCGGGTAGGGTCGCGCAGCCGACAGGTACATCACTGCAAGCCCTGTGATGTTTAGGTAAGCAGAAAATCACTTACTTGTCTCCTGGTCTCGCAGCCCGTTCGACACATGGATATGCCCAAAATAAAGAACAGCACGTTGACAATAAGTAGTCCGATGAAGAACGCGTTCAGCGTTCGCGCACCATGTTGACCCGCTTTTGCGCACACGTAGAGCACCACGAAGCCGCTTATGCAGATCAGAGTTGCGCCTCGCGCCAAGAGGTCCGCCGAGTTCCAGCGACGCTGCTGCGTCCTGTGCGGGTCGGCTGAGATCGGCAGTGGGATATGTGAAGCCGAGGTGGCGGTGGTTGCGGCGCTGCCACCGTTGGCATCGGCTGAGACGAGCGCGCGACGAATGGACAGTGAAGAGGCAAGCATCACGGGCGTTGCTGAAATGTACGAGTATTATTTCTTCGACTTTCGGATGGAACGGACAAAAATATTGTGATGGGGCCGGTCAAAAATGTCGAGAATGTGATTCATTTCAAAGTGTGCGCGGTAAGCGGCGCATCTTCAATGCGTAAGCGTGCGGCGCATGGCACGTTTTCCTGGAAGGACCCCAAATTGGCCCGTCTTGAAGGAACGATTTTTTGGAAGGCTACTCTGGCTAGTGACAGCAAAGTTTCTTTCACAGCTTGAAATATACCTTTACCATGTTGGTTTAAAATATCTCGGTTGTGTGCAGTTTTGGTCTCTGAGGGTGTTGGCAACAGAGATGTACTGCTTGCTTGTATCAAGGAAGTTTTTAATTTTCTCCTTGGAATTGACATCGTGGTACGAAAGAATGACTCAATACAACCCTGTAGGCCCTGGTCCTTTCAATTGGGTATTAGTAATCTAGTCCTTAAACCAGGCAGTTTGCTGGTAGTGTATGCTCATTGGAGACTGTCAGGCAGGTTAGGTTCGACGCAACATTTTCATCGGCTTTGACCTAATCTGATAACCTCCAGGTCTCACCGAGGTAAGAACAAAAGATGGCTTTATTGCTTACGTTTTCAATTTTCTCAGCATGTCCTCGGACGCTAGACTCCTAGAGGTTTTAGCAGCAGGTCCCCATACAGATCACCGACTTAAACTAACCGTTATTCATTGCTTCCTTGAGAGATCCTTGTGGCCATTTTTACGCTTCTCCACTGGCCTGCACCTGTTCGTGTTCGTTGTACTCGACCTCGTGAAAGAGGACAAACGGCTGAGGTAGAAGCCCAACTAGGGTTCATCTAAGTAAGCGAATGCACGAATTGTCACGCATTAGTGGCAACGCTAGGCGGCGGTGGCGGCAACAAATTATATGCCTCAGCTGCGGCGGTGGCAGTGGACGCACGTTCGGCCCGCTTTTCCTCCCAGCTCTCCGGCGAGGTTGTTCTCGGACGTTGTGCTTTTTGAGCGTCGCTTTCGCCTTGCCATCGATCCAGGCGCGTGTTGGCCTCCCATCCAGCGGGATGCTCTCGGCGTGCCCGCGAGGCCAGAAAGGCCTGGAGTGCTCGATTGCGAGTGACTCCCGCATGGCCCGCAGCTCCCGATCACTGACCAAGCCTTGAGCGTTCCCAGGCGGCTCGTGGCCGCAAAATGGTTTTGCGAATCATACGCTTTGTTGTTTTCGAGTTAACGTACGTGCCGGAAAAAGAAAACGAAATGGATGGATGGCTTCCGGTTAAGCGTGCAATGAATCCTCGAGTAACTGAGGCCAAGAAACGTAATCACTATAACCTAAAGCGCTGACGTGACCTCCAAAAATTGTTGAATTCTGGTGTGCTCGGGCCATAACATAGCGATGCAGGGGCATTCAACAAACGTTCCCTGCTTTGGACGAGCATGCGTACCACGCGGTAGCGCATGCCGAAGCATGGATGTGCCTCATACGTACTAGGCGGTATCGCATGATAGCGGTACCGGATGCAAGCAAATTCGCGTGTCATGCTCTGTGCAGGCATATGTGCAGTCATACCGCATGCATAAGCATTAAGTTTTCCCCACGCGCTGCGGCTGAAGCAGACGATTTTCGCTCGATGCCCAACTGTTGGTCGACGGGGTCTCTGCTTGTCGCTTTGTTGACTTTTCTCTAAGCCGTCATCCGCATGCTAACTTACCATCGTAGACTTCACCGCATGCACAAAAGTTATTGTACTCTGGTAGGGCTAAACACCATGTGGAACGGACAGTGAAAAAGTGCATGATTAATTTTCAGCGAATCCGTGATGCCTCCCCTACAGTGTGTCCATGCGTACCCAATCATTAACGGCATCCTGGTTGTCCAGAAGTCTTGTTTAAAGTTTAGAGCTTCTTGCACAAACTGGCAAACCACGGAAATTTCCGGGTGAAAAGCTTTCTTCGTNCGGCCTCGTCTGGCAGCAGCCCATCTCCACAGTGCAGCTAAACATGCCTTACTGATGCAGTCAAAGTAAAAAGCCTAATTGGCCGAATGCCACTGGCTCGCGCAACACACCTGTTCGCGCAATCTCATAATGCGCGAAACGACGCGAATGATATCACGTGGACCGGGTAGTCATATCCCGCTAGCTGACAAATTACGTGGCAGGTGGCACATGCACGTGGCCCGCTAGCAAGAAGCAGTCGAGTAATTTGATTGCGCGACGGTAATAAAAACGTGCGACACCTTCGGAACGACACGTCGCTAGTTCCGCATATGGTAGTGAGCTAATAAAGTGGTTTACAAAGAACCAGGGAATGGTTTCGGGAAGACGGAGCCATGCCCGATAATGTTCAGGCCGTTACAGGAAAGCACGGAACGTTTTCCTACCGCTAACCTGCCTGAGTTAAGGAGCAGCAAACAGAAGTCGTGGAGGGTCTCGACGAGATCGTATCCTGGGGCTTCACACAAAAGATAACGCATACCTGCGCGCATGCCACAGACTGCATGATAGGAACGAACCAGGCATTAGGCCATATGCACGGTAAGGACCCGGTAGACGGACCGAAAGCAATTGGCACAGCTGAAGGTTGCGGTATGCTCCAGGCTGGTCCTGCTAAAGTGAGGATGCGGAGCGGGATGCGTGATGGGGCCACAGCTCCAGTGCAACTTTCAAGCGTTGACTTAAAGCTCACATAAAGGTAAGGCCGCCAAGTGGTGACCGAATACCGAACGGTTCAACGCTGAGACCATTCTATTAATGCTCTTTTGTCAGCAGACGAAGACTTTTTGTGGTATTGCCTACGAAACACGCGCTTAGAGCTGCGTGCAGAGATCGAATACAAAGACAAAGGAGAGCGTGAAAGGCGAGTACTGTGGATTCACACCAAATCGCCGAACACAAGCCTAAGCTCTAAGACATTGACGGTGTTACAAAGGATAATTGGGTGGGAAATGTCGCTCAGACTTGTGGCAGGAGTTCATTAACAAACTGAAATGTGTGGCCTTGTTTCCACAGGTATTTAAGCGTTACAGCCCGGACCGGGCAAATAAGTAACGCACGCGAAAAACAACAAGATCGAGTGCCGCCGCCTGGCACCATCCCTGCGCAGTTCCAAGTTTTTTTCCTTACACGACATGTCCCTATTGGAGACGGAATAACATGCAAAACAACTGCTCAACTCACTTAATACAGGTAAGAAAGAGCTTTGTACTGAGAAGGACAGGGAACAAGAACATGGAAAATTACTATGACGCCACTAAGACATACCTATCTTTTACGAGATACTTCCTAGCCTTTAAGGGTAGGATCTCCACATACACGGAACTACCCAGCAGAGGAAATTGTACAGGACTTCGTGCTCGAGCTGTCCTTACGCCTGAAATAAGTTGCATGAACCGAAGCCTGTTATCGCAGGGGGAATGTGCAATGTGCATCTAACGAATTTGTAGCTTAACATGAAACGTAGTCTCATTCGCAAGCACAAATAAATTGTCGGCCTGAAATATTTTAGAGGAACTACTCCGGCAAAGACTTTTAGCCGCACCCGGATCCTCATGCGCAAACTACTAGTGAACTAAAAGCCCTTTCAGTTATTGAAGGAGAACGAAATTTCACGGCTCCAACGCAAGCGATGACTGCGGCTTTCCAATAGAGCAAGGGCAGTCATGCGGTACTCAGGTTTGTCCGCAAGTGCGACATTGCAGCCTCTACGATGCTTTAGTGCCCGAGTTTGAAGATTCGTGTTCCTTTTTTGCAACTCTTCTGCTCTTGGTCCATTACGGGAATGACGAGTGTACCCGTCGTCGCGATACAAATACAATCGGGGAGGGACAACACAGTTAGCCGGCGACAATAGTCGCACCACAGGGACAGGGCAACTTCCGTCTCGGATGTCCGGCATCTCCGAAGTGAATACCACGCGTCTGATACATCATCGTCCATCGCGCCAGCTGCTAAACAGTCGAGGCTTATAGGAAAACGAGCAAAGACCGGACACGAGTGGTAAACGGGTGAAGCAGATTCGATGAAGTCGTCGGTGTAGGCAGTTCAGAGCATGCCATGCTCATGCTTGTCACCCACCATACATACTCAACAACCTTGCGATAAAGACGAAACACTTAGCACTACATGCTTAAACGCGAAACCATACCACGCTTTAAACCGCGAGCAAGTAAAGCTTCACTATCTAGCGCTTCACAAATATGGTTTCAGTGTGCAACGCATAGAATGTGACGGTTACGGGACCTACGACGTACAAATGCGCTGATGATTGACTCGTCAAAGGCCACGGTCCGCATGCCAGCAGGTATTCACTTGTGACATGCATATCTCGGCATGGAATTTAAGGACCATTAATAAGCGCTCCTATTGGTACTCGCTCGGACTACCTCGCCTAAGGCTACAAGTCAGATGAACCAATAAGACGAGTTTTTGAAGCGACGGGCTTGATCTCTGCGACCAAATGAGATAAGGACGTGAACGCGTGTGCGTTTGAGACGAAATGCAGAGCTGAGGAACTACCAACTTTTGGCTCTGAGCTCAAAGCATGAAGATCTGAAGATCAGCAGCAGATTGCGCACTAATTAGCGAGCAAGGCGGTTACGGCGGTGTTGGCTGCCTGTAAAGCAAGCATATTTGTATTCAGCAGGTCGTTATTGGGGTGCAGACTCTTGGGCAGTGACTTTTAGGATAAGGAACGCCGCTAAAATGTTCAAATCGCATACTGCTCGAACCTCCAATATTTCATTTTAAAAGTGGAATGATGCCCGCGCGTGTTTTATCCTCAGACCTCGTTTTTTAAAGGCTTATAGCTAGATCTCAATACCTCCTAGCCCATTTTTTAAGTCCACCGATTTTCCAGAAGTGCAAGCTCTCTGTCTGGTATGCCGAACGGGTACGGCCAAGCGCTTAGGCTGGACTGATGAGCGTCAGGAAGAGACAGACACAGAACACACTACCACAAGCAATTCAGAGTCGTCTTGGTCCTTTAAAGAACGTCGGAACGAGCTTGCCGCAACCGGTAATCCCTGCCGGAGGCCACGCGTTGTGTCGAGAAAAATGACAACACCACAAGCCTCATTATCTTTTGTCGTGGAATAATTTATTGCTTGGCTTGTTTTGTACCGACGATTACCGGAAAGGGCAAGCCTGCGAGGGGATTCGTCATCGCAAGCCACTCGAAACCATTCAACGAGATGCAAAGAAGTGTCTTGTGAAAAGTGCGATTGCCAATAGCATCGATATCAAGCGTCAGGACGGCAAAAGGAAAGAGGAGAATTTCTTCTGCATGGAATAACGATTCTTGCAGCGGTTTAGGTTCGATAAAACGAGTATCATGACACGACAGATCGCAGGCGTACCACAAACGTACTCTCGTGAAGCGTGCGTTGCACGGGCCAAACAAAAAAAAACGAAAGGTCCGTATGGTTCTCTTTGGGGCAATAACAGAAACCTTATGGTTTCGGTTGCAGCGAGACATGAACCGTCTGCTCAGTCTCCACGAATGTCAAGCTTTGAGAGTACCGAATGACCGTAGTATTGGCCCGCTCGATACATCTCATTTTGTGCTCCCGACAATATGTCCACCATGTTGTGCCGTCCCTGCCACATTCCGTTTTTGCTGACGTAACGAAGGGTAACCCCATAGGTAGCAAGTCGGCATCCGGTCACGCATGGTGGAATAGTCACGGAACGACAAGAACGCAATTAGGAGCTGCGCTACAGTCGACGGTGTTTTACGACCAGACAACAACGTGTAAGCGTACACGTGAGCCGTCGGCATTCAGCGTACTTACGTGCCGACGCAGGTGGACTGCGGTGTGTGGAACTAAGTTGGTCGAGCGCGAGACGAGAATAGCATAATCGGGTTATTTTCGGGAAATGTTTACCTCATGGAATGTGCCATACCACGAAAGAGCTACTGAGAGCTTCGGTCATGTGGGCTCCTAAGCCTTTGAATGTACTATACGTTGATACGGCACATGGTGTCATGTCGAAAAGTGTTAGGCTTTGGGACAACGTACATCACAGGGCCGGAAAGGGTCAAACTCTATAATTCAGTGCATATTGCGACGAGACGAAACATTTAGGCGTTTGCTGACAGGTAATTTATGTTATGGAATCACAACTCTGAGCGTTGTGTTCAGCTCCAAGGAGGGTATAGTTGAACCCTAGGCCATTATCTGGAAGGAGAACGCGTCAAAGAATAACCTCTTTGTACCAAGCATCATATGGAAATTCCGAACGGTCAAAAATTCGCACCTGCCCGTGTGCCGAATGTGATCTCAGAAGAGCATGACATTCGCCAAGGTCAATGCGTCAAATCCAAACGCGGAACGAGTCGGCGCACGACGTCATTTGCCAGCTAATCCGACGGCCAAAAGATTGAATTAAGCACTGAACGCGGAACAAGCTGGGTGGCACGTTCTATCGTCGAGCAGGATATGACCTTTTAAGGGTCTCAAAATCCTTAAAACCTTTCTACGACTTGATGACCACCATCATGCGTTCAAGAATCGAGGAAGCAGTAACAGGTCCGGGTTCGCTCAAAGAAACAGCCAGTGTGGCTGTTGCCGTACACTTGGCAAACATTAGTTTTAGCTGGCCGCAGAAGTTCTCCTGTGCCCACTAGAGCACTGTCGAAAAGGCCTGTCCCTCTCACCGCTTCACAGAAGGCCACGAAGCAATATTTGTGGCAAGTGTCAATGTCGTCCAAGGTCTAGCGTTTATGACTTCAAGCGCCCGACTCGCTGACCGCAGCAATGCTCAGTCTCTTCGACCGACACTTTAAATTAGAGTGCGCCGACTTTCGTGACAGTGCGGATAACCTACATACAAGCAAGCAAAGAATATAAGCGTGTGTAGCTACGTTTCATTAATTATCGTTCCGCCTCCGCCAAATGCCATTTTAAAGTGGTTTCATGTTGTTATCGTTTGCACTGCACCTTATTTGAAGTCATGCGTGGTTCCAAGTTGTAACGAGTCTTTGTTCGACCCTATTCCTAACAAATAAACTAGGTATGCACTGCACTGTTAAGCCGGATGTTTATGATTTGTTCGAATCGTAGCAGGTGTTTTATAGGCTCATAGCATGAGGGCGGTGAGTACGCGCCGTAGGAGTACACAGTTTTTAGCACACTCCGGCATACTCAAATCAAAGGTCGCAGTGCTACCGTAGAGGACGCATTGACGCCTGAAGCTTTGACTAACCTCTAGAGACAACCAATTTAAGGGACCTCACGAGAAGGCACAATGGTAGTGGCTTTAATTGGCGTCAAGGTCATTTTATATCAACCAAACGTATGTAACAGAAACAGTCAGAAGGAATTACACATCTTCGATGCGAATCACTGTTTCAGGCTTCGGCTCTTCGCTGTCCCGCATGCCGCCGGGGATAGGCTCTCTACTGGCTTCCGTCACACATTCTGCGTAAGCAGGAGGGTACGGCGGGGGCACCGGGAAAGATTCCGTGGCCTCAGGTAGCGATTCGTACGGAGGTGGAGGCAAGTCGCCGTCCCAGCCAGGAACCGGTGGCGGTGGTTCGTTCGGCGGAGATGGCCGCTGATGTTGTTCCATTCGCTGCGTCACAAGCGACTCTTGGACGAGGTGCGGCAGCAGCCAACGCTGGAACCATTGCTCGCGAGCATTCTGAAATCAAGCATGTGTACACGGTAGAACTGGCTTTCAACTTTGATGAAGTGGACAAGACTTGTGAAGCCTTGAAGCGCTACCCGAGATTCGGTTTACGCCTGCAGTAGGGCTATCGAGGGTCTTAGCGGCGCTTTTTGCCAAAGCGACTTAACTCTACCGTGATTGGGGCGGTTAATCGAAGATCAAGATTCGCTAAAACATAACGTTAATACAGCCTAGTAACCTAACGGATTTATCTTTTGAGGGGTATAGCGACCTTTATACGCTCCACTACACCCTTCTAGTGCTTAGCACTCGCGCGCACGTGGTCGAACCGCTATGACAAGTGCTAATAAAAGGTGCGCACTAGGCTGAACCAAGAACCTGGACGAGAAGCACGTGAGCCCAGCCAAAACTCCGTTGGTGCCTTTTTGGTCCGGCTCGTCCCAGATATCCAGTAACAGACAAGAGTTCATGCAAAAGTTTCTCTATAGCGGGTAGGGTCGCGCAGCCGACAGGTACATCACTGCAAGCCCTGTGATGTTTAGGTAAGCAGAAAATCACTTACTTGTCTCCTGGTCTCGCAGCCCGTTCGACACATGGATATGCCCAAAATAAAGAACAGCACGTTGACAATAAGTAGTCCGATGAAGAACGCGTTCAGCGTTCGCGCACCATGTTGACCCGCTTTTGCGCACACGTAGAGCACCACGAAGCCGCTTATGCAGATCAGAGTTGCGCCTCGCGCCAAGAGGTCCGCCGAGTTCCAGCGACGCTGCTGCGTCCTGTGCGGGTCGGCTGAGATCGGCAGTGGGATATGTGAAGCCGAGGTGGCGGTGGTTGCGGCGCTGCCACCGTTGGCATCGGCTGAGACGAGCGCGCGACGAATGGACAGTGAAGAGGCAAGCATCACGGGCGTTGCTGAAATGTACGAGTATTATTTCTTCGACTTTCGGATGGAACGGACAAAAATATTGTGATGGGGCCGGTCAAAAATGTCGAGAATGTGATTCATTTCAAAGTGTGCGCGGTAAGCGGCGCATCTTCAATGCGTAAGCGTGCGGCGCATGGCACGTTTTCCTGGAAGGACCCCAAATTGGCCCGTCTTGAAGGAACGATTTTTTGGAAGGCTACTCTGGCTAGTGACAGCAAAGTTTCTTTCACAGCTTGAAATATACCTTTACCATGTTGGTTTAAAATATCTCGGTTGTGTGCAGTTTTGGTCTCTGAGGGTGTTGGCAACAGAGATGTACTGCTTGCTTGTATCAAGGAAGTTTTTAATTTTCTCCTTGGAATTGACATCGTGGTACGAAAGAATGACTCAATACAACCCTGTAGGCCCTGGTCCTTTCAATTGGGTATTAGTAATCTAGTCCTTAAACCAGGCAGTTTGCTGGTAGTGTATGCTCATTGGAGACTGTCAGGCAGGTTAGGTTCGACGCAACATTTTCATCGGCTTTGACCTAATCTGATAACCTCCAGGTCTCACCGAGGTAAGAACAAAAGATGGCTTTATTGCTTACGTTTTCAATTTTCTCAGCATGTCCTCG
Organism: Aphelenchus avenae; assembly: GCA_020875895.1. NCBI lineage: Eukaryota > Metazoa > Nematoda > Chromadorea > Rhabditida > Aphelenchidae > Aphelenchus > Aphelenchus avenae. The sequence goes on from JNEY01000019.1 coordinate 608,257, forward strand.
GACGCTAGACTCCTAGAGGTTTTAGCAGCAGGTCCCCATACAGATCACCGACTTAAACTAACCGTTATTCATTGCTTCCTTGAGAGATCCTTGTGGCCATCTTTACGCTTCTCCACTGGCCTGCACCTGTTCGTGTTCGTTGTACTCGACCTCGTGAAAGAGGACAAATGGCTGAGGTAGAAGCCCAACTAGGGTTCATCTAAGTAAGCGAATGCACGAATTGTCACGCATTAGTGGCAACGCTAGGCGGCGGTGGCGGCAACAAATTATATGCCTCAGCTGCGGCGGTGGCAGTGGACGCACGTTCGGCCCGCTTTTCCTCCCAGCTCTCCGGCGAGGTTGTTCTCGGACGTTGTGCTTTTTGAGCGTCGCTTTCGCCTTGCCATCGATCCAGGCGCGTGTTGGCCTCCCATCCAGCGGGATGCTCTCGGCGTGCCCGCGAGGCCAGAAAGGCCTGGAGTGCTCGATTGCGAGTGACTCCCGCATGGCCCGCAGCTCCCGATCACTGACCAAGCCTTGAGCGTTCCCAGGCGGCTCGTGGCCGCAAAATGGTTTTGCGAATCATACGCTTTGTTGTTTTCGAGTTAACGTACGTGCCGGAAAAAGAAAACGAAATGGATGGATGGCTTCCGGTTAAGCGTGCAATGAATCCTCGAGTAACTGAGGCCAAGAAACGTAATCACTATAACCTAAAGCGCTGACGTGACCTCCAAAAATTGTTGAATTCTGGTGTGCTCGGGCCATAACATAGCGATGCAGGGGCATTCAACAAACGTTCCCTGCTTTGGACGAGCATGCGTACCACGCGGTAGCGCATGCCGAAGCATGGATGTGCCTCATACGTACTAGGCGGTATCGCATGATAGCGGTACCGGATGCAAGCAAATTCGCGTGTCATGCTCTGTGCAGGCATATGTGCAGTCATACCGCATGCATAAGCATTAAGTTTTCCCCACGCGCTGCGGCTGAAGCAGACGATTTTCGCTCGATGCCCAACTGTTGGTCGACGGGGTCTCTGCTTGTCGCTTTGTTGACTTTTCTCTAAGCCGTCATCCGCATGCTAACTTACCATCGTAGACTTCACCGCATGCACAAAAGTTATTGTACTCTGGTAGAGCTAAACACCATGTGGAACGGACAGTGAAAAAGTGCATGATTAATTTTCAGCGAATCCGTGATGCCTCCCCTACAGTGTGTCCATGCGTACCCAATCATTAACGGCATCCTGGTTGTCCAGAAGTCTTGTTTAAAGTTTAGAGCTTCTTGCACAAACTGGCAAACCACGGAAATTTCCGGGTGAAAAGCTTTCTTCGTGAGAGTCGACTAGGTGCTAAGGTTGGCTGCCGTTTAGAGTTCGGCGCCCGTACCAAGGTACGGGCCAAACCCACACCCGTACCCGTATAATACGGCACGGCAACACGGCACGGCCTCGAAAAAAGCCGCATTACACGGGCCAAGCCGTACTACGGGCCGTGCTTTATGCCGTGTTAGTGTAAACGGCTTGCCAATTTTTTACCCACCACGGGTACGGGGTACGGCACGGGTGGGGCCACCACGGGTACGGGTTTGGCACGGGGTCCCAGCGCCGATCTCTACTGCCGTTGCGCGTTCAAAATCGCGCCAGTGCCCTGACTCTTGCAGCGATTTTGCAATGAAGGCCAGTGGAAAGACAGCAACGGACTTACCTTGCGGCTTTTAGGATGCTACTACTTTTACTCAAATTCACTTAACCGCAGCACATTCTGCCATCACATGCCGGAATACTAAAGGGATAGCGCTATTTTAGGCGGATACGAAAAAAACGGAAAGCCTTTGATATCTCGCAGGTTGAGAAAAAATTGGACAGTTTGTACGTGTCTAGAAGCGTGTTACATTAAGTCGTGTGCACCGTTACGCTTTCTGAGATGGCACTAAAGGCGAGTTTTTTTAGAGGACCTATCCACCGCCATGGACAAGCCAATCAAGCTCGCTAAGGTGACGAAGGTCCTCGGCCGTACCGGCTCGCAAGGACAGTGCACGCAGGTAAGACTCGCTATTTTCTAGTCGGCCGCGACTAGGAAAAAAACAATTTAAGGTACATAGGTAGTCAACACTTTGAGCAGTCGCGCATGGAACTTGAGTAAATCTTCCCGCTGACACTAGAGGTACCTGGGAGTAAGTCTGGAAAAGCCTGTTATGCTCATGGTTTACTCTGTACTTATCCGCCAGCTTCCCCAAACGCGCAGCTACTTTCAGGTTCGCGTCGAGTTCCTGGACGACACCAACCGCTCGATCATCCGCAACGTGAAGGGCCCCGTGCGCGAAGGCGACATCCTCACCCTTCTCGAGGCCGAGCGTGAAGCAAGGCGGCTGCGATGAACATTCAAACGTTGTTTGTTTTGTTCCATTGTTACTGTGACAGCCAGAAATAAACCATTTGCCTCAAGCTAGACAAGCATCTGGCTGGTGAGGGAGGTTATCGTCCGCTACTATGCGACAACAAGTGGAACGAGAGCATGTGGACACGAGTGAAAGCGCCGTCCATAAGCCAGGTCGTGATATCGAGCATTTTTGCATAACCCGAGATTTCCTTGCTTGAAAAGTTTCGTCCGAACTTGATCATCCGTTATCGTCCCTACTACAAAGAAGCCGATTGAGAACGTACATCGTTGCATGGCCGCTGGTTCCTCAGGTGCAAACAGGTTTTGCGCACCTGGCGTCATTGTTTATGACCCTCATAAAAACCGAGGTCTCGCCATTGACGGGCAACCTTCTGACCTGCTCTTCCCACTGGTCTCGTTGTTGTGCGCAGGCTTTCCAGTACATTCAGTGAGGACAACAAAAAAGCCAAGTCAACTCTTTGACTTCTTCCTCGGCCTTTTGTTCATTTTGAAGAAGCGAACGTTGTTCCTCTGTTGTGCGTCAAGTTCGTTTTACATTTTGCGCTTCAGAAAACGTGCTAGATGCCGGTCGACCACGTCTTGGTGTCGACGCAGATTCGCTGTGAATCCGGCCCTACGATTGTCGGTGACGCGGACTCGGATCCTGAATTAATGAAGGTAAGTCTGGTTGCATTTCTCCGCAAACGCATTTACATACGGGCAACATTTGCACTGTTTTGCACCATAGAACCCTACATTGCTTGTCACTCTTTCCAAATCTCTACATTGTCATAGATTGTTGCAAACTGTTGCGCATGCTTCCGCTTCATCCGACTGCTTTAGTACCTCAGCGCAAAGCACGTGTCCCGGTTGGGCAACCAGTTCACCGAGTACATCACGGATCTTACGCCGCGGGAAGTGCTCAATCGACTCTCGAAACGCGGATACGCCGTTCTCGGAACTACCGGCGTCGGGCAAACTTGCATCTGGACGCTGGGCAAGGATATGGCGCCGCGATCCGAAATCATCGCCAAGAAATTCCCCACGCCCGAGGCAAAAGTGCTGGACCGATGATTGCATATTTTGTGTTCGTAATTCTCTCGCTCATTTTTGTAGCCTTGGTTTCTCCGCGTAGTCCGAACTCCTTATCGCATTCCATTGAAACGTGTCTATGCCATTCACCTTCAGCTCGACCGTCGGTTCAGTTATGTTGACCAGCCTCCTTCTTCCTTATCGCCTTTGTATAACTTTTGTTAATGTGGACATTCTCAGACTAGTCACTCCTAGTTAAAAAGGTACCAAGGTATCAGACGGCTAAATTAGGATCTCGTTTAATGTCTAGCTTATTGCCAGTGACGTGACGTTTGTACGAATTACGGTTACCTCCGCCCGCTATCGGAAGCGTAATGTATCAGTAGCCAACAGTTACGCAGTACGTGACTGTTGAAAGGAAGCCGTAGCCCTAGCAAGAAGAGAATAGGTATACCCGTTTGTAATAACGTACCGTGTTAGTAGCCATCTGTTCTGATTTGATACAAGCTGGACTGTGGCTACCGCAACCTGTTGATTTAAATGCGTAACGCCCTACTTTTCCAGGGCTACAAAGCATAAGATGGCACAGACGCTCAGGTGGGGAATTCTCGGCACTGGTAACATCAGCTACGACTTCGTTCGAGCAATGTCAAAGTGCGACCACAAGAATGTCGTATGTCGTACTGACAAACTGACATTGAGCAACATCCTCTAGGTCACAGCAGTAGGCGGACGGTCGCAACAGAAAGCGAAGGATTTCGTCGCACATTTCGGTCTCGACGCAACGGCGCACCGCTCATACCAAGACGTCGTTCAGGACCCAAATGTCGGTAGGATACGCCGTCTCAATGGCCCAGACAAATGTCTGTTCTTAGACGTCGTTTACGTCGGGCTTGCCAACGAGGCGCATGCGCAGTGGTCGCTTCTCGCAATGGACCACGGCAAGCATGTGCTGTGCGAGAAGCCCCTTGCGGTGAACGCACGGGAAGTTCAAGCGTTAGTTCAAAAGGCTAAGGAGAAGAACGTCTTTCTGATGGAGGTAAGTACATGCAACGAACGGTACGTTCGCTTTGCCTTGTCGTAAAGCCGAACCTTAGGCCTATTGGAGCCGCTTCTTCCCCGTGTGGCAGAATCTTCGTCAAATTGTCGATTCGAGTGAACTGGGCCGGCTTCAAGTCGTACACGCAAACATTGCTGTCGGACAAATGGCTAGTGTTCCCTTTTCGATCCAACTTGACCTATCGTGTTTAGCCGCCCAGTTGCCACTCGCTCGAGCACGGATCCACACCGCTTGTGGCTATTGGCGTCTACCCCATCCAGTTCGCATTGTGGGTCTTCCGCGGCGAGCGGCCGAGAGTCACAGCGGTCGGTGGCAAGAACGCGGAAGGTTCGGATGTTTGGGCGAATGTCACCCTGGACTTTCCAAGCGGTGGACACGCGTTGTTGTACTACAACTCTACGAGTCATTCTCCGTGCAACGCGTTCGTCGGTTGCGAGAAGGGCCATCTACAGGTATCTAAGCAGTCAGTCTATGTGCATTGTTAAAAGACGCTAATGCAGTCGAAATTTCAGATACCAGACCGCATGTTCGGTCCCACTCGTCTTGTAAAGGTCGACGGAGAAGGGAAGACGGAAACTTTCGAATTCCCTCTCAAGGACGACCAGCAGTACAATTATCCGAACAGCTCTGGACTGCGCTACGAAGCAGACCACGTGTACGAGTGCATCGTAAACGGAGGTACGGACCCAACGGGCGCCTAGCTAGCTAACTGTAGAAGTGTTTTAGCCAAGGAGTCCAAGATGATGCCGCTAAAAGAATCGCAACTTCTGGCGGAAATCCTTGATGCAGTTCGCCTGCAAATAGGAGTTGTTTACTCACAAGATGCTTAGGTGAAAATGTCGTCCTTACCCTACCGCACTTTCAACACAAAGATAATAAAACTTTTTATCGTACCTAGGAGCTATTCTTTCCCTAGTGAGTATCACCTAGAACAGTGAATCCTGTACTACTCAACCTTGTCTGCGTGGGTTGCCGACGTTCATTAAACGTGTGCACCGTGTACCCCAGGGACCTGGTCGCACGTGGCTCCACTGTCAATTGTGGGCTTTGCCTTTATTAGCAACACAACGTTTGTTTTGAGTGTTGCGCTTTTGCGCTGGTTGTGGCGCATAGATTGCTCACCTAAAATCCGCCACGCGGTCAACTTTGCCCACCCAGGCTTACGCCGCATGCTCTGATGTTCTTGATGGAACCTCTTCAATGCTATTGGTCATAATAAGCTTCGTTAAGCACGCCTGCCCTTCTTAGAGATTCTGGATGATATTTATGGGTTACGCATGCGGATGGGCGCCCACGCTACGCGTAGCCGCCTACGAAACTGCTTCGAAATAGTAGCTCATTTTGGTGTTTTGCCCTCACGATAGTTGCCCGACTACGTTGGAAAGTCAGATCTTGCTTACGCAGTAATGCAGCTTTGTAGTATCGGACGCTGTTTATCCCATGCATCGGTTGCCGTGCGTGCATACATCGCCTAGGGCATGAACGACGCATTCTGGCTCAAGGTCCATGACGTTGCATTCGCTGTGCAACTCGGAGCGGTCGTCGTCAACGTGCTCATCGGCAGCTACTACATTCGACGAGTACGGCGTACTGCGTTGATTCACGCCAACCTACGCATCATACTGGTAAGCCATCCAATGGACGCTGGTCGAAATGAGTCTCGTAGTGCAATCTCGTCGCTCAGTACTACGTCCTCGAAGTGGGGCGCATTGGTGAGTACCTCAACGGATGGTTCGCTAACAAACCACGCGTCGTGACCAACGTTGCTTGCCTCTTCTGCAAGTTCTTCTACGACCTGGGAGCGGTCGCCATTGCACTCTCGATTCTGCTGATCGCGTCGGAGCGTTTCGCAGCAACTGTGTTGACGAGAAACTACGAACGTAAGCCGGCAACTGTCGGATGGGCAGTGACCGTCGCGGCGGTAAGTACCCACACACCACAATGTGGGCCCCACAGTCAGCTCCGTGAAAGTAGAAGTACCTAGTCAAAAAGAAGGAGACAATGTTTTTTTCTCGCCATTTAGTACACTCTTGGTGGGACATTCTCCCTCGGCACGACATTCTACGACATCGTCTTCACTCAGGACTTTGACGTTCGCAGCTACGAAGGATCGTGCCTACTAGAAGCGAGGCATCCCGTCTTGTACACATCAATGTGGGCGCTTGGCGCCAGCACGTGTGCCGTCGGAAGCGTGGTAGGCAGCGCCATATCGCAATTTTCGACGTTGGCGCGCTCGAACTTTCAAAGACCTTTTTTACCTTTTAGTCTTCTGACATGAGATTGTTTAGATGCTCCTGCAGCTCTACCGCTATAACCGGAGCAAGCGTCAGCGCGCTAGCTGTGCAGCGCTGCACGTGCGCTATCAGTACAGCGAGAACATCGCGACACTCCGAGCAATCGTGCCGGCCATCGCCGTCTACGGGCTCGTCGCACTCGTGGGGTTGGGCCTTTCCGTTTACATGCTAGCGCTACAAAAGGTTCACCGGGAGACCAGGCCGAACGACGTGGACTGGCAGAGCGACATCATCCTTCATGTACGTTGAGAACTTCTAGCAAGGTCACTGT
>JNEY01000019.1:615354-658160 GCA_020875895.1 Aphelenchus avenae
AGCAATGTCAAAGTGCGACCACAAGAATGTCGTATGTCGTACTGACAAACTGACATTGAGCAACATCCTCTAGGTCACAGCAGTAGGCGGACGGTCGCAACAGAAAGCGAAGGATTTCGTCGCACATTTCGGTCTCGACGCAACGGCGCACCGCTCATACCAAGACGTCGTTCAGGACCCAAATGTCGGTAGGATACGCCGTCTCAATGGCCCAGACAAATGTCTGTTCTTAGACGTCGTTTACGTCGGGCTTGCCAACGAGGCGCATGCGCAGTGGTCGCTTCTCGCAATGGACCACGGCAAGCATGTGCTGTGCGAGAAGCCCCTTGCGGTGAACGCACGGGAAGTTCAAGCGTTAGTTCAAAAGGCTAAGGAGAAGAACGTCTTTCTGATGGAGGTAAGTACATGCAACGAACGGTACGTTCGCTTTGCCTTGTCGTAAAGCCGAACCTTAGGCCTATTGGAGCCGCTTCTTCCCCGTGTGGCAGAATCTTCGTCAAATTGTCAATTCGAGTGAACTGGGCCGGCTTCAAGTCGTACACGCAAACATTGCTGTCGGACAAATGGCTAGTGTTCCCTTTTCGATCCAACTTGACCTATCGTGTTTAGCCGCCCAGTTGCCACTCGCTCGAGCACGGATCCACACCGCTTGTGGCTATTGGCGTCTACCCCATCCAGTTCGCATTGTGGGTCTTCCGCGGCGAGCGGCCGAGAGTCACAGCGGTCGGTGGCAAGAACGCGGAAGGTTCGGATGTTTGGGCGAATGTCACCCTGGACTTTCCAAGCGGTGGACACGCGTTGTTGTACTACAACTCTACGAGTCATTCTCCGTGCAACGCGTTCGTCGGTTGCGAGAAGGGCCATCTACAGGTATCTAAGCAGTCAGTCTATGTGCATTGTTAAAAGACGCTAATGCAGTCGAAATTTCAGATTCCAGACCGCATGTTCGGTCCCACTCGTCTTGTAAAGGTCGACGGAGAAGGGAAGACGGAAACTTTCGAATTCCCTCTCAAGGACGACCAGCAGTACAATTATCCGAACAGCTCTGGACTGCGCTACGAAGCAGACCACGTGTACGAGTGCATCGTAAACGGAGGTACGGACCCAACGGGCGCCTAGCTAGCTAACTGTAGAAGTGTTTTAGCCAAGGAGTCCAAGATGATGCCGCTAAAAGAATCGCAACTTCTGGCGGAAATCCTTGATGCAGTTCGCCTGCAAATAGGAGTTGTTTACTCACAAGATGCTTAGGTGAAAATGTCGTCCTTACCCTACCGCACTTTCAACACAAAGATAATAAAACTTTTTATCGTACCTAGGAGCTATTCTTTCCCTAGTGAGTATCACCTAGAACAGTGAATCCTGTACTACTCAACCTTGTCTGCGTGGGTTGCCGACGTTCATTAAACGTGTGCACCGTGTACCCCAGGGACCTGGTCGCACGTGGCTCCACTGTCAATTGTGGGCTTTGCCTTTATTAGCAACACAACGTTTGTTTTGAGTGTTGCGCTTTTGCGCTGGTTGTGGCGCATAGATTGCTCACCTAAAATCCGCCACGCGGTCAACTTTGCCCACCCAGGCTTACGCCGCATGCTCTGATGTTCTTGATGGAACCTCTTCAATGCTATTGGTCATAATAAGCTTCGTTAAGCACGCCTGCCCTTCTTAGAGATTCTGGATGATATTTATGGGTTACGCATGCGGATGGGCGCCCACGCTACGCGTAGCCGCCTACGAAACTGCTTCGAAATAGTAGCTCATTTTGGTGTTTTGCCCTCACGATAGTTGCCCGACTACGTTGGAAAGTCAGATCTTGCTTACGCAGTAATGCAGCTTTGTAGTATCGGACGCTGTTTATCCCATGCATCGGTTGCCGTGCGTGCATACATCGCCTAGGGCATGAACGACGCATTCTGGCTCAAGGTCCATGACGTTGCATTCGCTGTGCAACTCGGAGCGGTCGTCGTCAACGTGCTCATCGGCAGCTACTACATTCGACGAGTACGGCGTACTGCGTTGATTCACGCCAACCTACGCATCATACTGGTAAGCCATCCAATGGACGCTGGTCGAAATGAGTCTCGTAGTGCAATCTCGTCGCTCAGTACTACGTCCTCGAAGTGGGGCGCATTGGTGAGTACCTCAACGGATGGTTCGCTAACAAACCACGCGTCGTGACCAACGTTGCTTGCCTCTTCTGCAAGTTCTTCTACGACCTGGGAGCGGTCGCCATTGCACTCTCGATTCTGCTGATCGCGTCGGAGCGTTTCGCAGCAACTGTGTTGACGAGAAACTACGAACGTAAGCCGGCAACTGTCGGATGGGCAGTGACCGTCGCGGCGGTAAGTACCCACACACCACAATGTGGGCCCCACAGTCAGCTCCGTGAAAGTAGAAGTACCTAGTCAAAAAGAAGGAGACAATGTTTTTTTCTCGCCATTTAGTACACTCTTGGTGGGACATTCTCCCTCGGCACGACATTCTACGACATCGTCTTCACTCAGGACTTTGACGTTCGCAGCTACGAAGGATCGTGCCTACTAGAAGCGAGGCATCCCGTCTTGTACACATCAATGTGGGCGCTTGGCGCCAGCACGTGTGCCGTCGGAAGCGTGGTAGGCAGCGCCATATCGCAATTTTCGACGTTGGCGCGCTCGAACTTTCAAAGACCTTTTTTACCTTTTAGTCTTCTGACATGAGATTGTTTAGATGCTCCTGCAGCTCTACCGCTATAACCGGAGCAAGCGTCAGCGCGCTAGCTGTGCAGCGCTGCACGTGCGCTATCAGTACAGCGAGAACATCGCGACACTCCGAGCAATCGTGCCGGCCATCGCCGTCTACGGGCTCGTCGCACTCGTGGGGTTGGGCCTTTCCGTTTACATGCTAGCGCTACAAAAGGTTCACCGGGAGACCAGGCCGAACGACGTGGACTGGCAGAGCGACATCATCCTTCATGTACGTTGAGAACTTCTAGCAAGGTCACTGTACGTCTGTTAGATCCTTCACATCATCGCGGAATCCTACGTCGGCTGCACGGTTCTCTTCTCGCTGACACGCTTTGAGCCTCTACGCGTCAAAGTTCGCAAGGACATGCGCTGTATCCTGCCCGCTACGGACGAGCTGCTCTGTGAGGACGAGTCCAAGTATACGTTGAAGCCGTCGGTGATGACCGAGACTTACTTCCGGCTGCTCGAAAAGACTTGGGATAGCGCGTTGGATGAACGGAAATAAAGAACAACGCTGAAGAGGTGTACTTTTTACCAAAAATAATTTACACTGAGGTATAATTCAAGTACACTGGATCAATAGGCAGCAGTGTTATGCGGGCGCACCGCCCCAGCTGTCCGTTAGTTGCTGGAAGTACGACTTCGTCATCTCGTCGGAATCCGTCTTGTACTCGTTCTTCTGGTCGTCGAAGACGTCGGTGCGCACACCGAACCATCGCGCCAAGTCCTGCCGCACGTACTGATTGAGCGGTCGGTATCGGATCATGAAGAAGAGGCACGTGAACACGCCGTAGCTCTCCGCGACGATGTGAAGGAACTGAAAGCACGAAGATTTGCTATCAGGCGACGAGACTTCTACTGGAATGTGCCTGGAGCTGCCCTAGTCCAGACGGAACCTCAGTTCGTGCAGTGTGCCGTTCACCACTAGTCGGTGCGAGGCATGTACCAGCACAGGAAGCATGATTGGGCTCTACTTACCCAAATCACACGAAAAGACTTACGTGAATGACAGTGTCCTTTTGCCAGTCGACCGCGCTACCAGGCACTATCTCGGGATTATTGAGCAGGAATATGAATGTGTAAAGGCAAACAGGGAAGGCTAGACAATAGAAGCCTCCATATGCGGCTACGGCTGGCAGAATAGCGTCCAACGTCGTGATGTTCTCGTTGTACTGGTAGCGAACGCGAAGGGCAGCATTTGAGTTGCGCCGACGCCTCGACTTGTTATAGGTGTAGAGGGAGTAGATTACCTGTAAGATTCTCTGTAAGAAACGCTACTCAGGACTTGTTTTATGAAAAGCCAGTCTGCATCTATTGTGGACGGGTTGAAAAGAGACTCGAATGACGTCTATGGTTTTCATCCAGTACCAGGCCATTAAAGATGGTTCCATTGACGGTGTGTGGTATTGAGCAACAATAGGCAAGTGCGGACTACATAAGTGATCACTCATGCTGTGGCTATGCTCTGTTCAGGGCCGACTCCCTGACCCGGCAAGCTGCTACCGTGAGCCGTGTGCAAACAGCGTTTGATGCCAAATTGTACTAAAGATGCATGTCGTGGGAACATCATTCATTAGGACTTAACGGCGTGGAGGAGCTGGCATACCGATCTCTAGATCCGCCATGTTTCACCATTTTGGCTGTTCACTTACCGAAGCTCCGCCAAGAAAGCCCACACCGCCGAGTGCCCATAACGCCATGTAGAACAGCGGATGCAAAGAGTCCAGCTGGCATGAGACTCGTGCCTTTTGCAAGTTAAAAGTTGGTGTCCACACAGTGTCATAGACCATCGTTAGACCCGAGAATATTGCGCCAGATAGATACTAAACTTTGTTGGATATGACTGAGAACAATGATGATATAGTTGCATACCACCGTAGCTATCAAATTGGCACCGATGACAACGCTTCGCTGCTCGTAGGTCTTCTTCATAACGGTCGCTAGGAAGCGCTCGCTAGCGATGAGGAATATCGACATCGCCAACGATATCATGCCGAGCTCACTAAGGAACTTGAAGAACAGACATATGGCGTTCGTTACGAAGCGAGATTTCTGTGGCGACGTCCATCCGTTGAAATACTCCCCGATTCGGCCAATATCGAGGAAGTAGTACTGGATCATGAGGTTGCACTAAAACGGCAGCTTATTTCGCATTGCCTGACACTGCCGAATGCTGAGCCTTGAGCTAGGTCCGTTAACTCGAGTTTTTGTCTCAGTACACACCATCTAGCGGTATAGTGGTCCCAATAGGTATGTGCCGTAGTTTTTTACCACGCCCTCGGTCCAATAGAAACTCCCCGTGTCAGTAGATCCCCTACTCAGGGTGTTCATTAGAGAAAATACGGTAGTCCCTTCCTCTAATGGAACCTCCCACTCGTCGTAGTAAACCCTCGGTTCATTCGAATTTCCCTCCCAGAGGTTTTTAAACCAAATATAGTAGGTACACATTCCTGTCTCTGGGTACTTACAAGTATGATCCGCAGATTTATATGAATTAGCGAGATGCGCCTTATCCGATAAACGAAATAGGCACCGAGGCCGAGGTTGGTCGTTGTCACAAGAAACTGGAGTGTCAGAACAATGTTGAAGACAATACTCCATTGGTCGACGTTCATCGACGTTTTGGTTCTAAAATAAGTGACCCAAGTTACGTGGGCAAGCTACTAAACGCGATTGACCGCGCTCGGGTAGAAGGCTTGGGACGCGAAGCATCATACTTGTTGACGAAAAAAGTCTTTGAAGGATGTTGCGTGCAACCTTGAGTACCTCTCCGACGGCTGCATACGTATTGCTTTCCAAACCGCTTTTCATTTTAGCATGCTATAATTTGCACGTAGTTTGGCGTTCGCTAGAGCGGCTGCTTCCGAAAGTTCCGTTATGCTTTCGTGAAGTGGTCAACACAAGCCAAGACGGCAAGAGTAGGACAGCAATTATGAGGACCACCACGTGCTAAGGCGGATGTCTCAAGTGTCGGTGGACAACCATGTGAGGCTCCCTGCTGCGTGACATAATCAAAGTCCACTCATTAGGTTTGGACGGAGCATGGTCGAGAACAGAAGTACTGTATGACTTTGAGGCTCAAAGAACGCCGGTGTCGCTGCATTTTGATTACTTCGTCATTAATAATGCCAGCATCTGGGATAATTTCCCTAAAGGGGCTTAAGTAACTGCAGTCGGTGGACTCTTCGACAGCTATGGCCCGCAAACTTTGAACTTACGCATTACCCGCGATACTTTTGAGTAGTCTAGGCAACATGCAAAATGTGCGCATAGAATGTTTTCTCGCGGATTACCACAGAACGGTACTTGTATGCAATACGGGACACATTCATCGCTTTTTCCCGTGACAGATCCCTCGGTAAGAATGGACAATTGACCCACTAGAACCAGAATTCGGAATCCAATACCCAATACGGAAGCCCCTAATAAAAATATTGTTGAAATTATTTACACGAGGTCATGCGTCTTTACAACTGCGCCGGTCATTTGTGATTCAAGAAGCGTGGAAGGTGTCAACAGTTTCACGCTTAAATATGCGAACAATGTAGCCGAGTACAAGGAGCAGTTCGAAGCATCCTCGGGCAACCGGCAAGCGAGCCGGAAGCCCTGCAAGGAAGGAGAAGAAAGCCCGCCCAGGAAAGGATTGCATAGAAAATGCTCAATTTCTCACGCGGCATTGAACAAAAAGGGGCATTCAGGACTTGGATTGTAACGCATGGACGTAACTGGAGGTCGACCAAGACAAAAGAAGTGCTGGGAAATGGGTATAAACGGCAAGTACCCGACTTTGTGACTTCAAGAGCAACTCGCTTAACCAGATGCACATTCGTCTTTGCGGGCTTGCCTGCCGCAAAGACGAAACCACGAAATCTGGTTACCGCTGATGTCCGGAAATGTCCATAACTTCGCCACTCATAAGTTCCCCATGAACACACGGTATTTGGTAGATGAGGATATCAACTGCAACGAACTACAGGTTGTCAAACCGACCCCTAGAGAGGCCCATGGGCGTGAACATGGTAAACTCTTCATTAGTTTTCAAAAACGAACGGCTAAAGCCTCGATTCAAAGCGAGAAAAGCCGCTCACAACTCCCGAAACGCTGATGAAAGCATGTTTACCTAATCCGAGTTCGTCATGCGGAACGCCCTGCATGGTTGTTTCTGCCCACTGGGATGCGCTCACTCGCCTACTTAGTCTTCCTCGAGGGAAATATTGCGGCAGAATTAATTTACGCACCGATGCAACTTGAGTAGACGCAAAAACACTTCAGTTTCTTCGTTGTTGCGAGAAGGAGAGAGCAGCAAAGAACCGGCAAGGCACAAAATTGCGCGAAGCAGATGACACAACAGCAACCTCTTCCCGACCCAGCATGGCAAAACGCATCTTGGGGGCAATTGAGCGTATACCATTCCGGCAAGGAAACTCTCCGGGTGGCTATGAACATGCCACCAATTTCTTCTGGAACAATGGCAAGTACTCACTGTAGTGAACCACTCTCCTTTAGAGGGAGCCAAAAGGGTTAGAGAGCAACAACTAGGTCAATGGTGTTCTGACAAAGCTGTGGACAGCCAGGAGGCCTTTGAGTATTTACCTCAATATATTTAGCAAAACATTAACGGTCTCAATGGAAAGACAAGGTCAGACAAACGACGACAATATTTGCATGGACAAACACATACGGAGAAATAACCGTCTCGGAGTTCCGTGCCAGCAAGTACAAAATAGTGGGGCTTCCGCGAAATGCCCGATCGCGCGTGGACATCGCAGCGTTTTCGTGATCAACTGTGGACATTACGGCAAGTACAATGAGGGCCTTTCAAGAGAAGACTGAGGAGTAGGTAAAATAGGGTTCTCTATGTCAGGTAAGGTAGAATGTTTCCTGTTGCTGTTAGTATATCGTGAAGCGACTGATCCAAGAGCAAAACAACTGAACTTTGATAGTCGTATACGACACGTGGTGCTTGCTGGACCTCGAAACTGGGTGTGAGTAAACGCTTGAGCTGGAGGTATAGGCATCAACATTTTCATGTCAAACGTGTCAGGGTTGGCCTGTTTGGACCCTTTGTAAGCCCCAATGGCATTCCCAGTCTAAAGGAAGGGCTACGCCGACCCACTTTCATCAGAACATCAGTGTAGTGGAACGATGGCACAATGGGTGCGCTGTGAGAAGAAGCTGGATATTTTGTAGTGACCATGCATGCGGCCATAAGAACGCTATTTTTAAGCGGCCTTTCACAAAAGAATCAAATACATCCGCCACGCAATCGTCGATGCGTATCACTAGTCCGACTCTTGACGATTTCTCACGCCCATAATAAGGTGGTGCAGTTTGGTTCGCAGAGCTAAAGTCATCACGGAAGCCGTAGGTCGCCGTGTCTCACGATCCACCAAGTTCCACCGAGTCTAATTCATACGTAGGTCGCACGATTAGCAAGGGTCGGAGTACATTTTCCCCGGTAATTGTTGTAATACCATTTGGACGTTCCAAACGGTTCTATGCGTAAACGTTGAAAGGTGTTTGCGAGTACGAATGTGCACTCTCTGGGAGTAATCCCATGCACGCTTTTACTTGATGACGCTTATCTCTTAAAATAATTTTGTTGCAAATGGCAGGAGCCCCTATTGCCAACTCTTCTGCAGCTGGTCAAAGTACACTTGCGCCACCTTCCCAGCATCGTTATCCTCGATCTTCGTCCGCTTTTGCGGCTCAACAGTGCCACCACGCAGTTTGCTAAGGTCTCGCAGGACCAACTGTCGCAGCGGTGGATAGTAGACGAAGAAGACGACCGCGAAGAACGGGCCATAAGGCTGCGCTATTATGTACATGATCTAAACCGATGGAACTAATCAATTGTGCCATCCTCGTTCTTGGGGAATGTCTTCTAAAATATGCTCTTTCCTACTGCTTACCACCATATAGTTGTCCACGATGTCCGGCGGCTGCTCGAGGTCCATCGTGAAGAGCATTACAACGAGGCCACTGGATGCTATCACAATATATCCCGCTATCGCTGGCACTATCACTCGCAAAGTGGCAATGTTCTCCGTATACTGATAGCGTTCCGCTAAGCGAGCGGTTGTGCCCTTAACCGACTGCCTCCGGCGGTGCTGGTTGTACCGGTACAGGGAGAATAACATCTGAAGAAGCCCATGGTGGACAGCGCGTGCAGAACAACTTGCCAAGGTTCCCAGGCAACAGCAAAGCACCGCTCCGCTATAGCACCGAAACATGTACTGCGGGTGAAGGGCGAACGTCTCACACGAGGTGGTACTCGTGGATACGTCAAACACCTTCTTCCATACGGTGTCACGTACGATGAACAGTATGGAGGTGAGGCAGCCGAAGAAGTACTGAAAGGTTGTGGTGCAAAAGTCCAAGAAACATATTAGCAATCATTAATATTTCAATTTGCCAGTTTTGCATCATCCGGACACCAAGCCCCGCATCCCTCTGGTTTCACTGGAGGAGCGTTAGTTTGACTTTTTTTGCGAGAGTCCGTTGAGGATCCTATCAAAATATGGTAATTGTGGTGTGCGAGGCAAAAGGCCACTGCATACACGTACACGTGTACACGTGAAACGATCAACCGTTATGCGGTTCAGTTTAGTGCCCGAACGAACGATACTGTTTCCGTAAGCTAGCGGTAAGCCGCATAACTTCGCTCCACTGTGCTTCAATGGCCAGCAAGGAACTGACTTACCGCTAGTGACACAAGCAGCTTAGCTATGGAGCACCCCTTCCTCTCGTAGGTACCCGGCAAGAACGTTGCAATCGTCCGTTCAAGACCAATGAATGCGATAGAGGTGACGACGACGAAGATACCCGTTTCGTGAATCACTCGAAAAATTAGACAGACGACGTTGCCTGCCAGTCGATCGTTTTCGATATGCGCATTAATGTAAATCGCGATACGGCCGAAGTCCATCACCGAGTACTGGGCGACAAGGCCGACCTAAGCCACCATATCCGGATAACACGGTACTCCCAGGCTGAGGCTGCAGGCACGTATGCTGTGCTACGTGCTCGGAGCACAAAGATGGAACTTTATTCGCAAATATATTCCGGACCAACTTACAAGTAGTACCCGTAGATTCGCATGAATCAGCGAGATCTTCGAGACTCGCAGCCCGAAGTACATGGCCAGTACGAGATTGAGCACGTTCTCCACTGCGAATATCGCATGCGTAAGGTAGAACTTCCACGGCTCCAACATGGAGTTCCCGGCATCTGGCGAAGCGCCTTCTGGCCCTAGCTGGCTCGTGATTCGGTGGGTTGTTGCTAGCCACGGCTTTCTGAAAAGTGACCCGTCACGAAGCGCCAAGAAGTGAACTTGCAGTCCAACGAGAACACTCGCGAGAAATCGCGCATAAAAGGCATCGCCCTTTTACACCCTCGCGGCGCACTGATTTCCGCTTTGACAGAAAGCTAGATGGACCCGCAAGAAACTTCGTTAGGCACGCATGAACAGCGAAGTCAAGGTTGCAAGGTGCGCGATTGCCGGACAAGGATTTGAGTTATGTTCCGAGATTGGGAACTGGCAGTAACAACAACGGGTACACTGCGCAGGATACGCCATTGCAAATTTGTATATTGAGCAAACCAGATCCGTTGATAAGGCCAAAAGTAACAAGTTAACGTTGATCGGTTGTCGCAATTGGCTATAAGGACGTTGTGAGTGTCGTTCAGAGAAACTTATGGTTTGGTCCCTAAGACTTACATGACACAAGGGAAAAGCAGCGTTTGCTGATTTTAGTGCAGCTTCCTTTCATTTTTAGCCGGATGGTTAATGAGACTTGCTAGCGTTCCGTCCACGGGGATCGCAGGGTTTAATTGGTACCGGTCTTGTGCCTATAGTGTTTCGTTTCTTATAGGAAAAGTTGCTAGCACTGAAGCAGAAATCACCGAAAGGTAATCAACGTAAAAGGTGATTTATGATTTACTATCGAAGGTCAGCCCCATCGTCAAGCCGAAAAGCCTTTCACTCCAAAAGATCTATTAAAACCGTACGGAGGTACGCGTATATCGCACGCATCCTGCATTTCGGCCCAACGAGTAGCGCAAGGTTCAACCGCATGCTACGTGGGATTACGGGCCCATAAATATGGAAAGAGGTAATTGCTTTATCTACCGGTTCGAATTCGCTCGAAACACGCCGATGCCTACAAGTGTACGTCGGAACGGAATTGCTCAGCAAGAACAGGCAAACGTTCAACAACTCTAAGCATTGGACAGAGCTTCCATAGCAAAACAGGCCGCCTTGACTTTATCCGTGACGTGGCGTGATTCACGTCATGGGCTTCGCCACGCGGGTGTGTCATCACGCCGCGGGCACGTCACGGGGGCATGTGAGTGAAGCGGTAGGCGGATCAATGCAAAAAAATTCGCTGAAAGGAATTCTGCTCTGACATGACAATACAGGTGTGCCGGAACATACAAACATAATTCTCTGGTCTCTGAAGCGTTTCTTCAAACGCTGGAGTTGACGTGCTCTACTAGCGCAGTTGTATCAGACACGCTAGCTACTGCTACATTCTGCCCATCCGGTGCTGCTCCTGCGGCCGATGCATCACGCTAGCGCTCCAGGCGTTTCCGCTGTGTGGTCTTCGTGAGCTCTAGACTCTTTTGAGCTATCTGCGAGCAAAATACGCATTGACTTCAGTTGCGTTTTTCACGCAACTACGTCTGAGAATACCCCATTTTTAGCCCTACATCTATAATGCTCAGGAAGCATGCCTATGCGTCGCACTAAACGTGCCGCGACTACTAGTTCATAAAAGGGCAAGAGCTTAATATCGGTTGGGCCAAATGGCAAGAGGTCATGCTGGTGCAATAGGTGTAGGTATATCATGTGCTAACCGTCCTAGATTGCAACACTAGGATGTCGATGATTAGGTTAATGACGAGCGATCTCCGCCTTCTAGTAGTTAAACGACAAAGAACGTACGTAAGGAGGTCCCAAGGGGCTGAAATCCTACATACCTACGTCCAAAGTAACTGCGTGCTTGGAGCCAATGGGAATACTGCGTCCTATTCTAATCGGCTACACAGGCCTACCGATTCAGCAGTTCCGGACGACAACTGGCCATACTATGTGCATCCTACATCTGTTGCCTCTATATGTTTCTCTTGCCGTAATTGCTGGAGTACGTTTTAGCACGGTTGCATTGAAACCAAAGAGAACCCCGTTTTGTGAACACCAAGGACGAAGTGACGTTTTGCTAATTGCTCATACTTGCATGGAAGGTGCTTTGGTTAGGAATCGAATGAGGTAGTCTTGTCTCCACTGCAATAGCACTCCGGCGCGCATTATAGGTACCTCTAGGGAACCGCCATTTTGAGTGAGTTTAAACAGGGCAAGTCAGGTCGTTGCACACCAGTCATCAAGACTGTTGTGCAACAGTTCCATAGTACAATTGAGGCTCTGTGCTTCGGCAGGTTTCAGTGGGATCTATTCTGACAGACTTTTTATATGAAAGAACCAATTTTGCACCTACAAATTAACCAGTGGTGTCCAACCACCTAAACTTGCTTTAATAGGACACTCTCGGTGTTACTACGTCAGGAGGAGAAAAGACGCCAGTGACCGCGCATGCGATGATTGCCCGAGTGGTCTAGCGCAATGTCGGCGGAATGTCGCATGCACGACGTGAGTTCGACTCCTGACCGCACAAAAAGGTTTTTAACGGACGCGATGAAGGTTTACCATCTTTCGGCTGACTGAAGGTGATGCCAACCTCTATTACTGAGCGTAATTTTACTCTACTAAGGTTGTGTTCTTTGCTTTTTTAATATCATTCCGCCGGACCAAACCAAATGGTTGATGAACTCATTCAGAAAGGGCACCATTCTGAGAAACGGAAAGATTTAGCTGAGACGGACGGTTTTGAAAGCCGTTCGCGGAACGATTGAGGAAGTCCATACTCACGAGCAGGTTGAAGGTTCGAGCTCTGTACGCTTTCGTTGCTACAGCGTCTCTGGGTGTGAATGGACATTGTAGGCCCTCCAACGACGTGAAGGTTACCACCCTCCAACATGTTGGACCTATTCTCGTAGCAATCAGAAGAAGGTATGTTTTCGCAGGCCTATTTGCTTGAAGTCCGGTTAAAGTCAATGTTTGAGTTTTTTCATTGTACGCTAAGCATCGTCTACTGAGCAGGTCGCGTGCGCAGGAGCTTGTTTCCGAGCGACTGGGCCCATTAAACCCCAATTTGCATGCTTGCGGACCGTGCGTGTGGGTTCACTAACTTGACTTCCGTGTGGTATTCTACGATTCCGTAAAATCATTAATTCGTATTTTTACGTTCCACGTTACCAGCCTTACAAGACCATACAGGGCCGTGGGCAGCAGAAAGGGTTCCCTAAGAATTGAGTATTTTGCTTCCTAATCTCGAGTGGTAGCGGGCACACACGTCATAATCATGCAGATTTATTCACATGAAAAGTCAATCAGTCTTCAATTTGCGAGCTGCGAATGGCCTGAGAACCCAGCGAACCACCAACAGAAGAAGCCTTGCGGTCCAGTATAACAGAGCCAAGCTTATGACGACAAGTGGAATGTAGATATCCAGGTTGTGGTAGACGATGAAGCTCAGACGGCAGCCCTGGATTTGCAGCTCCGGCAGCTGCCCTCCATTGTCGGCGACGAACTGCGTGTACTTCACGAGGCGTTCCTCGGCGCTGAACGGCTTTGTCGCGAGGAGGTGCTTCGTGCGCTTTGCATTCTCGTCGACCCTGAAAGTAGGAAAACTCAGCAATGCATGGTTGTCCATAGGCAAACCTTGGATCTTCGAGAATTCTCCGTAGTGCCTCCAGGAACTCCTCATGCCCATGCAACAGTTTCGTCTTTTCGAACGATATTCCCCATCCGTTGCGTTCTGCGACTCGAGCATTGCGGAATTGATCCACGAAGAACGGCATCGCAATGATCGGCACTCCAAGACGAGCCGTCTCCAGGAGACTGTTGTACCCGCCGTGCGTGATGAAAGCCTTCATTCGCGGATGCGCGAGGAGATCCGTCTGCGGTGCCCAGTTTGTGATGAATGCGTTGGAGGTGTTCGCTGCCAGAGCCTCGGAGGACTGAAATCAACGTTGTAAGAAGGCAAAAATCGGTTAGTGGAAGCACGATGAGCAGTTTCTTAGATGTCCACAAATGCACCTCACATTTCCTATGGTGCCCTCTTACCGTGTCTCCCTTATCGATCTTGATGATGAAGTGATAGTCTCTGAGCTTCGAGAATGCAGTGAAGAGATTCTGCTTGAACTTCTCTGGCATCTGATTCGTGTTGGTGTTTGATCCGAAGGAGAAGAAGACGACGCCGTTCTTTCCCTTTTCCATTTCGGATTTGTAGGGCTAAAGTGTACTGATATAAGGCACTCGTTTGGTTCACACAAGGTGCAAGCACAGATGCTTACCTCCGGAAGCGCATGCGATTCGATGCTCATGCCAAGCCCGCCAATGTAGACGACGTTGTGAAGGGTAGGCCGCGGGAAGTCCACGAGTTCGTCAACGCTTACGAAGACAAGTGGCGATTCGCGTACGATATCCGCGACGTCCGGGAATTGCGGTCTAAGACAACATTTTGTAGCCCGCATCGTACAGCTTACAGGTGGTAGCTTACCCAAAGTGCTTTCTGTACGTCCTAGTGACACCCGCAGTCATATCCATGTAGATGTAAAGGGTGCCCACGGACTCGATCAGATTCTGGACCCGCTCGTAGTAGGACATTGTATCAGAGACGTCCACGTCCGCCACCGCCGGGACGTAGCTTTGCGCCAGCGGAATTCCCATGATCCACGCGATGTGTTCCATCACTGGACAGCTGTAATTGTCTCCATCTTAACACATGTTGCACGAATGCCGTTGTACCTGTTGACCAGTATGTGGGTCGGGATGTCGAGCACGTGCTTTAGCCCAGTGCCGCACAAGTGCAATTGTTCGCTGATAATGATGTCGAACTTCTCCGCTCTCAACTCCTCCAGCACGTCCTTTCTCTTTAAGAACTCTGAAATGTGTAATACAGTTAGTTGAATCCCCAGCTCAATTTTTCTTCTGAAAGCCAGTATATACTTACCATCACACTGATGCGTAAACGCCTTGTAGTAGTCGAGATAAACGCGCCTGTTCGCCAGCATTGGTCTATTTTCGGCAAACGCATCCACCGTGAGCCCTCTAGCGGCACGCCCGAGAATCTCTGCGTCAAAGCCACCGACGACTTTCCTTCGCGCATGCTTCGCTGTCGTTGTTCCGCTAGTTTTTACCGCGAATTCAGTTTCGAGAAGAAGCTAAAATAGTGAGGTACGTTGGCGGTGATCAATAGATGCACGAGAAAACTGTCATGTAGGAGTGGTTCGTGTGCATAGCGGCGATGAGCACTTTCACCGCTAGTAGGCATACCACAATACAACCCGTTTAATCTCAGTAAACTCACCACATCGAATCCAGCTTTCGCAAGCGTGTCGGCAATCCTCGCGTTAGATATCACGTGGCTGCGACTGTTCGTCGGGCTGAACACGAGAATCTTGTATCGCTTCGAGCTTGCATCTGCAGCAGCAATAGCAAGCGACGCGAATAAAGTCACGCATAGGACAAAGGCCGACGTCATTTCCAGACGTGTGAACTCGGCGACCGTCGCTATCGCCTTTAAGGGGAAGCGCGAAAAATGACCCCTTTGGGGCATATCAGCGTAAGGCAAGGTGTAAACGAGGCGCGAAAATGTGATCACTGACCAGAGATCACCAATCAGCGTGAGAAAGAACCTGGCTGCCAGTGCACTGGCAATGGGTAAAAAGGGGAGGAACGCCTACGTTTGTGGTCGTTGGAAATTTTGGGAGCAGAAGTCCACCGGAAACCAAAGTACTGAACGTTAAGACGCTATGCGCAGTCACCAAACACAAAAAAGTTCATGAATTGCACGTAGCACGTGGGATTGACCAAACACCTAAGCAGCTTTGGGCTATGTGCAACGGATGAAACAATGCGGAAGGCATGCATCCGACTGCAAGTGTCCTTCGATAGGTACCCGTATCCGTTGTGTGCTACACTGTTTTAGGCAAACGGTAACTGTGCAAATTCGTCGTATGCCATATACTGCAAGAACCCACCTATGATTGCTGACTGTGCCGCACCTCAACAGTCAGCATTATCTGAAAGCTTGTTAGTCTCAGACCTACTGATTAATTTGATCAACGAGCAGTGGACAAGACAATGCTGCCTTACTGTGGCGTGTCCGAACAACTATGATCCTGGACCATGGCTTCATATGCAACTTTCATATGTACGCTTGGACCTCCTGTAATTCTCAACTAACTCATCATCGCATTCGCATATTTCTTCCAGCTGAGTATGTCGTGTGCTGTGGCCGTCTGATCTGATACCGACGAAATTTACTGACAGGTGCAATGTGTCACAGCGAATTGACGTCTTGTCGGGACAGGCAACGTTCGAACACAAGCATCACAAAATAAAACGGACGGCTTCAAACTACACATTCCAAATTGGAAGTAGACAGTCTTGCTTTGGGTAGACGGAATATAAGTACCAAGTTCGAGAACAAGTATGGTGGCACTAGATGACTGGAACTCATTCTGGCACTAGCCGGAACTTGTTCAAAGTGGGGCAAACTTGCGCTTGTCCGAAGAAGCATGTCCTAACGAAATCTTTCATTTGTTTAAAGTCTACTACGCGGTGCAAAGTTTTATGGAACTCAAATAAAGATTTTCTGCCCGAAAATCCGCTTCTGACCAATATGAATAATGAGCGTCTAATGAGTGAGTCTAATGAGTTTGTTTAGGCATTTGGTGTAGGGTCCGTACCCTTGGTCCAGAATTACATCTGGCATTTTCCTTACCCATAAAGCTTTAGTATAGACTTCTTCGTCGCAAGAGATTTTTTTGCTGTGCACTGAGTGCATCGTTCTCCACAAGGTTGTTGTCGTTTAAGCACAAACACTGCTTCATTATTGTCCGACTCGGAACAACTGTATATCAAGTTAAGCATTCTTTGGTATGAGTTCTCTGTTGGATCCGCTTTTTACCTCGGCGAAGGAATGCGTCACGTTTGAATTCGCGCTGGTCCCTGTTCTGCTTGGGTTCTTGGAGGGAACTCCATTCGAATTATCCTAAGCGTCCGCATAACGAGGTCAATGGTATCCTAAACCCGTCGGTTTTGAACTGTTTTTCTTAAAAGGACAAAGCCGTTCTGCAAAAGTGGACCTTCGATAACGCCAATGGAAAAGCGCATCTTTAACTAGTGTGATTTGCTCCGGATCGTTTTGACAGTCCGTATTTTTTCCTGGAACTTGACAAACATGGTCCGTGATTGCAAGCTACAATAAGACGATAATGCGGGCCTCATTCTATTTCGCATTGCGTGAACTCTTGAACAGTGCTTACGTCCACCGCTTCAGAACCAACATCCCTCACCGGCAACGTCAGGATGCTCTCGGAAGCCCCACCCGCTAAGTACAAGCTCGATGACTTCAAGAAGGTGGACAAGATCGGAGAAGGTACGCAAAACATGTTCGCCATGATGTAGTACCAAGTCGTTTAGGCACGTACGGTGTGGTCTACAAGGCTCGTCACAAGATCACCGGCGAGATGGTGGCCATGAAGAAGATCCGCGTGGACAAGGACGACGAGGGCATGCCGTCCACGGCGGTGCGCGAGGTCTCCATGCTCCGCGAGCTGCGTCATCCGAACATCGTTGACCTTAAGGAGGTAGGGGACCTCTAAAGATGCCTAGCCATCATGGTAAAGCTGCCGGCTTAGGTCATCATGGAGGGTGCGCGTCTCTACCTCCTCTTCGAGTTTCTGGACTGCGACCTGAAGCGCTTCATGGACGAACTGCCGCCCAGCGAGCTCTTCGATCGCGAGCTTCTCAAGAGCTTCACGTACCAGGTAACGTGCATAGTGGTACCCTTTGAGATTAGCTATATGGAGCCAATTTAGATGACCCAGGGCATGTGTTACTGCCATCAGCGTCGCACTCTCCATCGCGACCTGAAGCCGCAGAACCTGCTCGTGGACAAGAAGTCGAATACGATCAAGTTGGCGGACTTTGGTTTGGCTCGCGCCACCGGCATCCCGGCTCGCCCTTACACGCATGAGGTATAGTGTGGTTTCACTCGTTATCATTTTGCTGCTTCTTCGAACTTGCTCAGATTTCTCACGACTCTTTGGCTACACAAATATGGACATCTTTAGGTCGTCACTCTGTGGTACCGCGCACCGGAGATTCTGCTCGGCCTGCATCGCTACTCGATGGGCGTCGACGTCTGGAGCATCGGGTGCATCTTCGCGGAGATGGCGCGTCGCCGTCCGCTCTTCCAGGGCGACAGCGAGATCGATCAGCTTTTCCGAGTCTTCAAGTACGTTCACTGCCTCACGACTAAGCTAGTCAGATCGATTTAGGGTTCTCAAACTTCCAACGGAGGAGGATTGGCCGGGCGTCAGCTCCCTGCCGGAGTACGGGAACTGCAAGTTCCCGAAGTGGAGCGAGAGCACGCTGAGGGACAGGATGCGTGGCTGCCTCGACGACCTCGGCATGGACCTCCTCGAGGTAAACAAATGCCGGGTTTTGAACCGCTAAATTCCTTCCACTATAGAAGACACTCATCCACAACCCGGCCAACCGCATCAATTGCAAGCAAATGCTGCTGCACCCGTACTTCGATGACCTGGACAAGACCAAGCTCCCGGCGGGCGCCTACGACGGCAGGCTGACGTTCGACGATGGGCTGGATGTGAGCGACGAGGAGAACAACGAGAACAGCTTCCCTCGCTTTTCCTAAGTCGACCGCATGCCACCGTTTGCCGCTGTGTCCTGATTTGGTCCGGTTGTACGTGTCCCTTTGGCAACTTAACCATTTACTCCTGATTTCTTTGCTTCACTAGTATGTACTTTCTTGGATGTGTCTTTCTCCGCGATGGCTTTGCTACTCGTCGACTTTTGCGCCTCTCGTCGGAAGTAAAGCCTTGAATTGTGGAGCTTGCAGTCAACGGATACCAAGCATAGAACAAAGCGCGTAGCAAGACAGCCGGATTAGACTTGGGATACGGAAAGATTTTAGCCACATAATAAAACGAAATACATGGTCAGCAATGGGGTACTGAACAATCACAAACTTGAGAGGTTTGCTAAGCTCTTCATACGATCGACGGTGGTCAATCATAACTCCCAACTAGGTTTCGTTTTCTTTGAATTGCTTATGCTTCCCGAATAGCTCCCCTCGAATGCGATTCGGCCTTCAGCCCTCCTGCATCACAAATGAACTAACACTGACAGTGGAACGACATCGCATGCCCGAGTAGTTATATCGGATAACTGGCAGCGATCGAGGCTGTGCATGAAGTCGACAGGAGAAACAACCTCAAAAAGAAGCAAGTTCGATACTTGACTGATACGTACGTCTACGGAGCGTCCATAAAATATGTGAGGTTCACAAAGCGGTTTTTGGTCTACCCCTCCAAAATTTTGTTGACCACCCCCTACCGCTGCAAGGTCTATGACGTCAGTTCGAGGAGTTGAAGTTTTTTTGTAGCTCCGCTACTTGTCCTCATCCTCCTCTAATGATTCGCCGTGCCCATAGGGGGCACTAGCGTGTAAGCAATGCAAAGCGCAATGTAGCAGATCGGTCTGGGTACGGGTAAGAATTATAATTTTTCAGTGTACACACAACACCCATCTGACTATCCCTGCCCATGCAGACGTCTTCGAACTCGTATCAACCCACCATGACCTACACCGCTTTTAGAGCTCCTGTACCCCAACCCCTACTTCGCATCTTTATCTGGACACGCCTTAAGGGCTGGTGTTCCATTAACGAATGATTTTGGAAAATGTCGTAACTACAGTTGATGCCGGTACGTTGGCTGACTCGTTCCTTCAGTTCTTTTTGTGCGATCCTATATAATAATCCAGCTCCGTGGGTCGGTATGTGAGTCACGCTTTTGAGTTTTCGGCTTTGCCGTGGGTTTTGGGCCGAGATTTTGTGCCCCCGGGGGTTTTCGAGCATGCTGAGCACGAAAATGACAGAATTGGAACGATCTGAGCACATAGGAACATCGTCCCGGTACGATGTACCGAAAAATGAGCCAAGCGTATTTCGGTCTGATTCTTGGACCACGGGTGTTTTCGAGCATGCTGATCACTAAAAGGACAAAATTGGAAAGATCTGGGCACACTGGAACATCGTTCCGGTACGATGTACCGAAGAATGTGCCAAGCGTATTTCGGTCCGCTTCTTGGCCTACGGGTGTTTTCGAGCATGCTGATCACTATAATGACAAAATTGGAACGATCTGAGCACACTGGAACATCGTTCCAGAACGATGTACCGAAAAATGTGCCAAGCGTTTTTCGGTCTAATTTTTTGCACCCGGGGGTTTTCGACCACGCTGATTACGAAAACGACAAAATTGGAACGATCTAAGCCCACTGAACCATCGTTCCGGTACGATGTGCCGAAAACTGTTCCTTTTCCAAAGACTGTTCGTACGAAGAGTGCTTCGCGCGCGCGAAGCGCGCGCAAGCACTCGTTTGCAAAGATATTTCGCATAGAAAGCTTTCGCCATTTGCATTTGATCAGATGCGCACGATGGCGTTCGAGTCATTCCAGGCCGAGTTCCGGTCATTGCAGCCGCGAACCTTCTCTTAGAGAATGAGTTCTTTGCGGTGCCAGGTTACACCGCTTTTACCCGCTCTCTCTCCTTCGTTCTGTCGCCGCTCTACCGGAGACGAAGTTTTCGAACACTGTTCTATGAAACGCGGTTCTTTGAAATCGCCTTTTCTGCCGCTAGCGTTAGGACGCGTATACGCACGCTCGTTTTAACCCAAACATTGTTTACGCGGTCAACCGCCTCGCTGAAGGCGTATGACCGTGAACTCACAGCCGCAGTTGAGGTATTTAAGCGTCAGGCCACTTGCGAACATTGACTTTGTGCCAGTCCGGATGCTGCGCAAGACAAGTTGTTTACGTCAACACTAGCTGACTGTCGTCCGTTCCAAAGGCTTTCCCGGGAAATCGGTGGAGGGCATGTCTTACATCAATAATAATCTTACAGCAAGCTTAGAGTGACTACCAAGGGCAGTTGTGAAATTTTTTAGCTAGGGACGCTGAAAGACATTTAGTCTTTGACTGTTAGTCAGTTATTAGCGTATGATTGCACTTCATCATAAAAGATTAACCGTTCGTATTTCGTGCAGTCTCCCTTCTTGACAAAATAAACGGTGTCCTAGCGCTTTCCAACGGGCCCTCTTTAGCTCTCGTTGTTGCGTGCCTCAGTCTCTGCGTGAACATTGTAGACTCTTATGCGCATTCTCAGTCAATCAGCGTTTTTTCGTGGGAACAAATGTTTTGTTGTCGCTCTTCTGGGCAAAGCGAAAACTAAATGCGGCGCACCAATCGCCCTTCTTCTGCCGCTAGGTGGGGACCAGAATGGCGGTCGCTTGTGACCTTTCCATTCCTCACTCGCACATCCAATTTCGTGCGTATGTTCGCCAGTAACTACTTTATTTTTGTGCGGCCTTTTGTGCTTTTGCACATAATGCGATGGTAGCTTAAACATATTTAATTACTCTTTTCAGCTTTTCGCCACATTTGCAATAGGTATATCCTATCCTTCTTCCGTCTGTCCCCCTTTCACGGTCTCAGGATGGCGAACGTTGACCCTATGGAATTCGTAAGTTTCATACGTCACCCATAACTTACGGAAATATTACTCGTTAGGTAAAGACACCGCCGTCTACCCTTGGTCGTCGCGAGCAGGGTTGCACAAACATATTCCGCATCAACGTCGAGCCCGGCGCACGCGCTTTTCGCTACGAAGTCGACATGCGTCGCATCATGCAGCGCGGAGAGCACCAGGTGCAGCAGTCGCTGATGAATCCGGCGTCGGACGAGTAAGTGTCAGAACGACTGATTCAGCTTAATCGGCACGCGTTCAGCGGCCGTAAGGCTGCGCTCAGTCGAGCTTGCTACCATATGTTGGGCCTTGCCTACGAGACTGCCGAGTCGTTTGGCATGGACGAGGACGGAGAGCTGGTATACGACAACCGCAAAATCCTCTTCACTTCTCAGGAGCTGCCGATCGAAGCGGAACAGGTAGCCCAACGCATTCCAGGGATTCGCGCAAATACTACCGCAACTGTTTCAGGCCGAGGTGTGCATCCCTTCTGAAGAGATTGCACCGGAGATTCTCTCTGAGATCGGCGCCTGCGAGTTCGTCCAAGTGGTGATCAAACCGAACGGCACCCTCGACCTAACGGACCTCGACCAGTACCGCATCGAGGCTACGCTCCGCAAAGAGGACCGCTCGCTGAGGCTTTTCCTCGAGCTTCTCACCTCGCAGCTTGCCATTCAAGAGTATGCCGTACGTGTACGAACCATCTACGAGCAACTTTAGAAACATTTACTCACCTATCGGCGGCTCGGGTAAACTCTTCTTAAAGGAACCGACAACCTTCCGTACGGTCGGCAACGGCGTGATCCTCCGTCCGGGCTTGAGCAAGGGCGTCCGCATCATCGAGGCCGACGGCCGGGCCACTCCTGCACTCGTCGTCGACGGCATGCGCTGAATAGCGTGTTCTAACAGTTATAATAATCCAAGTTTTAGTGAAGACGTCCGCATTCTATGCGCCGCAGAACCTGGTGACGACAGTGCGGGACTTGTGCCATGGCGTGGCGCCTCCGGTCGCCAGTCCTCAGTGGGAGCGCGTTCTTCACATGCTGAGAGGTAAGACATGTATGCAACGGTCAAACGCGTGCCGTTAATTTAGACGTGCGAGTGCGCGTCACCTACCAGCCATCCCGAACGTTCATCATCCGTGGTTTTACCACGCAAGCGGTTGACGAGATCACGTGAGTGCGTCGGATTTGGGTTAGTAGTTGGGTGTCAGATTCAGGTTTCCGACGGACGATGGAATCGAAACTAACATGGTGCACTTCTATGCTACCAGGCATGCGGTCCGCTTAAAGTAAGAAAACAAACCAGTGAAACACGCGAACAACTAGTTGATCGTATCTAGCATGCTGCATGAAGTAGTCCCGGTTGTTTTACACGAGCATTTAGCTGCCGAGACGCACCAGCCGTGATCCCCGATCTGCCGACGCCCGCCGGCATGAAAAGCAAGCTCAGCTATCCTCTGGAGGTGCTTGTGGTCATGCCGGACCAGCGCGTGCCTCTTGGCAAGATGAATGAGCAGCTCTCCAGCACATTGATCAAGGTAAGTCGCTTTCTCGTCACAATTAGCTCACCGGTTGGTGTTCAGGAAAACTCCATGCCGCCGGCGGAGCGCTACGATCAGACAATCGAGCATTGCCAGCACTACCTCAAGGTCTTTGGCAACGACAACCCAATCATGCAGAGCTTTGGAGTCACCATCGGCAGAAATGCGCACTCCGTACGCTCCAAACAAATACCTCTGTAAGTGCATTTTTAGGATGTGATGAAGGTGCGCGATCTGCCAACCATTCAGTACGCGAACGAACAGGTCAATGTTGATGCGGCAGAGGTAGGTTATCGCAGGCGGATGGCCTAAATTCTCGTTTGCTACTTTGAATTATGTGGCTTCAGGGAACCTGGCGTCCTTCGACACGTTCCTGCTACCTGGCAACGATGGGGGAACCGATCAAGTGGGTCGTGATGTGCTCTGCGCTCAATTCCCGTGACGTCAGGTAGGTGATAATCAGGCTAACGCGTTCTACAAGAACACTAAATAACTCAACGTTTTCATTTTCCAGGGCCTTCGTCGCAAGGTATCTCGACATGGCTCGCAGCAAGGGCATGACGTTCCTCGACCCGGTCTTCATCGACACGTTCAACAGTCAGCAGCACGAGTTCGCAACCCTCTTTCCTCGGCTCTACGAGGAGGAGGTTCACTTTGCAATGCTTATCGACGCGAGGGATGTGCCCAGCCACGGTATGCGCTTTTAAAGGTGCAGATCAGGATAGCTAAGCTCCGGATTTCAGATCCACTTAAGTACCAGGATCAGCATGACCAGGTGATCACCCAGCATGTGACGCTCGAGAAAGCACGCGACGTCGTCCAGAAGAAGCAGACGCAGACACTCCTGAACATAATCAACAAAAGCAACGTGAAGCTCTTTGGCCTGAACTACCGGCCCGACCTGCAGCACTTGCCGTAAGTAGGCTTAGCGATGCTGCGTAAACTCGATAGACACATGTTTAGCGACCGCTACAAGCTCGAGAATGGCGTATTCGTAATCGGCTACGATGTGAACCACCCGTCGCCGATCAGCAAGCACGAGATCGCTCGTTTGCGCCAACAGGGCGTCGACGTCATCGCGTTCGATCCGTCGGTTGTCGGCGTAAGTCATTAGCCTTTAGTACCAATGCAGTTGCCGCACCGTCCTTCTGTTAGGGCCTAATCGGACGTTGTTAGATATGTGCGAACTCTGCTGCCGACCCAAATACTTTTGTCGGTGACTACTTCTTCCAGCCAGCGCACCGCGAGAAGCTCGACGAGGATTGTCTGTCGCGTCATGTCGCTGAGGCGCTGTCGCAGCTCGAACAGCTCCGCCTGCAGCATAAGGCGCCCAAGCTCATCGTAGTTGTCCGTGACGGTGTCTCCGAGGGACAGTTCAAGATGGTAGGCCAATGTAGGAAGGGATACATGGAATGAAACCGATAAATCTAGGTTGTCGAGCGCGAACTTCCAGCCATTCTGAAGGGCTGCGACCGCTACCAGCCGGGGTACCGCCCGGACATCGTCTTCGTTGTGGCCACGAAGCGGCACGCAAAGCGCTTCTTCCGTGAAGTGAACGGCCGCCTCGAGAACCCCTTGTCAGGCACAGTGGTCGACGAGGGTGTCGTCCGTCCGGACGTCGACGAGTTCTTCATGCAAGCTCACAAGCCGCTCCAGGTAAAGAACGGAGCGTAGCAACCACACTCATCTTGCTTTTCAGGGTACATCTAAGTGGGTCCAGTTCACTGCTCTCGTCAACGACCCGCTGATGAGCAAGGACGATCTGGAGGAGCTCCTCATGGGCCTCTGCTTCAACCACCAGATCGTCCATCGGGCGGTCGCAATTCCAGGTAATTGTGTCGTACTTCTGACCTCGACTCTGAAAAGTACACTTTTAGAGCCGGTATACCAGGCGCACGAGTTGGCCAAGCGGGGCCGCAATAACCTACGCGAGCTCAAGTAAGCCGCTCTTTCAAAGTCATGATTTGTACTCGAGGCTTCAGGTCAACCAGCTCGGACAAGGTCCCGCGCACGCCTGAAGGTCTTGTGGACGGCGCAGCCCTCAACGACATCCTTCCGTACAAGGGTAGCTGGATGGCACCAACGCGTTTCACCGCCTAACTCATCGTCATCGTCGTCTTAGAACATCTTCATCTCTTGATACTTTATTTATCTATAACTATTTACCTCCCAAACCTTGGTGCTACTTACGCACGTTTTAAAAGCCCCAATCGTCCTGTTCTTTTCCCCATGCCCTTCAGGAGAAAGCCCCGTAGAGCTCACTATGCGCACTCAAAAATACACATACTGGAGAGAAGTATTTCTCAGAAAGCATATTGAGCTGTACTCATATCCCGTCGCTTCGCATTCGCTGTTGTTTGAGCGTGCAAATCATTGTGGCCTCAGCTAATTCACAAGTTAAGCCCATTAATGCGGGTCGGAATAAACAATCGGGGTATTGCTTCCGATCTAGGGAACACTTGAGACTGTTAGGCTGGACAGCTTGGGCGCTGTCTGGGCAGGAATGCTGAATCCCGAACTGGCTAGCATTGTTACACTTTTGTTGACGCACCGTTGAAAGCGGGGCCGTAACCGCAAGTCAAACGCATTCAGCATGCACCGCACAGGAATAAGTTCGTTGGTCTACCATGAAAATGCGTTGTATGTGCGTGTTCAAAAGAATCTTCTGGAATATCCACCGTGACCTTATCGATGCGCATTCGACCGATAACTTGTTCTCGTTCAGCTGAACCGCAGTGAAAACTGAGCAGGGAAGCAAAACATAATGATGGACATTTGCATTTCCTGAATTCAAAGTTGGGCTCGATTCTGAGGTCTCGGAATTTTATTATTTTTTATCATCGACAAAGGTCAATATATTTTCACTAGAAAGTCAAGTAGCGTAGCCTTTTGCAGTTGTGGAGTACCGCTTTACCCCAAAGCGTTCACAAATGATAACTTGTCATTAGCGCGTGCTGCACTGCGAATGCATAGCGCAGTGGTTTTTTCCGAGACTCGTATTACAAAGCATTCTGGTTCAAATCCGCTAAGTGATACTTCCGTCCGCGACCTTTATCTTTGGCGATTTCGCATGATTCATTGTGCGGGATCGTTGAGTAAAAAGGCCAAGACCAAAGGGATGCTAAAGAGGGAACCACTGCTGTTGTACGTGGGCCTCCGAAAACGTCCGATATTTCTCTCTGCTCATGCCTTCATTGAAAAAGGCTTGTGTAATTTTGGCAGCTTCCTATGATAACAAACTGTGAAAAACCTGATAGTCTTACGGAACCGCCCACTCCCGGTACCTGCTTATATACGTGCATTTTCACAGTGTATTCATATGCTAGGTATTCGCTAGGGTTGAGGACCTCTCGGGTCGTGTACCGATTCCGATTTCTTAAAAAAAACACTGATTTCCGATCCCGATTCCGATTCTTCCGCAACCCTAGTATTCACGAATACGTGTCAGCAACGATATTTAAATGTCGTAGTCCAGGTGGATCGAACACTTTATCCGAACGCCATCGTGCACTGGTGCCCATGCTGCCTAGAGCCTTCGGCATCCAAGCGTTCGGCAAATAGTCTTCATGCCTCAGACATGGTAGGCCATGGGACTTGATTTTACGTTCTCGTTCAGCAGTGACTGCGTGACTGAAAAGTAGTAACTCAGTAGCCAATGCTCTGAACGAACGTGTGTTATTCGTGTGCCATTCCGACAGTGCTAAAAGCGACATCAGATGGTTGACAGTGCTTCTATGAACCCTAAAAAGCGCGACCCTTGACCTCTGTAAAAACTGCGCGCAGCTCGGAAGAAGCATTAGCGCAGTATTCGTCGTATGTGCCGTTTCATTCCGAAATTGAATGGCGCATCGGCTGGGACATGGCAGTCGCTGGTGCGCATCACGACTTGCACCGCTTACACGCAATTAAAACGTCGGCTTGGCGTGGCCAATAAGTCGGGGCTTTGCCCTATTAGCCGACGCTTATCGCCGATTACACTCTCCCCGGAGAATCCATGGCGGTTTTGACGGGCGCGTCTTCGAGTGGGATGTCTTCGTTGCTCGGTGCAAGTATGCTTAGCAAAGCTGGGAGAACGCTGACGAGCGCAGCATCAGGCATGCGCCGCAACATGCTCCTTTTTGTGTTTTGTCCATGGTTACCTTCACGAGTCTGTGTCTTTAGCGTCTGATAGTGACTTTCAGGATGAGTTTGCCAAAAAATGTGTTTAAGGCAAGCATTCTGCAGTCCACTAGCTAGGTAGGATCCGTGAGGTCATTTTTTTGCATATCATGTGAATGTTTATTTTCTCTGCGTTCACGCGACGTGCGTTCGGGTTCCTTCAGCGGATACGGACAACCTACGTTAGCACTACCGGTGCACAGTGGAAATTCTATCCGCTATCCTCACCTTGAGGGGTCCACGTAGCCTACGCTCTCAAAGGACATCCTCGATGCCAAAGAACACAGACACCTGCAATGCTACAGGTGTCGTTTAGCCACCTGAATGCTTTATGTCGAACGTCAAATGGAACCAGAGTGATGACGCAGATGAGCTGTTACATTAGGTATGCAGCGCGATATTATGTCGCCCTCTTAACTATTCTAACATGCGACATATTCACCAAGCTAGCTCTCACCAGCTCAGTTGCCAGACAGACACACCTTATATGTACGCAGCCTATACCTTTCCCTACGAACAGAATCATGAAGCTCTGTGTTGCCTGCATGCTTTCCCAGGTTTTCCTCACAGCCTGTGAAACACAAATGTTGTCAAAGATTGTTCGCGAGAGTGTCCATTGCCACCTTCCTTCACGGAATGACCTTCACGGCGCGAAATCTGCTCCTTACTTTTTCCGAAATGATGCACCCGACGGCGCAATAATCTCAAACGCGCATCGGTTACGCGCAACGTTGCGCAACTTTTTGCGCGCCTGGCGGCGCCACGGTCATGTTCATTGCGCAGCGGTAGGAATAACACCCGTCGGCGCAGACGCACAATGAGGTCCGCACGGCGCCGTTGCATCATCCTCTGCTTTGGGCGGCGGAAGCGCTTCCCCCAGCCCATTTGCCGTCGGTTTATTAGAGTCCGAATGAAGACAAGTGTGATGATTTATGTGAGTCGAACGGTTTCCTGTGAAGTGCCATGGTGTCTTCTAGGACACATAGCGGTTTGTTGGCTTGTGGAATATCGCGTCATTAACAGCTCGTTAACAGCTGAAATCGTTAACGGCAAATTACTGTTCAAAAACATCCTGTCTCTCCTCGTATGGCATCATTGGCGCTATGAGCTTTTCTGCGAGTGTTTCTTGCTTAGCCGCAGCATGGCCGTAACTAGCAATGGCGCTCCGTGCCGTACCGTATTGACGATCACACGGGATCAAGGCACAGGGCCAAAAATGCCGTTTCGAATATGACCGGAACGGCATTTTTGGCTCACTACGGCTCGGCTCACGAAACGGGGTTGGTCCATCTCAAGCCTAGGTAAGATGTCTGCCCATCACCTTTGGCCCCCTCCCGGAGCCTTCACGTAATTGACGGTTGCTTGCAAACGTTAAGTACACCTATGGCATCAAGTTATTAACTTTGTCTACATCTTTGAAACCAAGTAAGCTTGTGTCGTGGCCCAGGCCTATGTGCATGCGCCCACTTAATTTATCCTGGGCGGTGGAAGGCCGCCGTGACGTGTGCGCCGTGATCGAAGGCAATTTGTAAACAAGCCTAGAGTGCATCTTTCTCTCTGCGCAGTCAGCACAAGAAACATCGCATCGCAATTAGCGTTCGCCTTCGCACTCTAAATTGGCCGCTTTTGTCGTTGTTCACCAAAAACACGTTTTCTCTACGGAGTCTTCAATTATCTCCGGTGCATCCTTGCACGCGTTCCTGACTTTGCTCTAAGAACATAGATAGACACAGCATGTTTGCTGCTATGCCACCCCACCAAGAAAGTCTGCTTATGGTTTAGCGTTTACATCGGCCTTGCTGCGCAAGTAGGGCAGTACGTGATCGCAGAGATTTTAGTTTCTTCGCATCATTGTTTAGATATCCTAGATCGCTGCAACGTACTGGTCAAGAAGTCATCGCCGCGACAACTATCAAGCACGCAATGGAATTGACCAGCTAACGACTCGCCCGCGACCCTGGAGATGACCAGGTTAGTCACTAACCCTGCGCACGGGTCCCAACAATCGGACCCGGACCCGCCCGCGGGTCCCAACCGTCAGACACGGACCCGGGCCCGGACCCGCCCGGGTCCGGGTCCGGGCGGGTCCAGACCCGGACCCGCGGACCCGTGGGACCCGCCGTTTTCGAAGGATCTTGATAATCATCGCAGGGTCCTTCAGTTGATAACAGTTCGTGCTTCCCGACACTCTCTTTGAACAGAATAAGACGGAATAACTTGTCAATTGTGAGAAACGAATGGAAATCGTCTCACGAAAAGTGAAATCTTAGCGGATTTTTGACAAATTTGAGCCACATTCTTGCCCGGCGGGTCCGTCCGGGTCCCGGTTCCAGGTCCGACAGCTCGGGACCCGGACCCGGACCCGTGACTATTGCTAAAAATGAGACCCGTACCCGGACCCGGACCCGCGGGTCCGGACCCGGACCCGCGGGTCTAGACCCGAAAGCGCAGGGTTATTAGTCACTTCCTTGAGACGGATTGCTCAAAATGGAATCGAGCCAGAACTGCAGCAGAAAGCAGACCGATACGGTGCAAGGGCCTTTTGACAACAAAAACCATCCACTGCTTTCATCGCTATTGTTAATGCATGCAGAAACGCTATATACCGACACTCAACAATAGTGTGGGGATAACAGAGAAAAAGCCTTCAGCGAACATCTTGTTGGACATGCACAAAATTAGGCTAATCTGGACTTAAGAAACAGTTCTGTTTTTACCCGAATGCGACCGAGGAGCCTTCTTTCTCCGAAGGGCTTGTGATTTAGTTAAGTTTATCTGTCTTTTGGTGGATACACACCGATCATCTCTTCCCGCATACGGCCTGCTCAAGCCATCGACTTGTAACTGTAGAGATCTGAGAATTTTCGAGCAGTCCGTTCATCACCAAATTTTTATGGATGCTTAGTTGGCAATACTAACTTGTTTAGTTCCCTCCATACCATCATAGAAGTACAATTGTTCAATGCCTTTATTCTAGAGAGCTCGAAGGCACACGTGAACATCGGTAGTATTCCAAAAGACCTAGTGCGTATTCGCGCCAGTGCGCTTAGGTGTCATTGGCGTAGTCGGCGGGGTTCTTGCGGTTGGCGCGGTAGTTCTCCTTCTTGGCCCAGTCGTAGAGCAGGTAGGCGGCCACCGACGGCGGTACGTAGTACACCCAGTCTCGCCAGACGTATGACTTGAACACCTGTAACGGGAACAACGTGATAACCGTCTCGGGAACTCGCAGCTTTTCCACGTGCTCACGCCAGCTTCCTACGTTCCTTTGCCCGTATGCTGCTTACCTTGACGACAGCGTCGTCCCAGAAGTGCTTGAAGGGCTTCTGCTCGTTCGGCGATATCGCCATCCGGTACTCGCCATACACCTGAACACGAGAAAATGTAGCCTCAAGTCTGTATACAGGGACTAACCTTTCCCAGGTTGCCGAAGTGTTTGCTTCGGACGAGAGCCGACAGCCGCATTGTAGACGGTGGTTTGAAGACCCGAGAAAACATCATTAACTTGCATAAATTGCACGAGCATGCATAATGCTCGATGACGTCACGAATCGGAAAGTAACGGAAATACAACCAAAATTTCTGATCAGCACTAGCGCCCCAAATTGTATATGCCAGTCGTATTCGTTTCAAGCATTCCCGAAACCCGAGAAAGAATGCTTATGATTAATTCAGCGCGTAGGAATGCTCGACAAACGCGTTGTTCGAGAATTACTCCCTAGGGAATCGAGCGGAATGGGCTAGTTGGCGTTGTGTGGCTGGGTGTAAGGTAGAATATGTACTAGACTAAAAGACATGCTTAACAACAAAAAGCCTATAGTTTTTGGCCCTACGGACTCTAAAGAAGTAGTGTATGATCGTGACTAGACTTATTGCGAAAGCTGCATTAAAACCCGTCTAATTTACTCCTTTTAGCGATGCGTGTTTGACGTCACCCAACTCGTCGAAGGCTTCCGCTGTGGTGAACGGCAAATCTCGGCACGCTAGCGACGTCTTCCGAGCAGGACATCCTCGCGTGGCGGATGAGCTGTCCCACTGCCAGGTATTACCCGTCTTCGTTCAGCATGTCCAGTCAAAATCGTGCAAAAAGTGCGGGCGGTGTCTCTCTACTCGCTAACTGTTCAACACATTTTGCCGCTTTAAAAAGATGTAGATGCCTATTAATGAGTGTGCTCATTAGAAAATGCTGCCTGCGAGGTTTCGACGGCTATGCGGTCACTCGCGGTGGACGAAGAAGTACGGGCTACTAGCGCTAGCTTTGGTTGGGCTTTTCACGTGGCTCTCCACGACGCTCTTTCCTCGCTCCGTAGCGGAGCATGAGGAGGTAAGCATACTCGGAAGCGACGCGTATGAAGCCACGCCATGTTCTTTAGGTGCGACAGCGGCAGCTACTCGATCCTGGTCCGGTCCACGTTGATGTGCCCTTACCGCCGAAGCACCAGCCAGTCGCTCACAAGGTATGCTGGTCCACGTGAACTAGATATCAACTTTAACTTTCTGGTACGACCAACCATTGCGATGAGCGTCGACGAGCAGATACTGGTTCTGGTGATGAGCGCTAATCGACCCACCGCCGTTCGAAACCACCTCAACCAGCTGCTCAGGTCCGTGGACGCAGAATTCTGACTGTATCGACATCGTGGGAAACGAAGCCGTACCAGTCCATCCCAGAGTTATGCTTTGGCACAACTTTGGATTATACTCCAGAATCCTTGAACGCAAAACTGGCCTGTCTTCATGTTTTGGTTCTTCAGAACCTCGCAATAATTCCCCCGCTCACTGACATTGGAAAATTGACCATGGTTGTAAGCGCGTTACAGAGCTGAGTGCCGAAGTGTGCTTACACCTTAAAAACAAAAGCAGTCTTGCCGACAAGCTTGCAATCGATACTGATCTGGTCGTTGCAGGCTACGACCGTCTACGCAGCAGTTCCCCATTGTGATCAGCCAGGACGGTGACTCTTCTCCCGTGACCAGCGCCATAAAGGAGTACGTCAACGAGACGGCGCATATCAGCTTCATTCACGTGAGGTCTAACTGAGGAATGCCTCACACACCGTACTGGGCTTTAGCACAAGACGAAGAACGAGACGGGTATGCCGAAGGAGCGCGGCTCTCGCAACTACTTCTTCATCGCGCAGCACTACGAGTGGGCCTTGGACAAGGTCGTCAAGGAGATGGGCTACAAGACCATATTGATTACCGAAGGTAAGTATTCCGATGGAATTGGCGTGATCTTACCACACAGTGCTTAAGCATTTCTCGGATTATTCGGATAGTATCTGACATAACGTTGTCTCATCCATCAATTTCAGACGATTTGGACCTGGCGGAAGACTTCTTCTCCTACTTCTCTGCCACCAAGCACCTGCTCTACGATGACCCGACTGTCTGGTGCGTATCCGCGTGGAATGACAACGGCAATCCTAAGATAGCAGACCGCAAGCGCAGCGAGCAGCTGTATCGCACCGACTTCTTTCCGGGATTGGGTACGCAATACATCAATTTTTGCGTTTTAATAGTCATGTTTAGGGTGGATGATGACGTCGAAGTTGTGGCTGGAGCTGTCGGACAACTGGCCCTCGAACTTCTGGGACGACTGGCTGCGGAGGCAGGACACCCGGAAGGACCGAGTGTGCGTCCGACCGGAAGTGTCAAGGACCGTACACAACATGCAGGTCGCCGGCAAGGGCAGCAGCGGGTATGCACTCTGCACCTACGTAGCAAATTTGAAAGTCGGCTTGAAGGCCCGATGTAATGAATGCTCTTCGGCCCTCCTTTCACGGAATTTCTTGCCCTATCGCAGAATAACCGCATAACCGATAAGATCACAGGAAAGGTTCCAGACTAATGGATACCTACCGTTCACGTCGTTTTCCCGTGCATGTCACTTGGATACGTTTTCGACGCTATGGACCCCTTAGACTTTTGCCAGTGACATTCGTTACGCATCAAAATCGGGCGTCTCAGAGACAATTAGCGCTAGTAGAACGTCTTCGAAAGGTTCTAGGCAAGGCTGTGGGTTCCTTGGGCATCAAAATTAGTTCTTCGAGCTCAATGGGCACACATAGCGAACATAGCATAAGTCGAGCTCACACAATACAGAGAAACGATCAAAGGTGACCTTAGTTCCTAGAAAATGTTTCTTTTTAGCGGAATGTACAAGGCCTACCTGTCGTCAATGCAGTTGCCCGAAGCGGCAGTGGACTTCTCGCTCGTCGACGTGGACCGGATGAAGAAGCAACGGTTCGATGCGGACTTCGGTCAGCGCATTCTCGATGCGAAGCCGATCACCATGACGGAGTTGAACGCGAGCCAGGGTCTCTCAAGTCAAAATGCCTATCGGGTAGTGTACAACGATCCGCGCGAGTTTCGGCAGATCTCCAAAAAGTTCAAGCTAATGTACGACATCCGGGTAAGCATCGAATAAGACGCAAACTTGTAAAGTCTTCTGTTTCAGTCTGGTATGGCCCGAACCGCCTACTATGGCGTAGTGCCTTTCATGCTCGACGGCGTTCGCATCTACCTGATCCACAAGAACCTCGACCTGACGAAGCCGTTCGGCGCGGTGCCCAGCAGCTCGGTCTACGACGAGAAGTGGGACCTGATGAGTCGGTACCTCGACTTCGCCGAGCTCTACTGCAGAGCGTCGAGGTACGCGCTGGCAGTCGTTGTTGTAACCAATTTGCTACATATGCACTTAAGATGGACGGGCAAGTGCGACCCCAAGGACCCGGGGATGATCGAATGGTTCCGGAAGCGCAACCAGATGAAACGACTCGAGGCCTGGGGCGAGATGATCGTCTTCTAGTCGCATGGACACATGTGCATTCACGTCAGCAATACGTCTTCACTTACCGTCATCCGGCACACTTCCGTTTGCTCAGCGCTTAGTCCCATACGAGTACAATGCCCGACGCACGCACACCTCCTACCATGCATTCTACATATCACCACCGCATGACATACCGTCAGCACATTCCCGTCTTATGTCCCCAGCTTTTCCAAGCATCGAGTTTTCCTGTTATACAGTGATCTACAGTCCGTTCCCGGTACTAATCGACTCGTTACCATTGAAAAAAGCCCTTGAAAATGGACGTTTTCGCTTTTGTTATTTTTATAGCACCAGTATTGAAGGGAATGGACCGACATAACCAAATCGTTCTAGTCTGTCACCTACAGTGCCCACTTCTTGAACCCTTTTCCATACCTTCCGAATGTGCATAATAAGTGCCTGGTGCGTTCCTATAGCTCATAGTCTCTTCCACTTGTTCCCGTGATGGTTTGTAGTTGTTCCTCGTTGACTCTCTTCTCATGCTACGTCTCGCGTTCCACCTTCCTACCGCTACTTATATTGTCGTCTGCATAGAGCCTCTCAAAGTTACAGCATTTCTTGAAGGTGGGAAGACGGTTCTGCCGAATGTTTTCTGTTGCTTCGTTCCTGGTAGAGTTTGACCCTAGACTTGTTTGTAGCTGCCCTTATCGGTTCTTTACGACTGTGGTGTTCCGAGGTCACGGCTTAATCAAGCGGGTTCGATCGGTTGTTGCTTCTTGCGGCGTTGTTAATAGTGGAAGACGTATCCGGGAACTCAGTGGTATCTGTCGTACGCTAGGGCTGTTGAATGTGCGGGTTATGTTGGATTCATGAATCTACGGAAAATCAGAAAATGGATACAACCAGCCTGGAAATTTACATTCCGAGCAGCTTTTAAGAGTCTTGTGATTGCTTGGTTGCGTAGCATTTCATTAGTTCCAAAAGTCCTCCTCTGACTTTTTCTTTCCGCAATCGCTTGTCGCATGTAGACGCGACTGGACGCTAAGTATTCTGCGAGTAAGCGAACTTTCCCTCGAATGTCTAACATGCTACATATCCGAAGCGTTTGCTATACACTTTACTTAACTCTTCGCTACGCCGTTGCTTGCTTCCTGCTTGTTTATCATGCGCGACGCTAGTACGACCGCAGGCATTGGAGAGAGTGACCGGCATTGCGAGAGCGTCGCTGGCGGCCTCACCGCGTTAGCTGCTTTCCCAAGACTTGCCTGCCATTTTTCCGCCAAGCAGGTATGATAACTGCACCGACCGACGTCGCTTAAATTTCCGCGATGAGTCAGTGCTTTTAGGTGTGCCTCGGACCGTTCTCCCAAGTTATTTCCTTCAGAAAGATCTTTGCCAGCAGCAAACGTGCGCTCGCGCTAAGTTGATAGCCTGTCTGTCATCCTCTTATCCCATTTTTGCGTCGGAAATGTCCTAAATTGCGTGCTAAGTTGAGACTAATGGGACAGCGGAACGGACAGTGGTAATGAGTGCTACATGTAGCAAGCCGAATAACCTTTATGACCTCTTGACCGAAAGGTTCTCGTGTTGGTTTCCGCGCTAACATAGACTACCAAATTTTTATCTATGCATACTTTCAGAAAAGTCAAATAGGTCAACAACTTCTATGCGAGATGGGCTCCAGCGCTCCCGCCAATGCACCGCCTAAGCTCATCTTCACCTTCAAAGAGGACCCTCAGGAGCTGCCCGTCAGCGAGAACTTCCGTCACTTCTGCGGTTTTGTGCAGGTACCCGGATAGACCCTCAGCGGTAAATGTTTGTTATCGCATGCTATTTAGGACTATAGTGGTGCCACGCAGCCGGAGTCACAGCCGGAGTATGCTCGTATTCCGCTTCCGGACTCGGATCAGTTCGACATCGATGACGTGCGCACTGTAATGCGTTTCACGGAGGAGATCGCGCAGAGCGTCCCCGAACTACTCGAGAAGCCGTATGAGGAGAAGGTTCGGACTGGCTTGAGTTTCGCTTCCCCTCACCTCGCCTATTTAGGACCTCGTGGGTGAGCCGCCGAAGTGGGCCACCGACTTCTTCGATCGTCTCGACCGTGACGAGTTGTTCGGCGCGCTGAACGCCGCGCAGTTCCTCTGCACAACGGTGTTTGTCGCGAACGCCGCGGCGTACATCGCTTGCCAGCTGGACACCAAGACGGTGCCGGAGATGCGCGAGTACCTTGGCATCGAGCCGGACTTCAGCGACGATGAGTGGGCCTCCTTCCTGCGCGTGGACTACTTCAGGAAGGTGATCGAGGAGCAGGGCATCACCAACACGCCCTCGCAGCGGTCCATCTGA
This sequence comes from Aphelenchus avenae, assembly GCA_020875895.1. Classification (NCBI taxonomy): domain Eukaryota; kingdom Metazoa; phylum Nematoda; class Chromadorea; order Rhabditida; family Aphelenchidae; genus Aphelenchus; species Aphelenchus avenae. The sequence goes on from JNEY01000019.1 coordinate 651,583, forward strand.
GCGTCTCTGCAACTCACTAGGCGGCATACCTCTTAAGCCAGTAACCTGCCAAACCCCGATATCGTCTGCTCACTTAAGGCTGTCTTGATGACTGTATGGAAATACGAAACTCTCTAGAATATACTTACGAACCGTGAGCCTTAATTCCTTTTTTCCAAAATTCCCCCCGCATTTGAGCCTGTCTCTCGGCCTCTTCTTTGCCTTATCACATGTTCTAAGACTCTGTCTGTCTATCCATGTCTCGACGGTATGTCTCTTTGTTCGCTTAGACCAGTTGTGGGCAATTGCGCTGAGGAATAAACTAGCATTTACCCGGTAAATCAAGTCTTGATATTGACTGTCGCTTGCTGGAGTGAGGGACGAATAATGAGAGCTTTGCTCGGCGTTCGTTGGTTGTCGAAGCAAAGTGCGAGGCTTAAATTGGCTTGTAGGCGTTCCTACTAACTTACACTGCGGTTTACACGGCTTTAGCTTCCGGGGCGACCGCTAGTCGGTAAAGCATGGTGGTAGATGTGTTAGTTAAACCCAGGCTACGCTTGAGGTTAATTTAATTTTTCGTGAGTCGGTACACCGTGATAATTGCCTCGCTTATTGTCATGACTGTTGAGCACTTTATTTCTATCGGTACCGAGCTTCTTTCAACTTGTACGTAACAAAATGAGTCGTAGAATTCTGCATGAGAGAGATCGTCTTCATGAAGCCGCAGCGTTCGAGGCGCAAGAACCAGAGGTAGAAGCGGCGATAACTTGAGTTCTCTTCGCCGAACCACAATCTGAATACAGCATTCATTAGTGAGGAACGAACGTGGAAGCACATTTCGGAAAGAGAGCTGCACAGTCAGCACAGAAGGAAGCATGGGGTTTCGTCGAAGACGGTAACCATCGAGGTCCTGTGTACCTTTTTGGAACGTACCAGAAATGCTGGACCTATAGTCAAGATGCACTATTTTGTGTACCCACGTAGTGCCAATTGCTTGGTTGGACCTCGAAACTCGTTCCTCGATCTGCTTACCTTAGCCGGAACGCAATCTGCTGAAACTTCTTTAGCGTTATACAGTTGCTTTGATCCGTCAGCGCCTCGAGTGTATCCCATTCACTTCCGTTCAAGTCCAACGCCAGCACGGTGTGGTGCGTCCACTTCTCAACGGGCTTAAGGAGGTCCTCGAGCGGCTTGAGTTGCCAGTAGGCACGCGGGTCCAGGCCGGGAACGATCTCGGTCTTGCCCGGCTTCGTAGAGATTCCTGCAGATGCGAATCGAAGGGACGTCGGGAACCTGAACGAGAATGTAATGTCCCGCTTAGTTTCGACGCGTTAGGACTAAGGGATTGCTTATGCACCTCATGTCGGTCGGTTCCGGGTAGAACAAGTGGACAGAGCATCGCCCGTACGCGTCGATAACACTTGATGGCTCCGTAAGCAGGCGGTAGCGAATGTAGACAACAGTACAGTCAGGAGAGGACAGGTGGGTTTCGCATGTCAGTGGCACCTCAGCGGACGATGACTTGAAGTTGGAACAACGGTCGAAGCCCTCGACGGACGAAAGGTAGTTGAGAAGGCGATAGCGTTCCTCTGCTGGGGAGCCTAAAAAGGCCAAATAGTAGGGAGGCGACAGCTTCAGCTTTGAGGGATGTCAAATGTCAATCGAGGGATTTGAGGGACTCGGCCCCAAGAACAGAAAACGTACCCATTCCGAAAGGCGGTGCCTCCTTGGCTTTGTAGACACTCGCCTTCACGAAGCTCGCTCGGTACTGGCAGTGTCCAAGCGCGCGTCCGCACGCTCCGTTAGATTCGGCGCCCACAACGACGTATCCGTAGTTGAAGAACATTCGGTAGAGAGTGCGATACCAGATGGGAATCACCTCTGACCCATTTGCCTTCTCGATGTGCATGGACACGAGAAGCTGCTTCGCTTTCAGGAACTAGAACAAACTCGTGAATAAACAAATCTAAGATGATGGGTTGCCGAGTAGAACAATCCTTGTCTGGCTGGAAGCATTAACAAGTACCTTACCACGAGAACGTTCTCCAGATGCTTTGGCGCCTTTTTCAGCTGTTCGCTGTCTTTGAGCATCGGTGAGTATAATTCGACTTTCGCTACACCGAACTCGTAGTCTTCCCGAAGGTCCTCAAGAATCCGGTCCATCGACAAGTAGTGATACTCGCTCAGCTCCGTGAGGTAGTGAATTTCAACCGTGCCTAAGGAAGAACATTGTAATAGCTGTAGAGAATAGCGCGGTATATATTTGAGTACAAAGATGATATAGGGTATGAACTACCTTGCAACAGGTCGATGACCCTGTTGTCCTGGGGTATGTACACGGTCCACTGACTAGAGTTGAGCTCCTGCTCAAACGCACCTCTCGTGTCCGTCAGGCCGGTTAGAAGCATCGTTTTACTAAACGGGTAGTCGTTACCACAGGTCGAAGACAGAAGCTCAGTACCCAAACGTTGCATCCTTCGTCCTGAACGGCTCGTCAAAGCATAGTATGAAGCTGTCGTGGGATCCGCCAACGCTTCTCTTGTCCTTGCAGTTGTACGCCGAATGCGCAAGAATCTCATTCAGCCTGTAGGCTTCCATCATCGTGTCGTTGAGATCGGGCGGCGACAGAATGTCCACGTCGCTCCATTGTAGTCCGGTCTTGCTAAAACGTACGTATTAGAAGGCTAAGGACGGATACTAAGTAAGCTTAACAAGGATGTAAGGCACGAAGGAACGTAAGCAAATGCTTTTGGATTCACACGAAAAATAATAGGATCCAGAGGAAATGTAGCGGATAGACGAGTGAATATATGATATCCTGATTTAGCCTCATCGGTTGCTTTTGTTTCGCCGATCACGTATGGGGTTACTCGCTTACTTTTCAGCTAGCTTCTGAGTCCTCGCAATTTCACCATAGTGATCCAGCCAGTCTTCGGCAATGTCCCATAGCAGCGGCAAGTCGACCACCAATATCACCAGGAGTACCACTTGCAGCAAGCGCAGAGCCAAGTGCGAGTTCAGATAGCGCATTTGCGACGCTTGGCCATCACTGGCAGCGAAGAAGTCCCAGGCCGACAATATGGATGCGCAACGACAAAAAGCGCGGTGTTCGGAATTCTGCGCGTTGATTGATCACGTTTTGCGCTGCTAGGGAACTGTGACCGCCGCAGGAAGGGTGCGGGAATCCAATAAGAAGTCGCGCGCGGCACTGGGGCGCAACCGCGTAGATCAGGCCCGCGACGCTTGCTTGACCTTGACAAGTTTGCACTCGTGGGAAACGATCAACAGTGATCCAGAGTCAGCGTAAAACAGCAACCCTTGCTTAGGAATGCGGTGCCAGGTTCCAAAGGCATGGGACCCAAGATTGGGGTCCACGAATGACCCAACGTTGTATACACGATGCATCTACTTTGACTTGAAATTTGTTGGCATCGCAGGCGGAAAGCCCGTTCGAAATTTGTTGAAGGACCTTGGCTCGAATGTTGGCCAAAATACGAGAATTTCAATTAATACTTTTACCCGGGAGAATGACTTAAGCAAAGCAAGCGTCGGTTTCTCCAGGATTTTTGCATGCGCGTAAGGTTGTCTCTTTCTTCAAGGGCGCACACCTTTAGTAACTGTGACTAACGTGTAGTGCTTGTTGGTGGTTCATTGGTTTCGCCTCCTCTGACAGTTTACCGCAGGGTTAGCAGAGTTTTTGCTTATTCATTGCGTATTCTTCCGACCTTGGTACCCTCGAGCGCCACTGAAACGAAAATCGCAATTGTTTGGCATTGTTGTCGCTTCTCGAATCCGCCCTTGAACCCCGCGTGTTTGTCACGTTCCTCAGCAAGTGACGCATTGTCTAGCAGGAGTTTCTCGTGGTCATCTTAAGAGTTCACGGTGGGTACTTTTGATGTGTGATCTCTTATGTCTAATTTCAGCTCTTTCAGGCGGGGCAATGCTCGACCCAAAGTCGAAGGACAAAGCCAAGCAGCTCAGCGCCTATCGCGACCAACGCTTCAGTGTAAGGAACTTCCGATACTTGGAAACTAAATTTTTGGAAGTCTTCGGGGATTTGGCTGCGAACCAAAATGAGAAACGATAGCACAGCACAGAATGCATTCACCCCGCTCGATTTCAGATCCCGTGTCGTACCAAAGTTCCTGTTTCTTTCGAATAACAAATATCCGTCTTGAATTTCAGTCGTTTTCGCTACATGTGCCGGTTTAGGGCTCTTTACGAGAGCAGGAGCAACTGCTTTCGAAGTCTACGACGCTCTACGTTGGCAATCTCTCCTTCTTCACCACCGAAGAGCAGGTGTTCGAGCTGTTCCGTCGCGCGGGAGACATCCGCCGTGTCATCATGGGCATCGACCGCTACAACAAGACCCCGTGCGGGTTCTGCTTCGTCGAGTAAGCGCCGCATAATTGCTGATTCGAGAATTATTTCGTTTTCTTCTCAGGTACTACACGCGAGCGGACGCCGAGAACGCAAACCGCTTCGTCAACGGCACTCGGCTTGACGATCGGATCATTCGTACGGACTGGGACGCGGGTTTCGTCGAGGGTCGCCAGTATGGACGTGGCAAACATGGAGGACAGGTAAGGAAGAATTACTGGCTTAAATTTGACATTCTTGTGCCAGCATTTTCAGCGCGATTTTTTAGGTCCGCGACGAGTACCGCAAGGACTACGACGTGGGCCGAGGCGGGTGGAACAAGGCAATCGCGACCCGTCGCGATAACTTTTAAATGCATCGCTTCCTAACGCTGCATCACGTACAGAAAACCGAACGGCGATGGTACAAGCCTCAGTTTCCACTCGTGCACTTCGCTGCTCGCTGTGCTTTGTTCTGTATTTATACATGTTTGTTAGCGGACTGCGGGAAGGAGAATGTAAAGGGTCGGCTGTCGAGTAAGTGCTCCCTACGAAAAGCCTGGAGCATCCTTTGGCCGATTTCTTTTTGAAATCTTTCTCCGTTTCCATTTGTTTCCTACTTGCACTTCTCAGTAAATACCCAGTTTCGGGAAACCACCGTATTTTCCAGTTGCCGATCCAGTTGTTGTCGTTACGTGTTTCATACTTGTCGATCGACAATAAAGGTTCATACAAATACCTTCATGTATTGCTTTGGGTTCAACCGACCAGACATATTTCTGAAAGTATCTACCTCATTGCTATTGGAGTTTCCAGCTCACAAATGGCGCTCCAAAGACGACTTCTTCCGTTATCGTGGCGTGTGGCCGCTCGCTTTAACTCCACTGCAAGCTCCGCCAGTCCGACAGGCTCGACGGACCCAAGCGACTCCACGACCACGCACTTCGGCTATCAGCGGGTCGACAAGCAGGAGAAGGCCAAGAAAGGTGTGTCAAAAGCCCTTCACTATTGGTGTGGAGATTTAAATGTGAAACTTATGCTCGTGATCTCCACTAAAACACATTTATCAGGTAAGAAGAACATCATAACTGATTAAGTATCAGGTAGCCTGTAACTGTACTTCTAAGACGTGCTACCCAGCCTGAGTTGTGCATTAACAGCAGATTAGCGACACTCTGTCCACAAGTCCGCAAGGCATGCAACAGCTAACGCACTGCGGAACATGTTAAATATTAGGGACTAGCAGGTATCAAAAAGGCAAAGCCCAGTGAGTAAGGCAACTAAACCTCCACCGCATGCAATCGTAAACAATTTGTATTACGAGCACTAGAATTGAGCGCCGCTAAGTACACAGCTCCTTATTTAGTGCATACGGTGTTTGCGAACGTGGCGCAGAAGTACGACCTGATGAACGACGCGATGAGCCTCGGCATCCACCGGCTCTGGAAGGACTACTTCGTCAGCCGGCTGGACCTTCGAAGCGGCGCGAAGGTGCTCGACGTAGCGGGCGGCACCGGCGACATCGCGTTTCGGATAGTGCGGAAGGTCGCCGGACGTGGCGGGGAGGTCACCATATCCGACATCAATGAGGTTCGTCAGAAGGCTAAGCAAGTCCTACCTCAATAGTGTTTCCTTAGAACATGCTCGAGGTTGGCCAACTTCGCGCCGAGGAAGACGCAACGATTCCACACCAGCATCTCAAGTGGGTCTGTGCGGACGCGGAGAAGCTTCCGTTCGACGCGGACTCCTTCGACTTCTATACGATCGCGTTCGGCATTCGCAACTGCACCAACGTCGACAAGGTACTCGTCTGGTCATTGCGCAGGTCACATAATACATCGATTTGTTTAGGTCCTCGCGGAAGCGTATCGCGTACTCCGTCCAGGCGGCACCTTCTCCTGCCTCGAGTTCAGTCGCGTCCATCCGACACTCCGACCCATCTACGACGCGTACAGTTTCGGCGTCATTCCGCTGCTGGGACAGGTTCTCGCGTCGGACGCTAAGAGCTACCGGTACCTCGTGGAGAGCATCAGAATGTTCCCGGATCAGGTACGGAACACCCATGAAACTTATTCTTGTGATTCACATTTAGGAGGCATTCGCGACGATGATCCGGGACGCGGGTTTCACGAACATCTCCTACGAGAATCTCTCCGTTGGCATCTGCGCAATCCATACCGCCACAAAGCCCTAAGATGGGGCCAACGAAATTTATAATGCCAACGCCTTTCCGTATCATTC